>CM028383.1:100612393-100720197 GCA_013146195.2 Codonopsis lanceolata
TTTTAACTCGGCCCTTAGCGAGTTGACTTGTTCCTCCAAGGCACTTTTTTCTGAGCTGAGCGAGCTGGAAGTTTCGACGTTGTCGATCAGGCGGTCAAAAAGAAGTTCGGTTTTGCTGGCCATCTGGAAATCGAAAACAGGCCAAGTTAAAAGTAAAAGAGAAAAGCTTAGTTTGTTTTTGAGAAGGGTAGGGTCAGTTACCTCGGTCATGCACATCCCGATTTCCCCGATCAAGAAGGCGCTTGGGAGTTCGGTGCTTCTTCGCCTAATCCCAGTGTGCCTAAGTCTCTTTACCATGCCGGTCGATGCTAGCAAAGATGACCACCTCTTTTGTTGGTATTTATGTTTGCTAGATCTGGGACCGGCTCCTATTCAGATGATGATTTTGGTCGGAGCTCGTGACTTTCGGCATCTCGGTTCTCCCTCTCGCCAAATGGGAGCTCGAGAACTAGAGGCTTCTCGAGATCGCTTGATCGCCTCGATCGAGTTCTTCTCTCGGGAGGGAGGTGGGAAGAGCCCTTTTGTTTGCCGTTGTTAAGGTTATTGCGTTGTTGTTTGCCGGGTTGAGGCAAAGATAGGATTGGTTGACAGGGGCCGCTGGTGTATGGGAAGCAGTTGCTGCTTGGCTTGGTTGGCTAGCTCGGTTATTTCCTCGCCCGGTATTGGCGGCTGGGACTGTTGGGAGTCGAGCTGGTGGTTGTCCTGCCATTTGTGTATTCCTACTCACAGATCCCCTCCGCATGGCTTGTAAAAAGCGGTTAGAGTCTTCCATTTGCCTCATATCTGCGAAATAAGTAACTTCATTAGAAGATAAAGCAAGGATTAATGATATTAAAGCAGGGGAGAAAGTTATGCAAACCCGATAGGGAGAAAGCGGGGGTGCAGTTTCTTCCGAGTTGAAGGCATCTCGGACATTCACTTGGGAAATTTTCCCCGTGACAGTTTCCCCAAAAAGGATGGGGTATTTCTGGATCAAGAGTGGTTTGTGGCTCACAACCTTGTACGGGCCAATTCAAAATGGCAGCTCGGCGTAACATAAGGAGGTCGGAAGTCAAGGTAGTCCAATCCAGGACCCAGTCTTGTCCTTGTTTTCCATCTTTTACCCCGAGAAGCGTCCTGAAAGCTTTGGCGAGCTGTGGTTCTCCTGTTCGGAAGGCTTGTTTATCATACTTAGCAATGGCTAAGTTGTTGAGATAGGGAGCAAACGGCCAGCCTACGCGAGATTCTACTAGTAAAGGTTTAGAATCCCAGGCATCCACCTTGTTTGGGTTTTCTGAAAGAAGCTTGAAGTAATTTGGGTTCGAGCGACCAGATATGCGCCCGGTTTTCTTATCAATAGAAAAAAGGAAGAATTTTCTGAAGAGCTCCATGCTTGGCTCAAAACTGAGGAGTCTACAGGCTACGATATAGGAGATTAAAAACCTAACTGTGGTCAAAGTTAGGTTACAAGGAAGGGCATTGTTTACTATGAGGAATTCGAAAGAAAGGATCTAAAGGTAAACGGAGACTACCAAGAAGAAATCAAAATAGAAGACCATTCGGTCTCCACGAAAATTATGACCGGCTTCATCACCGTCGTGTCGAAAGCCCTAACTCGGTAATTCTTTGGGTCCATACCTAAGGAATAGAACCAGGTTGATACCTCTTCCTCGCTATTTAAGTCATCCCAGGAAATAAACGGAGTGCTGGTCGAGGCAATTTGATTTCCTTGATCTGGATTGGTTGGTCTGTTGGAATTTTGGGGATTCTCGGTAATTTGCTCGATATTATGTGGGAGTGTTCGGGAATGCCTTCGTCGAATGAGTGGGGCTTCTTCCCGCTCAGTTGCTTCCGAGCTAGAAGAGGTGACAGAAGCTTCTTCGTTTTCTTGAGGAGCTCCATGGTCGTATGCCCGACCTTCGATTTCAGAGGGTGTTCTATCGTCTGAAGACATCCTACAGTAATCGAGGAATAAGGGTTAAACCACAGCTGGGCGAAAAAGAAAATAATTGAAAACCAGTGGCAGGCTAGGGTTTATCCATAAACCAGTGAACGGGGCACTGGTTAATGTTTTCCTCGATTTCTGATTAGAGGTGGATTTGGTGACAAAGGGTGTATAGGTATGAAAGTATCAAGGGTATGAAATCCGAAAAAGTTTTTGCCAAAAGAATGGAGGCATTAAGATTTCGAATTTGACGATTAAACCGGCTACTCAGACACAGAGGAAGACAGCAAGATAAAGAAAAACAGACAGCAAAAATGAAAGAAGAATAGACAGCAGAAATCAGAGAGGAATACCTGTATAAGAGCGTTCGAAGTTTCTGAAGTTGATGAAGGTTTGATTTGGGCACAAAAGCTTGTCGTGGCTGCAGATGAGAGGATTGATCTTCGCTTGAAACGCTGTGGGTATTTGAGAAGTGGTAAAGGTTGGAATGGAAAGGATTTTTCACCTTTTAAAGGAAATCGCCGGTTGATAAACTCTCATCAATAGGGTTCGGTGACCGAGGCGGAAGTGGCGGCGCAGCATTTAATGCGTTGTGGAAAAACGAGCCTGTCTTTTCATAAGCTGACGGCTGGCGGTCCAGTTTTTGGGCACATTTTCCTAAAGTTCTTTTTGGGTAACCGTATATTCGGATTTTGGCTCCAAAATTATTTGGAACGTTCCGGAAAGTATTTTTGGGTTTCTTGAGCTCCTCCTCGCCGCGAGCATGAATACTCGGTGAAGCAAGGAGTAGGGGGCTACTGAACTTCCTGGCCCAATAGGCCCAGGACGAGACCAAGGATTACGTGCCAGACAAACTAGTGACATCCGAGCAAGCGAGTAAGATGTTGAGCTGCGTTAAGAGGCCAGCGAGTGGGGGGCTTAGCCAGCGAGCACAATTGAGAAGCGAGCATGATTTGTTATGCTCGTTCATGAGATAATCGACATCAGTTGAGGACAGTTGTGTCCGAGCAAGAGTTCTCATTAAGTTGAGGACGGTTATGTCCGGGAAATTCTCCATTTAAGACGTTTTCATCAATGGGTTAGTTATTGTGCCCGCCATTGAAGGCCATGATTGTTCATGGGCAGTTAATAGCAATCATGGGCGATTATTAACGATATTGCTACGCCCTACCGCGATATAAAAACTGGGGAAAATGTAGGAGAAAGGTATGCGCAATCTAATTCTCTAGCCAGAACTCTGCCAAATTGCTTACTCTTTTGTCGATTTTTATACTGATTTACACGCCGGAGAGCCTTTGCAGGGAGTGCCCCTGCCCAGTTCACGTTTATTCATTTACATTGCAGAGTTGGGCTTTGAGGATCCACGGACACGTTGAAAGCCAGGTGTTCAGATTGGGCTTATTCAGTGCATCCAGATTTCTTGGACGCATCAGTTACAAAGAAATGTATCTCACATTATTTAAAAATGAGTATGTTATAAAAATCATTAGATAAAGACATCTTTTGTTATTACCAATAGAAAATATGTATCCACATTGTTTAGAAATGAATGTTGGTTAAAAAGTCTTTTATCTACTACTATTATTACTAATAGAAAATATGTATACCACATGGTTAGAATGTGATGTTGTTTTAAAGTCTTTAAAAAAAAAGACTTAAACTTTCATTACCAATAAAAATATAAAATAAGTATCTCACATTGTTTAAAAATGAATTATGATTTTAAAAGTTTTTAACAAAATGACTTCTAATATTATTATCAAGTTAAGTGTTAATTTTAAAAATCTTTAGATAAAAAATTACTATTATTATTAATACAAAATATGTATCTCACGTTAACTAGAAACTTATATTAATTTTAAAAGTATTTAGGTAAAAAAAATCGTTTAATATTAGTAACAATAGAAAAAAAAAATATAACCATGGAAGAGATTAACAATTTAATTATAATGTCCAAAAGTTATATCATTATTACAAAAAATATATATATCTCACATTATATCCGTGTGAAGCACGGGCTAAATATCTAGTAATCCTTATAATGTTCTTTCATATTTAATATTCACATTACCTTTGTTTTCTCTATAAAAAAAGCATAAGACTGTTGTCCTAGTGCATCAAAAAACTACCACCACCAAAGAGAAATGATAGATGGTTCCATGAGTCTATTGGTTCTCTGCCATGAGCAAAGACTTTGGTAGGTTCAAATACTCAGTGCCCCAAATTCACTCCTTTCCTTCTTAACATATGGTATTCGCCTATTCGGATGAACAATATTAAAGACTACCAAAAACAGAAAAACGTAGGACCTAAATAACCAATAAGTGTGCAGATATATATTTCAATCAAAAAATTCCTGTAAAATCCCCTCAATTTCTTTACTGCTAAAACCTTACAGAACTCAAATTGATGATTGCAACAATAATAATCAGGTAGAATGAAACTCAATTTAAGTAAGAAATTGAATCACAAATCCGAAATAAGGAATTAAAACTGGAAGGCGGTGCTACCTTAAACAAGAAAGGGAGGTTATTACCCACTTATCGACAACCTTATCGCCTAAAACCTTGGGATTTCGAGCTATCCAAGATTTAAGGCTCTCCTTTACTGACTCCAAGCCAGTAGTTGCGGGCGGCGCACCTTTCTCAACGCTTTGTGATTACGTTGTCCATTCTCGTCGGGTACGGGGATGACGATGGAGGCTGAAACTTGGAGAGTGGAGGGGGGCGTTGATGGAGATTGCCGATTGGAGAGAGAGTGAGACTAAAGGAAGAGACTATTTGCGGTTAGGTTTCAGTTTGTGACATAGTGGGTTTAACCCAACTTAACCCACAAAATTTATTGGGTTAAGTTGGGTAACCCATTTAAATTTATTTTACAATTAGGTTGGGTTGGGTGAGTTGATGGGTAATGGGTTTAAATTTACAGCCCTAATAGTAACACAAAACACAAAAGTTATATGCAAAACAAAACACATAAGTAATATATTTTGAATCAAACAAAGACAACGAATAAGTTTTGCAAATGTTTTCCGAGCCTTTGATATTGAAATGTGTAGTTGGCATGTTTCCTTTCTTTTTCTCATCAGCACAAAGTTTTACAAAAATGGCATGGGATTCACTATCCCAAATCCCAATTGGCCCTCTCGGCATTGTCACATCAACTTCACAAATATCCTCGTTTTATTTCTTTTGAACCCTCCTTGATTTACCTTTAGGTGTCATCTATCACTATATGCTCACTGAAACAAGCAGTTAAATATGAAAAGAGAGAACAAAAAAGTAAAGAAAACATGAACATAATTTAAACACCCAAAAGAGTTCAACTGATATATTTTAAAGCAAAACAAGGAAGAGGAAGTGTTCAACTCAAAGAGTCTCGGTAGCACACAGCGAGAGCGTGTATTGGAGGATTTTTGGTGCAAATTCAATGGTGCAATTGAGCAACGACGTTCTGTGTGAACGTTTAAAGGCTTAGGAACATAAATTAGCAGCATTTATGTGCACTATAAATGGAAAGCTACTAATCTTTCAGAGTGTACTATTGAGTCGTGCTGAAACTTTTGAGCTTCCTCATCTCCATGGAAAATTTCGTTTGCTTCCGAAGGATGATGGTCTTACAATCTGACTAGCTTGAACCATTGTAGTCAAACCTCTGTGGTCTAGCTTCGTGAATGTTTCAAAAGTTCAATGTAATCCAGTGAGTCCATAAAGATCACGCCCAGGGACAATATCGTTTATTTTCTTTTTGATAAGTAAATAAAATTATATTAACACGGCGCCAAAACATGTGACGCATCCTTGTACACATGAAGTATACAAGACAAGAATCGTATAACTGGGAAGCTATCCACTATTTCTACAAAAGAATCTCCTAAGTTCAATTCTGTCTCCGAACACCAAAAGCGAAGAGTTTGAATATTTTCTTGTCCCAATCGATATCGATCTGATTCCTCATTTCGAAACATCTCCGGTTCCTCTCCTTCCAAATGTTACACCAAATTGCCAACGAGGCAGTATACCATAGGGTACTCCTCCTACAACTTTACAAAGACCACCCACGAAATAGATCTAGTGCATACATTGGCATTACCCCTGAGAGACCAGCAAGGAGGAAGAAGGAACTCCATATCTGCCTTGCCATCGAACAGTGCAAAAGTAGATGATTTACCGTCTCCTCTTCTTTATTTACACAAAAAACACCTGTTAACGTTAACCTTTTCTTCGAATTCTAGAGTTATCCCCAATCAGAATTGCCTCCCGAGAAACCTTTCAAGCGAAGAGAGCCACTCTACTAGGAGCCTTAGTTTTCCAGATTTCCTTCAAAGGAAAGAAGTTTCTATCAGCTACATTAAAGATCGAATAAAAGGATTTAACCGTGAATCTCCTCTTCTTAGAACCCTCCCATGCAACTGTATCTTCCCCTGCACCTTGTCTCTTGTATGCATATAAAGTATCAAAGAGCTGCTTAACATCCCCAATCTCCCAGTCCTAAGGATCTCTATGAAACGTAGGGTTCCAAGTATCAACCCATTCAGTGTTATCTAGCATCGAGCTCACCATTTTGTCGCGATTAACCGCAATGTTATACAAATTGGGAAAATAACGCTTATCACCACATTTGAGTTAATTGTGTTTGAAAGGTCACGGCCATTCAACTCAGTTTTGATTCTCTAGCTATGATTAACTCAGCATCATGTATAATGTTAAGCCCACACACCTCTTTTAATGGTCCCAAGGGATGCGTAGTTATCCAGTCATAATCAAGTCTCATGATCATGGCCTATTACATGATCTATATAAGGTCTAGCATCATCCCTTAAACTTCAAACCTTCTCCATTTTAAAGAGCAATCAACCGTTATTGGACACTCCCACATTTTCTACCTTTGAGCATATACTTGCGACACCATTTAATACTTTTGACAGAAAACTCAAGCACTCATTAAGACTATGTAACACTTGGTAACCAAGTTTCACAAGTTCCGGAACTAACACAACATATAAGTGACAAATTAATCACTTTTGGTACAGTCATCTCAGCAATTGTTCGCGTGTCAGTTTTGGTATGGTCATCACAACAATTGTTATAAAAAAATTATCGATTTGTATTGAGGACTAATGTAAAATAACCTGAGTTCTAAACAAAGGTGAATTTAGAGGTAATCAATCATTCAAAGTAAAAGACTGCATCGCAAACAAACATATCATACAAAATAGATCAACATAAGACTTCAAACTTGATGAAATCAAGAATTCATATTGAAGAGTTGAAATTGCAAGCAGTATCCTGTAGTGCATATCCAGAAGATTTATTTTTTTCTTTTTTTTCATTTCTTTTGGATAGATAGATAGATGGATATGAACCGAATAAAAGAGAGACTCTGCTCCTAAAATGAACATTATCATGGATGTTCGGGTTCCTAAACCCATTTAACATGTCCTTTAAGGCATAGATACTCAACAAACATAATCAAACCATAATTACCCAAAATGTCAAAATCTTGAAATTTCACAATTTAGGCAAAACCTTCTTCATTAAATTTCCAAACTACTTAATTTTGTTAACTAGTAATATTCCCATGCTAGCATCACCCAAAGACTTCATTTGGAGCCCTAAACCCATTCAATACACAAATTCACAAATTTCGGTCTCACCTGACCAAATCTCGAAATCTCCTAATTGAGACCTGACGAACACAAAAAGTCGTAGAAATTTATACTATGGCTCAAAACAACACTTTAAAAAATTTAATTAAATCCATTGAGTCAAAATACAAATTTCCAAATTGTAGGCCTAAGTATAATTTCAGGATTATATTCTTTTGGGTTTCTAAACCCAATAACAAGTAAATTCAATTCCTAATTACTTCAATAAACACAAAAACACAATAAATCCAAACTCACATGTTCAATAGCCCCAAACTCCACATAAACATATCATCTAGACATGTTTTATACCTACAAATCATGGAGAACAAGTTTCTAACAACCTAGAAACAAAATAGGCTAGTGAACGAAAGTAGAAAGTTTAGCAACGTACTTATTTCGGCCAATAAACTTGAAATAAAACGGGAGCAAACCGGAGGGAAAGACTCTATTCGTCGAGGGCTTCGCGATGGCGGTTTCGGCTCGACGATCGGATGCCCGTAGCTCTGGGAATTGGCAAAACTTCATGAGAGCTCACTCCCTCTATCGCTATCTCTCCTCTCTCTCTCTCTCTCTCTCTCTCTCTCTCTCTCTCTCTGCGTCTTCACAGAGGATCCAAAAATGAGGGAGAAGGAAGTATTTCACCTATATTAGGGGTTAGGGGTGGGAGGACTCTTATACCCTTGCTAGGCCAAAGGGAAGGGGTTAAATTGAAGGTAGAATAGGAATTTCACAATCAAAAATTAGAAAATATGTTGCTGCCCGCCTGCTACATTATCACAGACGCTACAGTAAACCTCTGACGGCTCTAGTTTGAACATCGTTCGACGAAACGCCATGATTTCTTCTCCTGACACTCTGTAAATGTCCAAAGTAAAAGTCTTAAAAGTTTCAAACCAAACTAAAATTTCTCGAAGGTTCTGCGATCAAACAATTCAGTCGCGTACCAAAACGGTTCACACCACTCAGTTGACTTAATTATTAATCAACTTCAATTTGACTTTGTAAAGTCAATAACAATACCTCATAAATATTCTTAACACGTAGGGACTAATATATTGTTCTCTCAATCAATACTTTATCTGTCATATAAATTAACTCTGTTGGGTTAATTAATATATTATAACACTTTGGGGTCACAACCACTCATTATTTATTTGGCCCTAAAAGTTAAATAATAATTTCTTATTATTACATCTAAATTTCTATAAGGGTATAATCATCCCCTAAATAAATTACCAACCTCAAAGGAGTCAGTTACACTACATAATTCTCGGGTACAAAGGGAACCCTCAACACATACAACATTCCTGTAGAGTCAGAATTAAAAACGGGTACATATCGATAACAAATCGAGTTTGGAAGTCAAAACTTCAAAACTCACAAATGGTGGAATATGCCTGAATATCAAGTATTGGAGGTAGATGGGCCCAAAGCCTAATGGGCCAAACAAGTGACTAAAGCCCAAATGCTGCCCAAAACTTCAGTTAACTTCAAATATATGCCTTGACTGATTTACAAGGCCAAAAATTAAGAATATGATGTGGTTAGAAAACCCTTGAAGTCTAGTTTATAACGCATCAAACGGATCTCAATTCCGAGTTCTCTACACTAAACTGTGGCCAATTTACTACGGGCTGTCTTTGGGCTGCAGGAATACGTGGCCCAAACCGAAAATCAACTCAAACTCTTACAATAGGAGACAAAACTCATTCCAAAATAATTTCAAGTTAATCCTAAAGGTCCCTTAGTCATCTAGAGCTGCTCTTAAAGTCAACTTAACCAAAAATAAATATTTAGACTTCAACATTTAATCTTGATATAAATATAAAAAATTTTGGGTGTTACATAGCAAGTTCTTGCTCAAACATGCTCACCTATGTTAAAGATTTCCTTCACTTCCCGTTCAAATTAAGGATCTTGGCAAGCTGGCTAACTCAAGAGCAGATTGGTGAAGTTTGCTCATCGTTGGTGCTGGTTTTTATAGGTGAATTGGTTCAAAGCTCACTAGTCCAAGAAATTCATTTTAGTGGTACAAAGTTGATTGATTAAGTGACTGAGTGCAAGTGAGTGAATAAAAAGTTTTCAAGTTTTAATTTCTAGCTTTTTTATATGATGAGTATCAAGTTTCGGGTGAATTGACATAGACGCAGATCTCCCTTCCTCCCCCTTCCCCATCCACAACCGTTTACCATTTTTGGTGCTATGTGTATGTATTTAGGCCTTTTAGAGCACCCGGCTCCACAAGGCTCCTTTGGCAGAAGTATCACAGACTTACAACTCTGGTATGGGTGTATCTTAAGGACTAGAATTGTCTAATCTCCCACTTCAACACATGGAGTCACTGCAAACTTTCATAATTTTGGTTCCCAGATTAGAACACAGAGATCAAAAATGACACTTTGAGGTGGAATCACTTTTACAATTCTGCGCTATTTGAGATATCCATTGAGATTAGGGTGTTTACACAGAGTCACCCTTAATAATCAAGAAGGAACAAAGGAGTTTGCTCCTGAAACTTCTCATGTAACTGCATGTCACAATAGGGGAGGTATTCTATTGGAGACTTGTTAACAGATAATCTATCTGTCTGTATAACTTTCCATTCATCATCAAACGAAAAACCGCTATTCAAGATTTAAGACATGTCCAACATTCATCTAGGCATTATTCATTATATATTTTCAAAATTTTGAAAAATAAAATGCAAAATAGAGACTTCATTATTGCTAATAGCGAATTTAAGTCGGATCCTCATCCTCAAGGCCATATGGCTATTATTAAGTAGTACAGAAACTTCAACTTCCTCCGCAGCAAACATTTCTTATTGCAATTTATTTAACTAAACTGTGTATGACTAAAATTGGTTAATACCGTAGCAAATATTCTAACTTCCAAGACACCTGAACATAACAATATGAGCAATAGATAGTAATGATAACGAAATACATTCGCAAATGAAAAGAAGGGAAGGATGGAATTTTACCAAAAGTACATATTCATTGGACGAACTAAGCTGTTGACAGTCAGACTCAATATCATCTCGATCCTCGTCTGTAAAATATATTGAAAAAGCTCAACCTGCTTTTCCCCCTAAGGAAAGATGCAGCGCTCCAAGCTCTTCTGCTGCAGTAATGGATCAAGAATAGATGTATTTCAATCCTCAACTTCGACTTAGGATTGCTGTAGTATATCCACTCCTAATTCAATCATCTTCACTTATGACTGAGCCCTATCCATCACTGCCCAGAACAAATTACACTCACACAAGTAATAGATAGATAGATAACAACCCACTGCGACAAGCAGAATTGATTACAAGAGAGACACTGCTCCTAAAATGAACATTATCAACAATGTCTGGAGGATCACACATTCACAATACAAGCTTCCGGCTTCAAAGGATGTAATTACATTAAGTCTTCCCTCTTCCTGCTTTTGGAGAGAGAGAATCTCTCTAACCAGAATTGATGAAGCTGCGATGATGAGAGCACAAAAGGTCTGCCCCAAGCAGCGAATCACTTAATCAAAAAGGGTAACCATGATGACGATACCCATTGAGCAATATTTTCATGCTCCAACACAAAAGACTGCCTCAAGAAATACTCCTCAAATGGTGATGGCTGCAAGAAACAGCACCAACTACAACGGCAAGGCAAAGCTGTCTACAACAGATAACACATCTCCACCAAACTTTCAAGCATTCCTCCACCACCACAAATCATGATATAGCCCACAAATAATTGACTAAGTAGCAACAAATCATTTACTAGTGCCAAAAAACATGCGAAGCGCTTCCTGGGATGAATTATCTAGGTGGTGATTGGCTAATAAATCGACAGACAATTTTGTTGTGCTTGCATCAGCCGCGAAACCACCACCCCTCATTCTTTCCAGAAGTTGAACTGCCTTTGAAATCTCACCAAATCGAACAAATCCTTTCACGATTGTATTATATGTAATTTCATCAGGCAAGCAGCCAGTTTCCTTTATTTTGAGGAGCAACTCATTTGCTTCATTAAGTTTACCTTCCTTACAATATCCATTTATCATGATATTATAGGTATGAACATTAATTGGGTTTTAATCCTGTATGAGCCATTTCTTTAAAGATACTCAACGCCTCATCTTAGTCTTACAATACTCATTGATTAAGATGCTGTAACTGATAACATCAGGTGCAACTCCTTTGGTAATCATTACATCAAGTAGTTTTGCAGCATCATCAACTTTGCCTACTGATAAGCTTATAATCAAGTCTAGCATGATCTATATAAGGTCTAGCATCCTCCCTTAAACGTCAAACATTCTCCATTTTAAAGAGCAATCAACCGTTATTGGACACTTTTGAGCATATACTTGCGACACCATTTAATAGTTTTGACAGAAAACTCAAGCACTCATTAAGACTATGTAACACTTAGAAACCAAGTTTCACAAGTTCAAGAACCAACACAGCATATAAGTGACAAATTAATCACTTTTGATACAGTCATCTCAGCAATTGTTCACGTGTCAGTTTTGGTATGGTCATCACAGCAATTGTTATCAAAAAATTATCGATTTGTATTGAGGACTAATGTAAAATAACCTGAGTTCTAAACAAAAGTAAATTTAGAGGTAATCAATCATTCAAAGTAAAAGACTGCATCGCAAACAAACATATCATACAAAATAGATCAACATAAGACTTCAAACTTGATGAAATCAAGAATTCATATTGAAGAGTTGAAATTGCAAGCAGTATCCTGTAGTGCATATCCAGAAGAATTAGTTTTTTCTTTTTTTTCATTTCTTTTGGATAGATAGATAGATATGAACTGAATACAAGAGAGACTCTGCTCCTAAAATGAACATTATCATGGATGTTTGGAGGATCACCTGACAAGCTTCCAGCTTCAAAGGATGCCATTACATTCAGTATTCACTCTTCCTGCTTTTGGAAACAGAGGATCTCTCTAAGCAAAATTGATGAATCCGGGATGATGAGAGCACAAAAGGTCTGCCACAAACAGTAAATCACTACATAAATAGGAAAACCAGACAATACCCCTCGAGCATAATCTTCAAGCTCCGACCCAAAAGATTACCTCAAGAAATACTCCTCAGATGGTATTCTCTGCAAGAAAAAGTGCCAACTACAACTACAAGACAACACTGTCTATAATCGATAACGCATGTCCACCAAACTTTCAAGCTTTCCTCCACCACCACAAATCATGATATAGCCCCAAATAATTGACTATATAGCACCAAATATCCGACGAAGCGCTTCCTTGGATGAATTATCTAACTGGTCATTGGATAACAAATCAACAAACAATTCTTCCGTGCTTGCATCAGTCGCGAAACCATCACCCTCACCAAATTGAATAAATCCCTTCACGATCGTATTATATGTAATTTCATCAGGCAAGCAGCCAGTTTCCTTCATTTTGAGGAGCAACTCATTTGCTTCATTAAGTTTACCTTCCTTACAATATCCATTTATCATGATATTATAGGTACGAACATTGGGTTTTAATCCTCTAGCGGAGAGATTATGAAAGAGCTTCTTTGCAACATGAGGCTTCCCAACTTTCCACATGCCATCGATAAGGCAGTTGCACGTAACGATATCAGGAACGAGCCCATTGTCTTCCATAGTTTTCAACAATGCTAGTGCCTCTTCAAATCTTTTGTTTTTTAACAGGGAATCCAAAAGAGTAGTGTAAGTGATGATGTCTGGATTTTGACCACTAGTTTGCATTTCTCTAAAGATACTCAATGCCTCAACTATTCTCTTATTCTTACAATACCCCATGATTAAGGTGTTGTAACTAATAACATCAGGAGTAACACTAGTTTGCATTTTTTCAAGAAGCACACGAGCATCCCCAAGTCTACCGATTTGGCACAGTCCATCAAGAAGAGTGTTGTACGTATCAACATTAGGAACCAATCTTGTATGAGCCATTTCTCTAAAGATACTCAATGCCTCAACTATTCTCTTATTCTTACAATACCCCTTGATTAAGGTGTTGTAATTGATAACATCAAGAGTAACACCTTTGGTATTCATCACATCAAGTAGGTTTGCAGCATCATCAACTTTGCCTATAAGACAATATCCATCCATAAGTGAATTGTAAGTGACTGCATTGGGCTCCACACCTCTTTGGATCATCTGCTCAAGTACGTCGAGTGCTTCAGTAACCAACCCTTTTTTACAGCGTGCGTCAATTAAAATGCTATACGTTAGTACATTTGGGTAGATATCTCTAACTCCCATCTCGTGCAAGAGCCACTTAACTTCTTCCCACCGATCAATATTACATAAACCTTGAATCAAGGAGCTGTATGTAACAACATCAGGTAGGACTCCCTTTCCAATCATTTCAGAAAGGAGCTCTAAAGATTCAGTAGCTCGTTGGTCTTTGCAAAGGCCATCAATGATTACACTGTAATGCACTAACCCAGGTTTGCAATCGCGAGTCGCATTGTCTTCCATCTTTCGAAGCAATGAAAGAGCAGCATCGGTGTTACCCAGTTTGCACGACCCATTAATAACAGTTCCATAAGTAACTATGTTTGGTTGGAACCCAAGGTCCAGAATTTGATGAAGTAACGTAATGGCCCGAGGGAGGTTACCAACACGAAAGTCCACGATAAGAGTTGTGAATGTTACAGTATTTGGTTCAAAACCAAGTTTCATGATTGTACCCAAAAGGGAGAAAGCGAAATCGAGCCTCTCCAAGTGGCAAAAGCAGTTAATTGCGATGCTAAATGTAAAAATATTGGGCCTGACCAAAGGTTTGAATCCCAAAAGATCGTATTTTTGAATAAGGGAAATGGAAGTGGAATGAGAATTCATCTTTGAAATTGAAGACAAGATTTCATTGAGTTGTCGGATGTGGGGAAGAGGGCGTCTTTGAGCCAACTTATGGAAATTAGCAACGGCATAGTGGAGGTCATTGAAACTACTAGAAATAGAACTATTACGACTAGGGTGAGGGATGGAATGAATAGCAGAAGAATATGAGGAAGAAGGAAAAGAGAGAGAATGGGGAAACGAAGAAAAATTACCTTTATTAGTATTAGATTTCCAATTAACAGCAGCCGGCTTCTTCGGATCAGCACCAACTACATATCCATTTACAAGCCCCATCGCTCTCTCTCTTTCTCTCACTCTACTTGCTCTCACCAGCAGCGCCGCTTCTTCTTCAGATCTCCGCTACCTACTTTGCTAAAGCCGTCGTAATGTGAGCCGATAAGGCGACCACTATTCACACCATACTTGAAATAAATTTTGGGTTTAATCTACTATACAATATATTCAAGTCTAGCACACTCGCGATTAACAAAAGCTATTCAGAGACCAAGATCAATTCATTTACCGAGATCCTACGGTCCCAATTTCGTCTAGATTTTACATGTGCAAAGGACGATTAAACGACGGTTGAGCAACCCCCTTCACACCCATTCTCACACGTTCTCTCAACCTCCTCTTCTCCTCTGTTACCCGACGAATCCCTTCATCCCTTTCTCCCTTTTTTTTTTGACTTTGCTGTTAAGGTTGCTTTTCTGAATGAGGGTTTTGACCAGACAGCAGAATCCCAAATTTCAAGTACTATAAAACTCAAAGCTTTTTTTTTTTTGCCTTTTCTTTTTCTTTCAATAGAGCTGTTAAGGTTGCTTTTCTTCTTCTCTTCTCTTCTTGATTTTGTTAACGTTTATCTGCTCCTATTGCAGGCTGATTTCAATAGAAGCCCTCATTCCATAGTTGTAATTCTTCATGAGTTTGCTTGATTTCTTGAGAGAAATGAGTCTTGGGGTGATTTCTGCAAAATGTGGGATTTTTTTGTGGCCAGTTTCTTTCTTGGTATTTTTGAAAGCAAGGGCATTGTCCAACAGCTATTACGAAAACTGTAAAGGCGCTTAAATGATTTTTTTGAAGGTGGTGATTGTACATGGCGTCGCAGGGAGATGGAGTCGATGGTGGACGTTGGAGAAGGAACGGCTGCTGAGTTGGCTGAAGAGCCGGGTTGAATCTGGGTGAAGACAGTGGAATTGGCGTGGCCGGCTGTGAACTGTTGATTCGCCGGAGATGGAGGGGACATGTGAGATGGATTGGAGGTGGCCGGAGGCGGCTGGACTGTGGATGAAGGGGAGGTGGATGCCAGCAATTGAACAAGAACGGGGGAGATTTCCCCGAAGAAGAAGGGGGAGAAGATGCGGGGCCTGCTCGATTTGAACGGAGGAAGACAGTGCTGGGAGAGCACTTGAAGTGGGAGGCAGCACTAGAAATGGTAAGGAGAACGGAGAAGACGAAGGACGGAAAGACGGGAGGAGTGAACTGAGTTCGCTTGGCGTTGGCGATTACGTTGGCAGAGGAGAAGCGGCTGGGAGAAGGAGATTTGGCAGCTGGGTTTTGTGACAAATGGATGTGGGGATGGGTGAGAGATGAGAGTGAGAGAGAAAAAAAATAAGATGGAGATGGCGATTTGCTATGTATCTTTTCCCCACTTTTCTTTTTAATTTTTCTTTTCTTTTATTTGTTTAATAATGAAATCCCTTCAACAACGCCTTTTTATTTCCCTTGCGAGTGCAAACTCTTTTGGGCATGCGGGCATTCTTTTTTACTTCAAAAATGGATTTTACCAATGCATTTTCAAAAATGGATTTTACCAATGCATTTTACTTGTAGTCGTATATATTTATAAATTGATTGTTTTAGGGGAAAAGTTTTACATTAAATAGGTGATGTAACATGAATTTTATGACCCTGATTTGACTATTCAAAGCACACCATTAAATTCTAAATGTACAACTCAATTGACATGTCAACTCAATTGTAAAATTAGGGAGGAAATCATCTCCAATTAGAGTTGTCAAAACGAGCAAAAGCCCGCCCCTCCACCTATTAGGGACGGATTGGGCTGGTGTTTTCAATAATCGTTAGGATGCGGGCTTTTTCGGGCTTTGCCCGTGCGGGTCACAGGCTTTTGCAGTTTGGGGCGGGGCGGGCAGCGGGCAGCCCGCATTTTATGGACTCTGGAATCTGGGCTTGTAAGTTGTATTGTTAGTTTGTTACTATTAAGTAATAACTAATTATGTAGTGGCCCAAGCCCACCGCCCACTGACAGACACAATAAGTGTAAGCCCGTCCGTGCACTGTCTCTCTAGTGCACTGTTCATCCACCCCATTGCACTGTTCATCTAGGTAGAATTTGTAATACGAAATCCTAGACACCCACGACATTGTTACTTGTTAGTCCTATTTTTTGAGAATTCGTACATTACTAATTTTGTTATTTACTTATTTAGTATTTTAAGTATTTTGAATATATTAATGAATATGTAATTTACTAATTTTGTTATTTGAAGTACTATGAATTTACTAGTTTATTTGTTGAAAATTTAAATCTATCAATAATCATGATTCTTGAATTTAAATAATTGAAAATAAATAAATAAAAATTTAAATAAACTCATTTTTTTGCCTAATTGATGTATATTGGTAAACAAACTAAAAAGCCCGTGGGCTTGCCCGTTTTGCCCGCGGCCCTACGCGGGACGGTTTGGGCTAGGGGTTTTCAGGACCGTTACGTTCGCGGGCTTTCCCGCCCCGCCCCGTTTCACAGCGAGCTTTTCAGGCCTGCGGGCAAATCCGTCCCGCAGGCCCGTTTTGACAGCTCTATCTCCAATCCCTGCACCGACCCTATTTCTGAAAAAAACAAAGATTTTATCTGGTAGGAAAGGGGAGTATAGTGTGCTGTCTCACTAATCCCCTACCTGTTTAAAATTACAATAAGGTACAAAATTCCAAAATACCCAGAAGTGCTGACACAGTTAAAAATCTACACCCAATGTATATTATTATGGACTTGAAATGGCAGCAGTTTTGATGCCTCGAAGGCGGCCACGTAGGAACAAATTGATGAGATCATAACCGTTGAGTTATTGTAATAATTTTGGACGACTAAATTAGATGCTCATGATTCTTAATTGTTGTCATATATTCCTATTTAAGAATAAAAATAATTATTTTTTATGTTGTCTTATTTACTAAGTTAAGAAAAATACCAAAATTTTAAATTAAAAATAGTCAATTTAAATCAATAGAAGTGATGATAATAATTTAAATTGAGTGTATAAAAATTCTTCCAATTTTTAAAAATATTTAAAACACAATTTATTGAGTTTTTCTTTAGGTGGTTTGGGTTTTAAAATGAGTATTAGCTTTTTTGGTTTAACTAAGAATATGTATAACCATTAATTGGGAATTCTTCCAAATTTTTATGTTATTAAGACCACTCTAAAAGATAAACTGTTTTTATTTTATTTTTTTTTTAAATAGAATAATTAATAATATTTATAATTACTAATTTGGAATTCTTCCAATTTTTTACGTTGTTAATAATATGTATAAAATATAAAATACACTTTTCATTAAACACATAGTCACTTTTTTATACAAACATAAAAAAGAGATATTAATTGTTTAGTGTCTATCTTCCACATTAAATCTATAATATAAAACAGGTTACGCGGTTAAAAAAAAGTTAAAAAATTAGTACCCTCAGTGTATGTGTTAAAAAAAAAAGTTTATATTTTAACGAAAGATTATTAATTGTATAAGGGCAAAGCTTGCTGTCCTTCTCAAATTTGTAATTTTATTTCTATTAATAAAATCTAATAAGTTATCGCCTCTATTTTCTTAAATAAAATTACAAATAAAAGTTTTAAATTTTTTTCTCCACTGTTGAATGATCATAATGTTTTAATTGATTATCGAGAGGTCTTCATTTTCAATTTGTTATTTTAGACTTTTTTGAAATATGATTAAAACATATATTGATTTATTTAAATATTGACACCCTCCAAGATCGACATCCTCTACTCTTTAATGTCACGGCACAAATACTAGTTGCATTAAAACGCCTGTCACATTTTAGGCTCGTTTCACGGAAAACGATTTTAGAAAATGATTTGCAAAAAATGATTTTTAGAAAATGAAAAGATTTTATTTTCAAGTGGTTTGTAATTTTTTGAAAATATGTCGGAAAATATTTTCAGATGTTTGACAGATATAAGAAAAATGTTACGGAAAACAATATGTTAATAAATACAAAAAATATATTTTAATATTAATATACATATTGAATATAAAATAGTGTTTAAGTTTAAGTAATTTTCTTTTAATAACCCTAAATTTATCATTAATGGTGTCAAATCAATAAGGTCCATTTTTTTCAAGTTCACAAATATTTTTTTATAATTGATATGAAAATTTGTTTTAAAAAATAAAATAAATAATATTTTAGACGTCCTTAAATAATAATATAATATAGTGGATACTATTTTTAGGACGTTGTGAGTATCTTAAAATTACAATTTATAAATAATGTGCACAAACTCCATTTATATTTCTAAAAAAATTATTTGTTAAGTAAAATATTGTGCGTGTATGTAAATATGTATAATTTTGGAAGGGTACGGAGGGATGCTCGAACATTCAGAAAAATGACTTACTGTAAATAAATCTGTATGTCAATTTTCGGAAAAGAAAGTTTCATTTTCCGTTGACTCGGAAAATCTTTTACATTGACTACATTTTCCAAAGTTTACCAAACAACAGAAAAAGCGGAAAACGTTTTCCGGAAGTCATTTTCCATGAAACGAACAGAGCCTTAGTTTTTTTGTGCTGAACTATGCGTTGTTGTTGTTTTTTTTTTTATGTAAAACCTCAACTCAACTTTTTTTTTTCCAATTAAAATTTTCATTAAAAACTCGTTAGTTTTGGAACGGGAAGGTGACTGGGCGTCCTAGTAGGCTGCCTACGTGGACTGGGCGGAATAACTCATATCCACGTCATTTTTTTCGTCAAAAATAATTTTGTTATAAACTCTGTCTTATTTTGAAACTTCAAAACAACCTATATTTCGATCAGATTTTCTCAAATTTGATTCCAATACAAGCCTCATATAATTTTTAAAATTTTAAAATGAATCTTGACAGTTTGGATATATATTCTAATTCATCCAAAAATTCATAATTTTCATTGGATCATCTTTTTTTCTTAGTTTTAACATAATGAATAGATGATTTTAACAATTCACAAAATCACAAAAAATAAATTATATACTCTATATTTTTCACAACCTAAGAACCTTCTTCCTGGATTTTGATATGTCCATGATGTTCGTATGACGATCATCATTCCACAATGACAACGAACTTCTCTATTCATTTTGTTAAAACTAAGAAAAAAAAAGATGATCCAATGAAAATTGTGAATTGTTGATGAATTAGTATATATATATATATATATATATATATATATATATATATATATATATATATATATATATATATATATATATATATATATATCCAAAATGTTAGGGTTCATTTTGAAAATTTAAAAATTGTATGAGGTTTGTATTGTAATAAAAATGAGAAAGTCTGATAAAAAATAGGTTGTTTTGAAATTTCAAAATAAGACAGGGTTTATAATAAAATTGTTTTTGACGGGAAAAATGACGTGGACATGAGCTTTCCCGCCCAGTCCACGTAGGCAGCCAACTAGGATGCCCAGTCATCTTCCCGTTACAAAACTAATGAGTTTTTAACAGAAGGTTTTAATTGGAAAAAAAGTTGGGTTGAGGTTTTACATGAAAAAAAAAAAAAACAAGACATAGTTTAAAACAAAAAAAACTAAAATAGGTCATGATTGTTTAGTAACTACCCCTAAATTTTGGCCAATGTTTATTAATGGATTTACCATAATTTTGTTTGAAATTCATAATTCATCATTTAATATTCTTTCGTCCTAAAATGATTGCTATATTTTCCTTTTTTTCATTTGTCTCAAAAGATTGTTTTGTTTGTAACTTTCATTTTTAGTATTTTCTCCGTCTTGGATAAATGTTCATACTTTCTATTTTAGGATATCACAACTAATGTTCCTAAAGACTTTTGATCTACAAATTTTCTATCATTCTTCCTAATACATCTCTTCATTTAATAATATTCCCTCTGTTTTCAAATTATTGTCTACATTTCCTTTTTCTTAAATAATTATCTTTTTTCAAAAATTTTCCTTTTAGGAAAATATTTTTACCACTTTACACTTATTTTTTCTATCTATTTTAATTATGGTTACATATTCAAAAACATTAAAAAAACCCACATTTCATAAATATTTATAATCTTTTTTTCTTAAACGATGGTCAACCCAAACAATATTAAAGGCCATCAATGATTATACTATAATGCACTAACGCAGGTTTGCAGTCACGAGTCGCATTGTCTTCCATCTTTCGAAGCAATGAAAGAGCAGCATCGGTGTTACCCAGTTTGCACAACCCATTAATAACAGTTCCGTACGTAAACTATGTTTGGTTGGAATCCAAGGTCTAGAATTTGATGAAATAACATAGTAGCCCGAGAGAGGTTACCAACACAGCAAAGTCCCCTGATGAGAGTATTGAAGTACAATATTTGGTTTATAACCGTGTTTAATGAGTGTACCCAAAAGGGAGAAAGCAAAATCGACCCTATCCAAGTGGCAAAAGCAGTTAATTGCGATGTTAAATGTAAAAATGTCGGGGCTGGCCAAAGGTTTGAATCCCAAAAGGTTGTATTTTTGAATAAGGGAAATGGACGTGGAATGAGAATTCATCTTTGAAATTGAAGACAAGATTTTATTGAGTTGTCGGATGTGGGGAAGAGGGCGTCTTTGAGCCAACTTATGGAAATCAACAACGGCATAGTGGAGGTCATTGAAACTACTAGAAATAGAACTATTACGACTAGGGTTAGGGATGGAATGAATAAAAGAAGAATACGAGGAAGAAGGAATAGAGAGAGAATGGGGAAATGAAAAAAATTACCTTTATCAGTATTAGATTTCCAATTAACAACAGTCGGCTTCTTCGGCTCACCACCAACCACATATCGACTTACAAGCCCCATCGCTCTCTCTCTCTCTCTCTCTCTCTCTCTCTGTCTCTATTTTCCCTAACCAGCAGTGCTGCCTTCTTCAGATCTACACTTTGCCAAAACTCTCTCTCTCTCTCTCTCTATTTTCCCTAACCAGTAGCGCCGCCTTCTTCAGATCTACACTTTGCCAAAGCTCTAGCCTCTGGTAACGTAAATGGTTCGAGCGTCCGACTTTGGTACGAGACGAGAATTTAGTTATTTTATTTATTTATTTTGTTTATCTGTAGGACACCGGTCTATTTTAATACCCCTCAGTCTCAAAATAATCATCTAGATTGACATAACACATAGTTTTTTATTTAAAAAAACATATTTGACCGAATTATTAATATTAATTTGATGTGTAGTTTAATTTAAAGTTCATGTGTATGTGATCCATAACTAAAATATGATGAAAAAGTAAGGATAAAATGGTAAAAGTGTTATCATAAAAAAGAAAGTTTCAAATAAGACAGTTATTTTAGAACAATGAAAAAGGAAAGCATGAGAATAATTTTAGAACGGAGTGAGCATATTTTAAACGAGAGAATTTCATAAAAAAGAGATAATTGCAAAAAAAAGAAAAAAAAGAGGTAAAAACATGTGTAATACGATCTTACAGATATTTTTTGTAAAACAGATTCTCTTTACCCAACCCACCGTGTATTGGTGAGTTGAACTGTGAGAAAGTTGGGTTCCGTCTTACTAATTAAGATCAGTAAGACGGTCTTACAGGACACCTACTAAAAAAAAAGAGGCATATTTCAAGTTTTGCAAAATTAATCATATTTATTGATTTCTAACCTATTAAACCTCTGCATATTTTAATTTTTACAATTAAAATCTTTCATCAAAGATGTGTTAGTTTTTAGAACGGAAAGATTAGTTGACTGCCAACAAGGTAGCAGACATGGACACGAGCTAGAACAATGATCAATTTTCCGCGTTCTGGGTTGCAAAAGAAACCTTGTACATTGTTTTTTTTTTTTCAAAATGAACTTGTGAGTTGTGACCAAGAGTGAATTTGGGTATTTATATACTGATTTCATCCAAAACAAATTTTATCCCATTTTCTATTATTTCATAACAATCCACCTGTAATTTATCTTATATTCGAATTTTACTTCTACTAAAAAAAAAAGAAAAAAAAACTTTCTAATCATTCATTTTTAGGAAAACACTTTTATCCAATACCATTGTTTTTTCTTATTCTCCGTACTTTAATTATGAACACAAACATAAGGCCTTTCTAGGAACACGCATTATACTACTCCTAATATTTATAATTAGTCAATTTGTTCTTCTTTTGCCTAATAAAAAATTATCATTATTTAAGAACGGAGGGATTACTAATTTGCATTCTACTTATTTTTAGGTTATAAAAACCTAGTATATACAGTTTTAAAGTTTACGATTTATACAAACCAATCAAATGTATTCAAATAACACTTTAGTCGGTTTAATGCAAAAAAAAAAAAAGTCTACAAAATCTAGTATAACATGTGATTAAAAGTCGATTTGATTGCAATTTAGAAACAATTCTCATGAAATAATGCATTTTTTACACTAACAAATCGCCGAGTCCATAGGACACTACCCACTTGGCAGTTACCAAGATGTCTGCTGAAGCGAACAAGGGGCCTTACCTGCTAAGCCTTGGTAAAAACCAAGCCCTTTACTTGGTTACAAGGAAACTAAACGAGCACAATTACATAAAGTTTTTCATTGGTTAATCTTTTGAGTAACTTAATCATTTTATCAAAAATTTCAATATTTTGCACAAGTATGCAGGCTCACACACAAGGTGCTTTCTCGATTTATGGTCAGTTATCTAAATCAGATTATAGCCATTCTAAACTATATCCCCGTATTTACAGTAAATTATGGTCGCTAACTAACACATATTTATATTTGTGAGTACTAATCAAATTGCAGACAAGAGCAAGTAAATTACAGGGAACTAGATCTACGTGCCCGTTCCTATGGCACGGTGCTAGTATATATGATTTCGTCAATTGAAACGACAATGTCTAAATATAAAGTACGATTTTAAAAAATGTTTCAGTTGGAGGAGTACATTGCTTCAAGTAGTAGTTGAGGGGCGCCATTCGAACTCGACCTATAGTTTTTTTTTTTTTTTTTTACGGAAAGCAGGGCGGCACCTGCAGGAATTTATTAAATAGGGAAAAAGATACAAACATGAGGGGGACAACCAGCCACCAAAATTGGCTAGGAGCCTTACCTCTAAAAGAAATACAAATGAGGCTATCTCCTAAGACTATATAAACCAGCAGCATCAAAGGCCAAGGCCTTTTTAACAACGACAGGCAAAAGAGAATACTCTGTGTAAACAATCTGACTGTCGTGGTCATGCGCAATAGCTGCAAGACGATCTGCCACCACATTCTGCTCACGAAAAACATGCGACAAAGCATAATCACCTAGTAACTCCTTACAATCTCGAAAGGAGTAAACATAGCGCCAAGGCTCATGATGCCCGCTAGATAACACATTAACTGCCGTAAGCGAGTCATATTCCACCACAACAGGATCAAGCTGAAGAGACCGACAGAGCTGAAGCCCCTCTTTGAGAGCCAAAATCTCGGCCCTCATATTTGTCCCATGACCATAATCACTAGAAAAAGCGCCGACAAAACCACCACAAGCATCGCGGATAATCCCCCCACCCGTACACCTCCCATCCTTTGAAGAGCCATCCGTATTTAGTTTAAAACCAACAGCCGGAGACGCCCAACGAATCCAAACCCCTCGTCTTGTACGAACTGGTTTAACCCATAACTGGAAAGCCTGAATAGCAAGACAATCTGCCCGCCCACTTTTAGACTTGGGGCTGAAACAAATGGTAGCGTCTCGAACCCCCTCAAAAATCCGGGAAACTAACTGATTCCTTTGCATTCGCACATTCTCAAAGAAAGAGGCACACCGAGCTTTCCAAAGCTCCCAACATGTATAAGCGAATAAACTGAAAATTGATACCCCAATCTGAGATCATAAAGAGACCGAGGACCAAATTGCAAACAGATGATGGAAACTGTTATAGTGCGACACTAAGTGAAACCGGGCTGCAAAACAAGACCATAAATCAATAGCCATCCGAGACTCCACAAAAAGATGCGATAAAGATTCCACTGAAGGAGCTTCGGCACAACAATGGCAGCGCGAGGCTAATTGCACCTGACGGGCCTGGACATTCTCATCAAGGGGAAGCGCATTGTGGAACAACCGCCACAAAAAACAGCTTACTCGAATAGGAAGCCAAGGCTGCCAAATTATATGAGCCCATCGAGGTTGAGGACTAGGGACCCTATAATGATGCCAAAAAGAGCTGGCTGTGAATTCTCCTGAAGTAGTAAGCTTACTAATCAGCCGATTTGAAGTGGAATGATCACAGTTAATCGGGAAAACCAAGTGCTGAAACACCGAAGGAACAACTTGTTTAATCGCCTCGAAATTTTGCATAGCCGAGGCACCATGAGCTGACGATCCATAGGGAGAGGGCCGATCAACCTGGTGCCACACCAATTATCGTCCCAAAATGATTTATGTCCCTGACCAATCACCCAACGGCTGATCTGCCGAACCATAGAAATCTGCGATGAAATAGCTTTCCATGACTGCGTAACATATCTCGAGCCATCTGCCACGTTCAGACCATATTTGCCGACAGAAAACTGAGCCCATAACCCATGATAATTAAGGGCCTTCCAAGCGAGCTTCGCATGAAGCGACTCCATAATCTGATTCAATGGTCTAATACCCAAACCTCCTTCAGCCAACGGTAAGCAAACCCGATGCCAGGCAATCCAATGAGTGCGCCGATCGCCATGATTATTCCATAGAAAGTTTGCCATTTTCTGTTCTATGCGACAGAGAACCGATTTAGACACCCTCAAGGCAGCCATTGCATACAATGGAAGGCTACACAAAACATATTTCAAAAGAGTAACCTTTGCACCAAAAGAAAGGAATTTAGTGCGCCACCCTTGGACTCTTCCAACCACCCTACTCACTAAATTCTCGAAGTAAACTCGCTTTAATCGACCCTTATATAGTGGAAGACCCAGGTACGTCATCGGCCACAACTTAGATCGATAACCTGACCAGCTCTCAATATTCACAACCCGTCTATGCGAACATCGCTTCGGAGGAAAAAACCCACTCTTACTACTATTGACTAACTCGCCCGAGGAAGACTCATACGAACCCAGAATTCTTTTTAAACCAAGAATAGAGCGTTTAGATCCATTACAAAAAAACAACATGTCATCTGCATAGAATAGGTGAGTGATCAAAGGGCCCCCTCGACCATGAATAAATGGCAGAATTTGCCCTTGAAGAACAGCCCTCTGGATGTTATGCGACAAAACTTCCTGAGCAAGAATAAACAGCAAATGAGAAATCGGATCACCCTGCCTGACTCCACGATATGCTTTAAAGAAACCCGAAGTGACCCCATTAATCTTGAGCGAATACCAACTGTTACGGAGAAGACGAGCAATCAACATGCAGAATCCAGATCCAAAACCAAATGCCTGAAGAGACCGTTGGAGAAAACCCCACTCTAATCGATCATATGCCTTCGACATGTCGAGTTTGAAAACCATATTACCCCCTCGAACGTTAAGATCAACGCGCTGAACCATCTCATGAGCCAATAAAATATTCTCTTGAATGCTACGACCTTTTACAAAGCCTGCCTGCTGTTCAGAAATCAAACGAGGAAGGATCGGCGCTAGACGGATAGCCAATATTTTAGAAATGATTTTCGCTGCAAAGTTACATAGACTTATCGGTCTTAAATCGCCTAAACTCTCCGACCTGTCTACCTTTGGAAGCAGAACAATACTAGCTGTCGACAAACCCCGATGCATATCACCACCCTGAAAAAAGTCCAAAACCGCCTCCAAAACATCCGTTTTAATAACAGACCAACAGCCCTGAAAAAACCAACCCGTGAATCCATCCGGGCCAGGAGCGCTATTGGGATTGAGGGATTTAATGGCTGACCAAACTTCCTCTTCAGAAGGCAAACCCGAAAGAAAATTATTGTCCTCCACTGTTACCTTGACTGGAAAGTCATCAAACAAAGCCTCCTCAATAACTGGAGCCGTCGAGGTAAAGAGATCTCAAAAATAAACCTCCGCCAACGAACCAAGCTGAACCGGATCTTCACTATACGTCCCATCAGATAAACGGAGACCAATCACATTCCGTTGCGCCCTATCTTTAATACTGGCATGGAAAAAGCAGTGTTTCGATCTCCATCACTCACCCACAACTGGCGGGATTTCATTTCAGCCATCTCCATTTCCCAGCCTAAAAGTTGATTAAGTTTTTGTTTTGCAACAACCAAACCCTCTTCCGCTGCCAAACCACCCCCAGCCTGAATGTCTACCTCTAACCGTAAAATATCGTCTTGAGTAGAAGCAATATTACGTTGAACATGGCCAAAAACTCCCCAATTCCAATCCCATAAAGCTCTACGCAGACGCCGCAATTTCCCATACAAACGAAACATACCCGATCCCCAACAAGGGCTTTGCCATTGCGCTGCCACAAATGATAAAAACTCTGGATGATCAAGCCACATGCGTTGAAAACGAAACCCACCTTTTAGCTTAACATTCTCCCAAAAATCTAACAGAAGAGGCACATGGTCTGACACTGAAGTGACCAAATGGGTAACCTGAAGCCGAGGAAAAAGCATCTTAAAATCACCATTAACCAGGACTCCGTCCAACCTTTTCCAAATCCTATGACCCCCAGACTGATTATTACACCACGTGAAACGACTGCCTTCATAGCCTGCATCAACCAATCCTGTCTGCTGAATAAAATCATTAAAATCTTTGATCGCACCAAGATCACACGGAACACCCCCTAGCTTCTCTCCCAACTGACTAATAACATTAAAATCTCCCCCAACCAACCAAGGGGTAGAACAACCCATTGACAGATTGACTATATCGTCTAACGGCCTCGAGCGGTGCATTTAGCATACACAAAGCATTTAGCATACATAGTAGCCATGGCGCAAAAGTGGCGCAAAGAGCACGAAACCATAACAGTAACCTGCTGCGAAGAGCAATACACCATATTAATATCAACTGGATTGTTCCATAAAAGCCAAATATGCCTATTAATAGGATTGGCATGCATATTGTTATCAAACCCACACGACGACAGGATTTAAGAAGTCGATCCTCACTAGTCTTTGGCTCTAAAAGCGCGCAAAGAAAAGGCTTATGTTGTCGGATTAAAAGCTTCAAATAAGAGTGAGTGGCTTTATTACACATTCCCCTTGCATTCCATATAACAATCGTCATAAAAATTAATGCGACGGGGTAACCTTCTGGGCTTTCCTGGCAGCCCTAGTAACTCTTACATTCTCCTTGAGAAATCGAGCTTTTTTCACCTATGTATGCAGCCCAGTACAATAGATGGGAAAAGATTGGCGTCTCTACTAATTTATCCCCATAATCTCCATTTGTAGAATGTGCCTTCCCAAAACGTTATAATGACTCTCCTTAGTAATTTCCATCAACGTTATAATGACCTCTTTGACACATTTTGAACACCATAATGAACCTCGAGACTCCCTTCCTTTCCCATTATGCCATGAACACCATAATCGAGACTCCCTTCCTTTCCCAATGCCATCCCCTTTTCTACATTGCAATTGCGTATGACTTAACAGACCGCACCCAATCTGATTACAAGACTGATGTTACCTTCAAACTCTAATGGCTGCCAAAAACCGTCTTCTTTACTGGAACCAATCCAAACCCGGGACGGCAGAGGTAAAGATACATCAATTTCAATACACATCCGAGCAAAAATAGGGCGAACCAGCGTCAACGTTTTCTCATCGACACGGAGAAAGTGCCCTAACGAATTCCCTATACGTTCTAGGAACGAAGGATTGGAGAACATTAACGGCAGGTGGTGGAGACGGACCCATACCGCTACCTTAGTGACGTCCTTTCGAAAAGCAAAATCCGCCGACCACCGAAACGACCGGTACATACATGACTGAATCATGTGTGATTCCTTCGACAGAGCCAGAACCAAATCCTACGGCGATGACAATCTGACCATAACGTGCCTTGGATCCAACAATCCGACCACAAACGACCCTTTGAGCTTCTAGTTTTTGGCGATATCATCTGAATAGCGCCACAGAGCCAATTTAAGAAAACTTAAGAATCAATATGTTGGTGAACTGTTTTGCCGAAGCCTCCAACTCCACCGAAGATAAAAGCGCACGAAAACCTAGAGATGGAAAATTCTAGAGAGAGGACTCGACCTATAGTTGATGTGGGTTATTTGTAAGAAGTTATATGTAACTGATACATGGCCGTTTTATTTTGCGGTTGGAATCAATTCCAACCGCCAGATAGCTTCAGTCAATCAACTGAGCTTTATCAAATGAACACCATGTTCAGTTCAAGTGTACAAATATTGTATGTGATTGTGTTAGGACTGGATGTTAAATAAAGATTCACCAAGTGCAACCAATATTAGGCATCATCAATCAAAATAACTCAAATTATATTGGAATAAGAAATGAAATGAAATGAAATTTGACAACCTTATTCAGATCAAAACACTAACTAATTAATTTCAAGAACTAACAGTTGAAGCTTTAGCCAAAAGTCATGGTAGGTGCGATTTTCTGGAAAACAGCCCTATCTCCCCACCAAGCCTTAACATGGGGTCTATCCTTGATCAATGATGCACATTGAGTCTTCATCAAGTAATGTGTGATAGCTTGGTGGTGGAGATCAGCCAAGCCGTAGAAATCCCCAGCCAAATACTTTGTTTTCGCAAGCCTACCCTCGTAGACATCGAGCACTTTTCTGAGTTTTTCCTTGTTTGAATCGATCATTGCTTGATCTGGGGTTTGGCCATAGACCAGAGCTAGGATAGCCTGGGCGAAAAGCACAAATGCAAAAGGATTGAATTGCTAGGCTTCAACCTCTAACCATACTTTCACCATTGTTACATCTTTTGGATTACTGAGCCTATAAGATCGGTCTCGCTCTCTTTGTATTTCTCTGCTATTTATAAAGTGATTAATCTTGATTCAAAAGTATAAGATCTCCGTCTTCAAGTACTGGGATTAGGCCAAAGGTATTCATGCTAGTGAAAGAAGGCCGCTTGTGAGCACCCTCTATGAGGTTGGCATGGACGACCTCGAATTCGACTCCCTTTTCGTGAAGGCACGCCATCACTCGTCCAGACTCCAGACTCCGATGCAGGATGACATTGCAAGTCCATGCACCTTTACCACCATCTTGATTCTTGATTGATTGTGTAATGTCTCTTTGTGTTTGTGTGTGTGTGTGAGAGAGAGAGAGAGTCTCACCTATCAAATTAAAACCAACCCCAATTCGGAGATCTCTAAATTAAATAAATTCTATATTAATGACAAAGGCATGATGATTAATGGCTTCAAAGCAATTTCAGCAAGGAACGAAACACACGAAATTTCACCCAAATACTGCATATCATAGATTAAAACCAACCCCAATTGAAATTTCTATCCTCTTTTCACCCCAACACCCCAAATTTCATAAAGAACGCACAAATTTCTTTACCCCTTTACCCCAACACCCGGAAAAAAAAAAAAGAAGAAAAGAGAGAGAGATTATGTACTTGAGACTGGAAAGGGGTTTATAGGACTAGATTAGGACAACCTAGCCTAAGACCTATGTGTTGTCAAACAAACTGCCACACTAACCGGTACGCAAACCTTTTAGCCACTTGTTATGATGCACGGTAATGGGAACAAGCAAATCAAAATATTCAAGCTATGCAAAGTGATAAGTTATTTATCAAGAAGCATATTCCAACAACATAATTACATCAATGGAAATCAAAAGTATGTGCATCCAGGCCGAGCAATGCAAACATCCTAATTCCACTCCTAAGTTGGCTTGAAACGCGAGGAAGTGAGGAATCTTGATTCTTGAGGAGCAGACTCGACCAAGGCAGCAGCAACGATTTTAGCTTGAGCAGCCTCGGCCTGAGTAGCCTTTTCAACCTGCTCAGCAAATTGATCAACTTCCTCCTCCAACTGATATTCTTTAACCTGGATCAAGCTACAGATGTTGATGTCCAAGTGGGGCAGGCTCGGCACGAGCAGGGACATCATTACTTTCCTCACCACGAGGGTGGGTAGAGCACTCAGCAGGGAGAGAGATGGAGGCCGACCTTTTCTTGCCAACCTGACTGTTGTCCCACGAAGTATCGATCAAGGGGAGGAGAAGCAGAAGGATTGGAGGTTTGGCCAGAAGTCTTGGCCTCACTCGATCCTTACTTGGCAGGCATACTGAATGGAACCTTGGGCACGACACCCCTTCGCAGACAACTCTCATGCCTGCTTGTTGGAATCAACCTTCCTCTATTTCTTGATAGCCTTCATGTTATTCATATCTACCAAAGAAATATGAAAAAAAATTTGTAGGAAAAATTAAGTCACAACAGAGGTTACACAAGAGGTAATTACAGTTAACCGTGGAGGTCAAAGTATGGGCGGCACTTCTGCCCTTGTATTTTGCACGAAAGCACTCATATCAAAATTCCATCCCATCGTAATCACCGGCACAACAAGGAGCTAGTAACACAAGGCGTCAGTTTCGAGAGAACAATGCTGCATGTAATGGCTGTATCAGAAAGTGGTGGAACCAAGAGAAGCAGCATAAAAACAACAACAAAGGGGAACGGGGCTGAGCTACTTGTAGGTTTTATGGTGAAAAAAAGATTAGTCAAGCTGGCCAGCTCAATAGTAGATTGGTGAGGTTTGCTCTAGGTTGGTGCTGGTTGTTATAGGTGAATTGGTTCAAGCTCACTAGTGCAAGAATCTTATTTTACCAGTGTATAGTTGATTGGTTAAGTGAATGCAACGTTTTCAAGTTTTGATTTCAACATGTTTTAATTTATACGATGAAAGTCAATTTTCGTGAGACTTGACATTGAAGTAGGCTTCTCTTCCTCTCCCTCCCCCACCCGGCCACCCCTAACCATTTTATTGAGTGGAATGGGAGTGGAATAAAAATTCATCTTTGCAATTGAAGACAAGATTTTATTGAGTCGTATGAGGTGGGGAAGAGGGTGTCTATGAGCCAAGTCATGGAAATTAGCTACGGCCAAACGCCATCATCGAGGTCATTGATACTATTACCATAAGGAGAAGAATACATATAAAGGAAAGAAAAAGGAATAGTCAAATTACCTTTATTATTCAATTTCAAAACAACAACAACCACCTTCTTCTTCAAATTTCCACCACCTATTCCTTACTTTGCTACCAAACGATGGACCAACTAATCTAAAGAAATCGTAGCTAATATATCGAGGGACAAAGAATTGGTGCGATGTTGGGCTAATATTCGAGTCTTGTCTTTGAGAACGAAAGAGGTTTTAGGAGAGCAGAGGGTTAGAACGTCCACAATGGACGATGTTATTAACACCCTAAAACAATTTTTGGAGTATTTTAACAAAACTAGAGTCCAATTCCACACCCAACAATAACCCGACAAGTGACTAGCAAAATATTGTGATTCATTTAATTGAACAATACCGACTCTCCAGCGTCTTTCTCTCTCCTCGATTGTCGCTCTTTTTCCCTCTACCATTCCCTCTCCTCGCTTACCGCTCTTTTTCCCTCTACCAGTTTTTCCCATTTTCCTTCTTTCCATCGACCAAAATGGGCACCGTTGAGAAGAATTTTTTGTAGCTACACCGGATTCAGGTCGATTGCTCTTCATTCCACAGTAATTTTGATTTTCAATTATTTAACTTTCTAGGTTTCAACTTTCTGAAAATTTGGTCTTGAAACACATTTTTTTCTTGCAGCACTAGCTTGAGTTACTCCATTTCTCCAGATGGTCCAAGGGAATTGAAGGTCCTTTGGTAAGATTTCAATCAATCCAAACCCTTATTATATAAAAGCAAACAAAAAAAAAAGGCTAATTGTGTGCTCCCTGACGTCTATCTCCCTCTTTCTACCTTTTTCACTTCATACGAAAATTCTCTCTAACTCTGTCACTTGGTACACAGAATATGTGACATTTACTTTGCTTTGAGTAGTTTTTTACTTCAAGGTAATTTGAAGGGCTTAGGTCCTCTCGGTTATTGTGTGAATCATGTACTTGGAGCATTTTAATATGAAATTAGACAATACTTTGGAAAGTATGACCCTACCCATGTTTTTCTTTTGAATGGTGGAGATTAGTTAGTACTTTCTGATGTACCCGGCCCAAATCCGGTCTCGAGCAAAGCACGAGCTACCATCACGTGCCAGTCACGGGGTCAACCAACGTGGGACCTACCAACCTAACGGGCAGAGCTAGCGAGATATCAAACAATGGGTAATATAACTCCCGCCTAAATCTGGCATGTCTGACCAGGGGCCATGCCCGTGGACCACACTCACATCAGACAAAGAATCAGACTCACCCCGTCCAAATCTGGTCGAGCACTGACATTGCCTGCCCGACCAAGGGCCACGCCCGGGATCTACACTTATCTCTAATCAGTCTACATCATGTAGCCGAGCAGAGCCTTGCTCGCCCGGGGACATATCGAATAGGGAGCCATGGAAACTTGCTCTCTAAGACAAGTCAAATGTTTCCTTGTCCGAGCAGGAACCTTACCATATCTGCTCCTACATTCACGCGGTCAGCCACCTATCACGCTTAAAATCTAGGGGTTCTCTTATAATCCTACAAGATAACTAAGGCAGTGAATCCTAGACGGATTTAATGACATTGGGGGCCTATAAATACCCCTCCATATAGACCCCAAACAAGGTACACACTCTTTCTTAATCCTAGAACCTCTGTCAAATTCTCTTTTGACTCTCTCACACGATACTTACTCTCACGCCGGAGTGGTGTCGCGAGGTCAAGCCTTGCACTCCCACTAAGGTGTTTTTTGTGGTCTTAATCAGGTTCAAGGAAGCATATCATGCCCATATATCCTACCCATCACGCGAACGGCCCAAGCTGCATTTTTGCCACATCACTTTCATATTTAGATAATTTATGATGAATATGACTTTGCTATTTACATTTTTTTAGTATAGGAAGGTCTTGTACTTCTGTGTGTTTAAATTTCGATGTTAGTTACTGATTTTTAATGGTTTCTTAACATATTGCTTGAGTTTTAGTGAGTGTTGTTAACATTGGATGGATGTAATTAGTTACTGATTTTGAATGGTTTCTTAATTAGTTACTTGAGTTTTAGTGGCCGTTGTTAACATAATGATGTGCCCGGCCCAAAGCCGGTCACGAACAAGACGCATGCGAGCATCACGTGCCAGTCACGAGCTCGTTAACATGAGACCCACTAGTAAAGTTGTTAAAACAGGCTTACGGGACGGTTTTGCCCACGGGCATAGAAAGCCCGTTGTGAGACGGGCCGGGACGAGAAAGCCCATGAACTTGAAGGTCCCTAAAACTCATGGCTCATCCCATCCCACATCGGGCAGCGAGCAAAACGGGCAAGCTTGCAAAAAAATTGATTTTTTTCCTTTAATTATCATTGGACCATTTTATCATTTTACGTCGTAAACTCATAATTTATACCATAAATTAAACCATTGAATATTACAAATTCAAAACCATTAAAATCAAAAACTAAATAAGCAAAATACAAGTTTAAAAATATCAATCACAAGTTTAAAACTTCATCCACAAATCAATTGACCATTCCATCTCTTTTGGGATTGAGGGATTAAATTTTCTTTCATGAAATTTAGGAATTCTATTTTACATTTGATTTCATTCACACTTCAATTAATGTGCCCCGCTCTCACTCTTTCAAATATTTTTTAAAAAAATACACACTATACTAGTATTTAATAGAAATAATTAAGTAAAGACTTGTGTAGGACGGTCTTATGGATCCTAAATCCATAAGATGAAGCCCTATTTAGGAATTCGTGGGTTAATAACTAAACATGATAATGGAAATTGCAGTAATAGGTTAGTTGAGTTGGTCAAAGGCGATAGTTAAAGGTTTTGTCCAAGGAGGTCATTGGCTTGACATGCCTCGTCTACACTGTTTAGTTTTAATGCTCATTAATGAGAAGTTCATCTATTTGTTCCGGTGTCCCTGCACTTTTAATGTTTGTTGCCGAAATTCTTATGTTTCCCACGCCTTGCAGTTTAATCCTTTGTCAGCTCCGTTAGCATCAATTGCGTTGGGATACTTGACGGATCCTAACGGATTTTGACGAAATGCTAAATGACACTATTTAGTTTTAATGCTCATTAATGAGAAGTTCCTCTATTTTCTCAGGTACCCCTGCACTTTTAATGTTTGCTGCCGAAATTCTTATGTTTCTCATGCCTTGTAGTTTAATCATTTGTCAGCTCCGTTAGCCATCCGTTAGCATCAATTACCTTGGGATACTTGACGGATCCTAACGGATTTTGACGAAATGCTAAATGACACATTTAAAGCCAAACGTGACACATTGAAAACACAAAAGTGACATATATTAATGTTAAAAGTGACACTATAAAGTGAAATTTATTATAATTCTTAATAAAATACAAAGTAACACTCTTAATACTAAAAAATGACACATTTATTACTAAAATGTGACACTCTTAATTAGGGGTGAGCTTGGTCCGGTTCGGTTCATTTTTTTAGAAAAACTGAGAGAATCAAGACCAGACCAATAGTTCAGTTCTTAAAAAATATAGAACCAGGACCAACCCAATATGTTTGAGAACCAATACATTGGTCCGGTCCAGAACCAATTGAAGACGTACGAGAACCAGGACCGGACCAATACGATGTGTATCTTTGATCAAGAGGATAACTAGATTTTCTAAAAAATTATGATCAATAATCAAATCATGTTCTTCCTGCATACAACATTTTGTTGGGTTTGTTGTTCTTGTGAAAATAAACTAAAGATAAAAATCATTAATTCCAAATTAATAAAGAGAAATGAAAAAGAAAGTTGTAAGGAAATTTATTGCAAGTCATCTTCCTCCCCGATCCCCTTATGGTTAATTTAATTAATTTACAGGTAACAATCCTTCAAACTAATAATGTTTAGAATCACAAAAAGAGGCAGGAAATTAATTAATAGGGAAGAACAATGTTTTCCCTCCTATTTTCTCTTTAATCAAATAAGGAAACTTGGTTGAATATTGAATCAAGTTATTATATATTTTTTCTTTAGGTTGTAAGTTGTATCTCTTTTATTATCTTTTTATCAAATTATATATATATTAATTATACTATATTAGTATATTATATATAATAAAATAATAATAAATACACATTGGTCCGGTTCGGTCCGGTTTTGCGTTTTTGGTTTCTGGAACCGGGGACCGACCCAATTGTCCGATTCTGTAAAAATTCAGATCCAGGACCAATCCAAAGTATTGGTCCGGTCCATTTTTTACTGGTCTGGTACGGTTTCGGAAAACTTTTGCTCACCCCTGCTCTTAATACTAAAAAGTGACACATTTAATACTAAAAAGTGACACATTTAATACTAAAAAGTGACACATTTAATATTAAAAAGTGTCACTTTAAAACTAACATTTACTGCCAAAAGTGACACATTTAATACTAAAACGTGACATTTTCAATACTAAAAAGTGACACTTTTAAGGTCAATAACGATGATTTTTATTTAGAAGATAAAATGACACTTGTACGGTCAAAAATAACACATTTAATTCTAAAAATTGACACTTTTAATGTTATAAGTAACATTTTAATATCAGACGTAATGATTTTTATTTATAAAAAAATGAGACACTTTTTAAAGTGAAAGTAACACATTTAAGACTAAAAGTGACATTTAAGCCCAAAAATAACACTTTTTAGAGAAAAAATTATAATTTTCATTAAAAATGTAAAGTGTCACTTCTAAGGCCAAAAGTGACATATTTTATACTATAAAGTGACACTGTTAATAGTAAAAAGTGACACTCTGCATATATAAACATGAGGGGTGACACTGTAATTTTCAAAAACTAAGGAGTTGCATTGAGATTTTTGAATTTTGTCTCATTTAACCTGGATAGATCCGTCTTACGGATAAGAATCCGTAGGACCGTCTTTCAGGAGACCATCTCAAATAATTATTACTCCTTTCGTTTCAGGTAAATATTTCATTATTCTATATATTTTTGGATATTTCATTTAAAGAATCGGTTTTCAAATATTAAGACATAAAATGTCATTTAATTCTAAAAAGTTACTAAAATTGTTATTTTTTTTAAAAAAAATAACTTTTAAACAGAAACCTATTATCCAAAACAAAGAGAGTAAAGTTAATCGATGTACCAAATCAAACATTACAAAAACTACGGCGTTATATGGAACACCCAATAATTGGTACCGTAGAACATCATTCATGTGGTTTTGATAAAGCATTGTTAAGAGGATCCTCGGGATATTTCATATTTTAATAGACAGAAATCTTAGTGGGACAACTAAGTCCGTACTTAAAACTGTGGAAAGCAGAGTAGAAAAATAAACTAAAAAGTTTAAACAATGGGTTTTGCTCTTTCGGTGATATTCACCATTCAGTCACAACTCACTTATGCTTTCATGGACCACCTTTAGGATATAGGATACCCTCTCCAAATATTTTATTTTGAAATATTTTATTTTTTATAAATTTACTTCAAAAAATGATATCTACAATATTTATAATCTTTTAAATTCATCCTCTATATTTAATATTAACTAGTTTTTGAACTCATGTACTAAATGCATGATATATATATTTTTAACTAAATTATACATAAGTAAAATGAATAGCAAAAACAAAATTAGAAAAATAAATAACAAAAAACTACTTAATTAGAAAAGAATATAGTACTTAAACAAAAATACTATAGATTATAAAAAATTTCGTTATATACCAACATCTTTTGTTTTATTGATTAACTTTTCATCTTCATTGCATTTCAGTATAGATCGGAACGGTTTGCTACCCTTGAAACTGCGATATACAGTTGCTCATGGATACACTAGTTTATTCAAGAACAATCTTACTTGCAACAATGATTAACCTCGACTTTTGTTAATTGTCTTTGCATGCGATTTGTGAATCATGATGCATGATTTTTAAATTATAATGCATAACGTGCCTTTTCGGATGCGTGTTCGATTCATTTAGCTAGGGTATTGCAGTATTTCACCTCAAAAGTGTGTGTGTGTGTGTGTGTGTATATATATATATATATATATATATATATATATATATATATATATAAGGGATTACATCGCTTTAAAATTGAGCTTAGTGGACTAACCCAAATTTAACTCAAATAAAAAAAATCCAATCCATTAAAACCCTAAAAGACACTATTATGTATTTGAGCTTTTACCAATTTTCCCAAATAATCAACAAAAAAATCATTGCAATGTGAAAAGATCACCTCCTCCCACTTCCCCATGACATATTATGATAGTAACATCTAACCTCAAATAGGATCGGCCGATTATCATCTTTTTTCGTCCTAATGGGACATTAAAAGGGATCGAATCTGAAATATCACATTTTATAAAACCTCATCTCCACCATTAGACCACCCCTAATGAACCATTTTTTGTCACCCCCCCGGTTGCTAGATATCAATTTTTATATATACAAATTTGACCTTCAAATATAGTCTCTTTGGCTTTTGTTCGAGACTAATGGAGTATGTGTGTGTGTGTGTGCGCACGATATTAAAATGAGTTTAGAGTTAATTTAATTTTTATTTTACTAAAAATAAACACTGAAATAAAAAGCGGTCATTTTAAGAAGGACCACCATTCCGAAGCACTTTAAATAATACACCCATGCAGGAGCAAGAAACAAAGCAATGTGGGTTTCGTTAATAGATTACATCAAGATCCGATCCATGGTCGGTGTCATCTGCACGTGTCAGGTCCTGACTTGTCCACTTCACATAAGTTGAAACTCAACCGTAAGAAACTCGCACCGGCCTTTTCCTGTTGCTGACTTGCTGCCTCAGCCTCATCCCTCACAAGAAAAAAGGAGATGCCCTATGGCAACAATCTTCACCGTTAAGAAAAATATCAACTCAAAGTTATCAAAGAACCACAAACACTTTATCCAAATAATATCTAAACCCCTTTTACTTATTTTGCTTACATTTAGGTCTCTCTCTCTATGAAGAGATCAAACCGAGTCCTTACGCTTTGCCTTTTGATACTCGTAATATTAAATAATTCCTTGAACTCCTTATTCTCTTAAATAATTTTCATGTTTTGATTGGGCATAAAGATTACAAAATACTCCATCTTATTCGGCTAAAGAGACCACTGTTTCATTTTGAAATGTTTCACTCAAATAGTCTACTTTTAAAAACTAATGTATAAAAGTATAATTTTATTACTAATGAACTACTAAAAGTGTCGTTTTCTTAAAAAAAAAATTTGACTTTCAAACAGATATTTTTTACTCGGATGGAGAGAGTAATAATTAACTTTATTATAAATACTAGTATCATACCTACTCATGTAGGGTGGAGTGAAACTAAGGAGGAGGGGTGGAAGTGCAATAAAGTCTTAGTTTATGCTCGGAATACAAATTAATTTGAAATGTGTTTTCAGTCTTGATGTATGGGCGTGGGTTTGGGAATTAGGAGTTTCTTCAAATCTTAGAAGTTGAAAATTAAGATTAACAAATCTAACACAGTCACTATATAAGCCATGCCTAACCACATATTTGTAGTCAACAATCTCTCCACCACTTGCCCTATTCTCTCAACCTAATTTCTCACAAAAAAATGTCCAACTCTTCTTCTCATTCTCAGCCAGCCCTACCACTACACTTATGCTTCCTCCTCACCATACTCTTCATGTTCTTAAGCTTTTCATGGTACATGAACTACGAGTCGATTTTCGAAGGCGTATTCGATCAACTCAAGCTTGTTTTCATAGTATCACCCTTGGTACTCCTACTAGTTGTTCACTTGTTCTCTACCTTTGACACTTCGGGAAGGTCTCCGTTTTTCGTTCCGATGCCGGAGAAAGACTCGTTTCACAGTGCTAGTGGCACTCCTTGGGGTGTGGGGCTCATTCTCGTGCTTCTTTTCTTCTTGCTTTCTTATCAGTCCGATCTTCGCGAGCGTTGGTTCCCACTTCTTAGCTGATCTTGTGATCGATCCGGAGTACCATTTTGTAACAAAAGGGCGGCGAGGGATTTTGTTTTCGAGTATAAACTTTAAGTTGTAAGAATAGTTGTAACATGCATGTGTATAAGACTAATGATCTGATTTTCATTGTGGCTAGCTACAATTAATATGGTATATAAGTTATAAGACTGTTTTTGTATTATGAATCTTATTGCTATATATATTACATAGTCATGAATCATGCATGGAGTCATTTGATTGTGTACTCCCTCCTGTGCTGCACTAAATAATATAACACATGTTCTAACTTTGGTTGGTGGTCATCTATCACAATGAATACCAGTAGTGGAGCAAAGTAATTCAATAAGGATGAAATTGGATCTTAGTCACTTGAGCCCTTGAGTTAAATTCAACCATAAAGTACATCAACTAGTGCTTCACCAGTTCACCATGAATTTTTTCAATTTTTTTTGTATTTTTTTGGTGCGAATGATGACCCCAGTGCAGTGTATGTTTTCTAGGGCATCCTATTTGGCACGTACTTTGTGGTGTTTGTGTTTTGTGTTTGTTTATGCAGTAGTGGAAGAAAATAACTTCTAGTTCCCAAATTATCGTCATACTTGATCCTATACATAGATTAAGAAAAAACAATTAATTTAATTATTTATATTGGTTTAATGTATAATTTTATTTAAAACTCATGTCTATATGGCCCATAATTAAAGTATGATGAAAAAGTAAGGGTAAAATGGTAAAAGTAATGTTATAAAAAGGTAAGTTTTAAACTGGACAATTATTTTGGAACGGACGAAAAAAGACAAGAGGACGATAATTTAGGAACGGGGGGAGTAATTAAACTTCATCCGTTTCAAAATTATTGTCATGCTTTTATTTTCATTTGTTCCAAAAAATTATCTTATTTGCAATTTTCATTTTCAAGAAAATATATTTTTTTCATTTTATCTTTATTTTTTTCTTATTATAATTACGAGTAACGTGCATATGAATTCTAAAAATGCTAGTACATAATATACAAATACTAATAATTAAATTAATCATTTCTTCTTTAATCTGTGTGCTAAGATTAAATAGGATAATAATTTTATGACAGGGGAGAATAAGACCATAATTGTGGGGCACGGAGTAAAAGATTTATAGTCATTTTATCAAAACAAGTGTATTTGGTACACCTAATCAGGAAAAAGGCAGAGAATTCCAATAACGAAAATGATTAATTTAACAAGGGTTAGGCATCAATCACTGATCCTGCTTTCAGTTCTACGTGACAAAATTACTTCCCCCAATACATAGATTAATTTGTTTTACAACATTAAATTAAGTAAGTGAAACAGTTTATTTTAAATGATGGATCTTGTTTCTAGTTAAATTAACTAACAGATCTAGTTCTAAATTAATACCTACATTATTTATTTTTTCTAAACAGAATAATTTATTCTATATGTAAAGAAAAATGGGAAATTCGCCCTTATAATTTACGTAGTAATTAAGACTTTTACTATAAATTGATCTTAATAAAAATATAAAACAAGATCTATATGTTGTTGAATTTTATTATGACTAACATTTTACATATTATAAGGTTACAATTATATATAGTGATACAATATCAAATATTAAACCGAGTTAATAAAGGAAACAAAAAAAAAAACTTATTGCCGCACCAATGCGATGCGTTAATCCATAAGACGTGACCGTTTTGTTTCGATGCAATCGTTTCAGCTTTAAACATTTTAAAAATATATTATTTAAATAAAACATTTAAAAATGGAATAGTAAATTATTGACTTAGTTCTTGCTTGAAATGATTGAACTCTTACACAATAGAAAATAGTATTATTACCTTTATAGCTGATTTAAAGGGACAATTGATATGGAAATAATTTGATGATACACATACTAATCTTTTTTCGTGGTCCTTTGGGAGCACACTTTTTAAAGTGGGTCTACTCCTATTGAGCCGTTAGCCTAAATAAGTGGTTGGTTCCCACTGGTTCATCGTTGTCAATAATTTCCCTATAACAACTTTTCCTTCTAAAGACAACTTTGTTATTGATTGGGTTGTAGAACGTGCCGTTAGCCTACCATTTTTCAAGAAAAACGTCACTCAAAGTAGGGCTTGTTTGTTTATTTGTTTTGATTTTTTTTCCATGAGTGGAAAAACAATAGTTACAATACCCTTACGTTTCAAAGTTTGGGTGAAATTTGAGCTAGTTTCAATTCATAAGTTTTTAACCGATACAATATTTCATGTTTTTTAACAATAAACAGACACTTTTGATGCGAAATGATGAATATATCTTTAATAAACCGGCACGCGCGTCCAAAACATCAGCAGCTTATGCATCGCAATGCATAATTGCAAATTGTTTAATTATCATTTTCATTTCATAACGATGCATTGTTATTCCAAATCAATTGAAATTCAATGCATTGCGATTCAAACTAGTTTCATATACATCTCTTACGCTTTCTTCTTCCTTCTCCGTCAATACATAATCCTCCAACTCAGCCCAAAAATATGAAAAATGACTACAAATTCTCCATGCAGTTACTACTAAAATGGATATTGACTTCTATTGTTGATTGTTTGGCTTTTATTGTTGATTGATTGAATAAAGACTTCATTCTAGTATCATTATAGCTTCTATTGTTGATTGATTCAAATTGGTTTCATTTGCATCCTCATTCGTTACCTCAACAATTGTGATTTTCGATCAATTTAGGAATAATATTATAAAAGAGCCTTTTTCTAGTTTCAAAAAAGAGTATTGCAGCGATTTAAAACTTATGAAATAAGACAACTATCAATTTTTGCAAAAAATAGGGAGAATTGTGGGCCAATCCTTTTTCCCAAATTTTAATTACTCTACTTCCATTTTTTTCAAACTTCTAAAGCCCATTCTCGAAATAATGTTCCTAAAATGTTCATATTGTCTCATTTCACATCTCGGACCAACATTTTTGTTGCGGCAACGAAACGAGGTTCAACCTGCCTGGTTAGGTCGCAGGGGTCGAGGGGGCGCGGAGGCAGCACCCTCGAAAGGCAAACGATTTTTTTGATTCATAAAGTACAATACTGAAATGGACATGCATTTGCTGGGTTGTAAAGACGAAAGCGGAGGAGGAAGAAGAAAGCTTAATACATAGGGGGAGGAAGAAAAAGGGGGAGGAGGAAATGCATTAGAAAATAGTTTACATTGTGATGTATTAATATTTGCACAATGCGTCAATCGTGTGTATGATTTTTGGTGCATTGCAGTACATGAATTTGATTAGTAGGGAAGACAATTTTGAATCGAACCGTGGATACCCGAACCCAACATAACCAAAGTTGACGGTTATTACCTGGATATGGGGCGGGTAATAGGTAATAATCGAAATGAAAAAGTGGGGAACGGTTTGGTTTTGGTACGTATTAATATTACCCAACCCATTACCTGAATCGAGTGTTACCCGAACTGCTTATTTTTGTAATACAATTTTAGCCTTATTCATTAGAGGTGTCAATCCGAGTCGCCAAACCACCAAGTCGAGCTGAATCAAGTCGAACCACGCGATTTTGTTCGGTTTTGTGTGCTATATGATTCGGCTCGGTTTGAGATTTTGGGAAGTCCAACGGTTTGGTTTGGTTTACGGCTTAACATGTCGAGTCAAGTCAAACCGAACCAAACCAAACCATACCATTTTGAGTCGAACCACCGAGTCAAACAACAAATTCTTTAGAATTCATAACCTTTATACTTTAGTACTCTTATACTATTAATATTTTTATACTATATAAACTATAAGACTAATATTAATATTTATGAATTTGTCTTTAAACTTTTTGAATTTACATAAACGTTTTTAATATCATGTACGTTATTGTATTTTTATTATATTGGATTCAATTTATTGATTATAAGAATTAAAAATGTTAATCATTTTATTTGAAAGTTTGTGTTAATTTTTTTAAGTGAGTTTATGAATATAATTGTATTATATTTAATTTCTTAGTATTTTATAGTATTTTATTGGTTTACTTAAATTTTGAATGACTAAAACTCTTTCTAAATTCAGACTGAACCATGAAACCAAGCTGCGAAACCGAACCACGGAACCGAGTCGAATCAAGTCAAACCATCATGGTTCGGTTCAGTTCAGCTTAACACTTTAAACACTTTAGCTCCAGTTTAATTTTTCTCAAACCGATGATATGCGGTTCAGCTCATAATTAATTTGTTTCAAGTCGAACCATTTAAGCCCTTATTATTCATATAAGTAGTTCCCATGTATGTATATATATATATATATATATATATATATATATATATATATATATATATTGGGCTTCTTTTGTTTAAAGTACAAGATTTCAAAGAAAAAAAAAGAAAGAATTACTTACTAATAACTGTTTGCCTTTAGTAGTAACAAAAAAAGAAAAATAATACTCCAATAAAGAGGGGAGGAAGCGAATGGTATATGGAATACAAAAGATCATGCAAACATGCGCATATACACTTTGCATTATGAGTAGTGTAGACATCTCAATTTTATACTTTTATTTTATATTATCCAATAATTATTACAAAATAAACTAAAACAAGTTTTTACATGTTTCTGGGACAAATGTACGAAAACTACAAAAAAAAAATCAAAAAAAAAGAGGAGAAACAAGAAAAAAAAAAAAAAGAAGTCAGCCGCCCTCTTCACTTCCCCATTTCTCAAACGCAAAAAATCTCACATTCCATCACCCTAACATCATAAATCCATCACTCTAATCACTCCCCAGAAACAAAAAACCCACTTCTCTCTCTCTCCACCACTGATTCTCTATACTCACGTTACTCTCTCATAACATATACAACAACGTCTTCAATTGGATCCTCGTATAGTATACTACCCAAATCATTAAAAATAAATATAAAAATTTATTTGATACTTATAAATTACTCAAACAAAAAACTTATACAATAGTTTGGTACAAACCCCAATAATTTTACATACCTCACCATTATCTCCAACAACTTTACATACCCTACCATCTTTATATCTATTAATTTTATATTTTCTTTCAATATATATTAACAAATTAATTTGATATTGCATAAATTATTAAATTGGAAATTATATTAATATTCATTATTAAATATTAGTTAATTATTATAATGTTAATATTATTTATTATAATTCAATATTAACTATAATATAATATTGTAATATTTGAATATTAATTATAATATATTCGAATAATATTTATTATAATTCAAATATTATTTATTATTCATTCAAATATTATTATTATAATTCAATATATTAAAAAAATAATTTGACGAGTTGAATTAATATTGTTAACTACTTATCTATAATTCGAATATTGTTTATTTATGATATAAAAATAAATACAATAATTTGAAATATAACTACTGAAATGAAAATTCCTACAAACAATAATACAACAACTATAATAAAATAAAATTGTGGAAATACAATGATAAACAAAGCATAATATCCATATACCCAAAAATACAATAATAATAAAATCAAGGATTATTGAAACACCAACATACTAAATGCCAAAAAGTCTCATTATTTTTAATCAAATCATGAAGCACGCGTCGATGTGATTTTTTATCTCGAACGAGACACCTTCTTCTAAGATATCTTTCGCGCTCTGGAATACGCTCATTAAAATATTATCATGTCAAGCTACCATCAGTAATGTCAGTCTGATCATAGTCGAAAACATTTGGCACACGGCTGTAAGTATCTCGTTCATCTTCGACAATCATATTATGTAATATGATACAAGCTTTCATAATTTTTCCCTACATAGATGTCTCCCACATAAGTGATGGGGCTCGTATGATTACAAATCGTGCCTGCAGTACCCCAAATGTACGCTCGACATCCTTCCTCGCCGCCTCTTAATGTTGAGCAAAAAGCTTATGTTTTTCACTTTGCGGGTGAAGAATAGATTGTATGAATGTAGCCCATGGAGGATATATACCATCGGTTAAATAGTAACTCAAGTTATACTGATTATCATTAACATTAAAGGCTACTAATGGGGCTACGCCATTATAAATATCGTTAAAAACTGGAGATCGATCAAGGACATTTATATTATTGCATATACCTGGAGTACCAAAGAATGCATGTCATATTCACAAATCATAAGAAGCGACTGCTTCAAGAACAATGGTTGTCTTTCCATCCCCTCGGGCGTGCTGACCTTGCCAAGCAACTTGACAATTTTTTCATTCTTAGTACATGCAATCTATGCTACCTAACATATATACCAGGAAAACCGCGTGTCTCTCCAACATGAAGCAAACGTTGGAGGTCCTCTTCCGTTGGCTTTCTTAAGTATTGTTCTCCAAAAACACTAACCACACATTCAACGAACTTCTTCACACATTGAATTGCTGTGGTTTTTCCAATACGGATATATAGTCATCACATGCATCACCTGACATTTCATAAGCAAACATTCTTATAGCAGCAGTGCATTTTTGAAGCGGTGATAAACCAGGTTTCCCACTGGCTTTAAATCTTTGTTGAAAATATGGAGTATGAGCACCAAGAGCTTCCACTACTCGGAGGAAGACATGTCTTCGCATCCGAAATCTGGTATGAAACTGTTGGTCGGTGTATGTTGAATTATTCGCAAAATAGTCTGAATACAGGCGTTGATGGCCATCAACACGATTTCTATCTATGTAGATACGTTGACGAACTTCTATTTCTTATTGTTGAGATATTAGTTTTCTTATGATTTGACGCTTGCGACGTCGACGACCGGAGATGTCAAACATATGTTCTTTCAAACTTTTTTGCATTTCTCTTTACATTTCATTGAAATTATCTTCATCTTCAGTGTGAGAATTGAAACTAGAACTCGAAGATATAATTGTCGGTGTATAGTTAATTTTTTTATGAAGTGTTGGAGATGTTTGAGATGATTGATTGATTTATGGTAATTTTATATATACGGATATCTTTTTTGGTAAATGTATTGTTAATCTATGGATGAAAAGGCTTACATAAATTGATGGATGACAAGTCTACATAATTGGTGGATGTATAAGACTTGACATAAATTATGGATGACAAAAGCCTACATAGATTGATGAATGACAAGTCTACATAATTGATAAGATTTGACATCTATTTTTGGCAAAAAAAAATCTACATATTGATTATACATGCAAATTTTACGGGATTGGTTTTTATTTTCTTCGACATATGGATAACAAGTTTTTATCAACTTTGTACTTGATAAGACTTGACATCTATTATTTGGCAAAACATAATCTACATATTGATTATACATGTAAATTTTACGGGATTGGTTTTTATTTTTTTCAACTTATGAATAACAAGTCTTTATCAACTTTGTACTTGATAAAACTTGATATCTATTTTTGGCAAGAAAATCTACATATTGATTATGCATGCAAACCTTATGAGATTGCTTTTTATTTTTTTCAACTTATGGATAACAAGTCTTTATCAACTTTGTATTTGATAAGACTTGACATCTATTTTTGGCAAAAAAAAAAAACTACATAATTATGCATGCAAATTTTACGGGATTGCTTTTTTTTTTTTCAACTTATGGATAACAAGTCTTTATTAACTTTGTACTTGATAAGACTTGACATCTATTTTTGGCAAAAAAAAAAAACCCTACATATTGATTATGCATGCAAATTTTACGGGATTGTTTGTTATTATTTTCAACTTATGGATAACAAATTAAACAAAAATATACTTAAACAATTAAAGATACATTATAGGAAATCTAAGCAAAATGTCCACTTTTTTTTAAAAAAGCCGGATAGAGCAAAACTTCATCGTATTTTGAGGGAATTAAAGCAAACAGTGTAGTCCTCATTTATTCCGAAAGAGAGAAAGTCAAGTGAGCTGGAAAGTGAGCTGCAACTTCCGGAAAACAAGGTCTCAACCCATGTGATTGGAATTGGAAGTTCTCTTATGATTTGGATATATGATTCCCTGTTGTAAGGGATAAACCTCACTTAATTCCTATATACTTCCCTGTTGTACCTAATCTTATTCTCCACTCAGTTCCTTCTCCCAACTGAGCACACAAGCTCTCGGTTTCGGCCAAACTCAACAACAACACCCACAACAACAACATAACTAAGTCTTCCTTTCTCTAGGAAGCAACGAGAAGGGAAGCACAAGCTTAATAACCTAAACAAGGCTCTATCATCAAACCATTTGAAATATCACTTTGTAAAGGTATAAAATTTATAGTGATATTCATACATTTGATGCAAAGTGTGTAGTAGTTCTTTAGATTATTATATTTTTGTTCTCTCTAAGTTTCTCAAATGTAGACATCATAATTGTTTTAGTGCACATTTGTAGTACATATATTATTATTATTATTATTATTATTATTATTATTATTATTATTATTATTATTATTATTATTATTATTATTATTTTATTTAAGTTACTTGCTTAAATTGTGAAAAAAAGTTGTTTATTATTTTTCATTATTGTCGTGCATGTCAATATTTGTTAAGTAGTTTGAATTTTGGGTTTTGATTATATGATCAATATATGATATGTGTGTGGCTTAGTTTGTAATTTTATTTCAAGCCTTTATATTTTGTGCTTATGTTAGTTTCCATGATATAGAAATTTAATTGTTAATATGTTATTCTCTTAAGTATGGCAAAGTTGAGCAATGACAATTTGTGTCAAAGTTTTGGTAACCTTGATATTTAGAAATATTATATTATATGAGTTTGAGTAGAAATATTATCTTTTATCAAGGGTTATGAAATTAATCAAAGTTAATTTTCGAGTCTTTTTTATTGCTAAAGTGCTTTAAAACAAAAGATTAGTTTGACTAATTCCTCGATTAACTATTACCCGTGGGGAATGAGTATGATATGGAATATTGATTCTCCACTAGGGAATATTGTTGTTATGGGGCACAAAAATTGAATTGGGGAATGGGGGTGGTATGATGTATAACCGCCCCTGAACTGCCCCATTGTCATTCCTATAGATTAGTTATTTTAAATTGATTCATTGTGGTGCATAAATTTGGCGCAATGTGATGTAAAATTTGATTAGGTCCTTTAAATTGATGACTCACGTTGCATAAATTAATGCTACGTGATGCACTGAGAGTCCTTATTGTGCTTTCGGTTTATTGGTGTCATAGTCTTTTCGTCCCAAAAAATGACTTTTTCCGGTTTTATAAAAACGACGGACTAAAATGATTACAAACTTGACAAAAGTGACTTGCCCGAATTTACCCCCAAAATTAGACATGTAACAATGTATATAATAGGGTGAAATTCGGCCAGTCAACTTTTTGAAATTTCTAATTTTTCCAGTCTAGTTTTTTTTTTTTAACATGAAAAAGACCAATTTTCGAAATATTGTTCAAAAAATATATTCGTCTCATTCAACAGCTCCGATAACACACTTTTGATTCGAAAATTACCATTGTTGGGCAACAAAATGGGAATCGACTTGGTCTGAATAATTAACTACGAAACTTTAATTAAAATGTGTTGGGTTAAAAGATTTTCACAAGAGGGAAGGAAGAAAAAAACTAAGGACATGGTCTGTTTCATTACGATTTTGTACTACAGTGTAATTAAACTGGATAGTTAAACTATTGAACCGTTGTGCAAAATTAATGTAATAAAATTGATGAATCGCAGTGCAATTAGACTAGACAGTTAAAATACTGAACCGCGGTGCAAAATTAAGACAAAAAAATTGATTAACCACGACGTAATTAGACTAGGCAGTTGAACTATTGAATTATGGTGCAAAAATCTATATATATATAAAGCCTAGGTAGTCTAAAAATAGTAATTTTTCGCCAAAATTTACATCCCTAAAATAGTAACCCCTATTTATAACAAGCATTTAATGAATCGTATAATTAAATAATACAAATTCAAATACTTATAATCCCTTGAAACTATAGTCTAGGAACTAGAACCACTACATTTATTGTTTTGTTATCAAAATACAATATTTTTTGTAGAGCTGTCAAAATGGGTTGGCGGGGCGAGCCAGCCCAAAACCCGCTTCAACCCGCCATTTGGCGGGGCGGGGCGGGCCAGCCCAAAAACGTGGCGGGCCTAAAAACTATCAACCCAACCCAACCCACCATGGGTTGTGGGTTCGGCGGGTCAACCCACCAAATTTTTACAAACTTTATAAAAAACAATTAATACAAAAAGGAGTAGGCACGTATTGTAAAATTATTGGAATAGCTTTCCTGTGCATGGTTAAGATTGCAATCAGTTTATCTTAAGATTGTTTTTCATTTTGTGAAGTCAATCCTCTGGAAATGTTTGTGATCCGGTCAATCAGACATATAGTAGCTCTGAACTTAACCTGTAGAACAAGGCATTGCAATAACTTCTGCCAATGCCGAAGTTTACTAGAGTTGTGCATATGTGAAGACTAACGAGAAAATAAAGAGACGACTTGGCAAATTGGTAATCAATGTTAAGTTGTTAACTGTTAAGGAAATTAAGGAATTAAACATTTAAACTAATAATAATTTTCCAACTTGGCAAATTGGCGGGTCAACCCGCGCCCAACCCGCCCCGCCCCGCCTCAACCTAAAACCCGTGTGGGTTTGACCCATTTGACCCGCCTTTTTTTGGGTTCATAATTTCCCAACCCAACCCACTTTTTTAAGTGGCGGGGTGGGCTAACCCAACGGGCCCGACCCATTTTGACGGCTCTACTTTTATGAATACAACCGTTAGTTTTCCATTGTTTCCAAATAAACTTCATAAAAATCATGGATGACTTTGCGCAAGAAATTTCACTGAAGTGAATCACAAATACTCATAATTAATTTTAACTAAATGACTAATATGTATATATATATATATATATATATGTGTGTGTGTGTGTGTGTGTGTGTGTGTGTGTGTGTGTGATTTTATTTATGAACATTTTTTGTCTACTTCACTAGATTAAAAGTTAATAAAACAAATACTTTCAAGAAAATCACAAAAACTCACAATTCATTATAACTAAATGAAATATATGAATATTTTTTTTGCCTATTTCATCCGATCAAAGCTCTTAAAAGAAATATTATGAACAAAATTACAAATACTAATTATTGATATTAAATATATGACTAACCAACAAAAATATATAGATTTGAAATTTTGTTGTCCATTTCATCATATTCAAAATTTAAAAAACATCAAAAGTTCATCTAAAACACGAATGCACATGATTAATTATAAATGACTGACAGATCTAAAAAATATATTGATTTGAAATAAATAAAATTTAACAAATACTTCAAGTAACAAGAACTATATAATGGTAAATAACGAAACAAACAATATTGCAACAAAATATTTCCTCTAACAAAGAGGAAATGTTTCAGAAGTGCAAAGTTACATCTCTTTAAAAAAAATTGAAGCGACCATTTAATCATGAACGAATTGATTTGTCGTTGTATTCGAAAAGTAATCAGATTTACATCAAATTATAGAGTGCTCAAGTATTCTCACTTGAAAAGCTACTTTGATGATCCCCCTTTAAAGAGTTTTATATTTTCGAGGATAGAGAATGGGCACAAGAAAAACTAAAATGAGAGTTGGTTTCATAAGTTGGGTTAATAGTTTGTTTTTTCTTCGGTGAGAGGGCAATATTGCTGGAATAAATATCATGACAAGAGGTAACAAGACTCAAGACAAGAGTTTTATATATATATATATATATATCCGTGAGTGGGGCGAAGTAACAAAGCCAAGAGATTAAATTTGTCTTTTTAATTGTTATTGATTAATGATATTGAAATAAGCCATAAACAGGGTTAAATCAGTACAAATAGAATTATTTGAGTCAATTTTCAATCGATCATCGTCAATTAAATTTGTTTAGAATAACTTTTGTCATTCAATTAGTATGTGTTGAGTTATGAACACGTCAGACCTTTTTTTTTTTTTTTTTGTATTTTAAAGGTTTGAAAAGAATATGATGAAAATTGGGTCGGTCTATTTTGAGAGATATTCAACAGTTGTCCACTATGCTTTTTAAATCAGAAAAAAACATTTTTGATGTGAAAGGACTAGTATACCTTTAATGAATCGGACACGCTTGCGATAAGCATCAGTTCATACATTGCCATGATTCAAAATTGTGTAATTGTCATTCTCATTCCATAGCAGTGCATCACGATTTTAAATCGATGCTTCACTTTCAAACTGGTCTATTTCCAATTCATAGCGATGCATTGTGATTCTAAATTGATGCATCGCGAATCCAAATCGATGTATCGCTACTGAAAATCTATACACTGCGATACACATTTTTTTATATTTTTATTTTAATTATTTATTTAATTTTCATAAATTGCAATTTATTTATTTTATTATTGTTAATCAACGGACACATATATTTCTTTATTTTCATAATAATTTTTTAATCAAATGATATTTTTCTATTCATTGAAATAATCTCTTCTTTTAGTTTTGTTTTTTGTCTTCATTTTGCTTGATTATAATTTAACTGAGTATAATTTGATTAAAAAATATATATGTCCGTGCGTTTAACGCACGGGTATAAAACTAGTTAATACAATAAAATTTATGAATCACGGTGCAATTAAACTAGGCAGTTAAACTATTGAACCGCGGTGCAATATTAATGTAATATAATTGATGAATCGCGGTGCAATTAAGCTAGACAATTAAACTATAGAACCACGTTACAAAAATTAATGCAATAAAATTAATGAACCGTGGTGTAATTAGACTAGACAGTTAAACTATTGAACCACTATGTAAAATTAAATGCTATAAAATTAATGAACCGTGGTGCAATTAGACTAGACAGTTAAACTATTGAACCACTATGTAAAATTAAATGCAATAAAATTGATGAACTGCGGTGCAAAAATAATGACTTTTTTAGCGCGCCTATGGTTCTTTAAGGGTATCGTAATAATTTTGACACTAAAAGTAATTTTTTCCGATTGAAAAAAAAATATATTTTAACAATTAAAAACTTGAAAAAAAAATGGACCGCAATTTTTCCAATATAATATCCAAGTTGAAGGCCCACATCCAGCCCTTATCCTAAGCCTAAGAATGGGGAGCTCGCCTTAGACGGACCCAAATCTGCTCATTAGCCGTCACTGTGTAAGTTTTTTGTTAATATGAATTTCAAATAAATACAAAGAAAACTTTAAAATGGTGATAACCGGACCGGTTCCCTGTGATGATATTATAACTAGAAAATTCTCATATATTTGTTTTCAACTGTTAAAATGTATTTTGGTTCTAAAATGACGAATATACCCTTAATGAACAACAAACGCGCCCACAAAGCACGCACAAAACCACTGCCCAAATTTGGGCATCATAATGAAAACATTGGGTATCGAAATACACAATTGAAATATGTTAAAATTTGAGCATCGAAATTTAAAAAGTCACTGCCCAATTTGGGCATCAGAAATTCATAATGAAAACATTGAGTATCGAAATACACAATTGAAATCTGTCAAAATTTGGGCGTCGAAATTTAAAAAGCTACTGCCCAATTTGGATATCGAAATGAAAACATTAGACATTGAAATGCAAAATTGAAATATGTCAAAATTTGATGTCAAAATTCAAATAATATAAAATCTCGATATTTTATCTATTTATATTCTTATAATTAAACCAATTTAATAACATTTTTAGTATATTTGACCAAATAATATTTTGTCAACTTTTTATGTTAATTTAAATAACAAACATATTAACATTTTCTTTCATTTGACCAAAGTCAAATAACTCTAAGCTTTGTTTTAAAGTATTATTTAATATTGGTAAAAATATCATCCTTTGTCTTGTACGGATTCTTAAGTGAGAAGTCATTTTGTTTTGAGATTTGAGTGGGTCCCATTGGAGTTTTATGACTTTTATCCACACCAAGATAAGTTTTGATTGTTTTCTTCTTCAAGTCATCGGTGTCAACACAAGAGGAATTTTGAGTTTTACAGGTCGACACCTCATTCTCCCATTACTGTGAATCATCATCACCTTTGTTGATATTTACAGCTTTGATAAATAAGCCAACAACACCTTTATTACCTGTTTGTATTTTCTCCTTGGCTCTAAGGGGACGAGAGAGAGAGATATTATAATTTTGTCTCTGATGAATTTATGGGTTGACTCGGGTTTATTATAAAAGGTTATTGGTGTGTTGTTATCGGTAGATATTATTATATTTTGAGGTAATAGAGACCATTCAGTATTGATTACGTGTCAGTTTAATTACGTGATTGTCATATAATATTTATGTTTCATTCGTACTCATATTATTGAAACGTATTTATTGATATTGGTGAACCTTTGATTGGTTTGATTTTAAAATAATTTTATGTTAATAATCAAGGCATTTTCTTGAAAAACTACTATTTTAATAATTTGTTAAGTAATTGATTATTTAGAATGATTTAGTGATAATGATCATTGGAATGACCATAGATAATCTATCTGGATACTGTTATTGGGACTCTGCTTGTTGAGTGTCCGTATTTGTTGTACTTGTTTAATAATTTCACCATGACCTAAGCTGATTAATATATTGAATTGTCACTTGTGATCAGTTGTTATTTGGTAACACTCGGTAACGTTCTTTGGGTAATAATCTTTGGTCCATATTTTTATATTCATAGACTTTGGTATTTGAATCATATGTTTTGTTCTATTATGTGGTGATGTGTACCCTCTTTCTTGTTGGGCTCACAAGCTCACCCTCTTCAGTTTTTTGTTGTGCAGTTGAAATTTGATCAAGATTTGGATAACAGTTGTGTGCTCGAGGTTTATCGGAACGCCCGATTTTGATATAAAATATCTATGTTTTTTATTTGGACTTTATCAAAAATTGTAATAAAGATACGTGTGTATCAAACATTGATATTTTTAGAAATATTACTTATTTGTTTCTTCCGCTGCGACTTACGTGTTTTTATTTGGAGTTATTTTGGATTGAATTTATGGAAAACCCGACGACCAGGGTATGGGTTGTTACAAAAAGTCACTGCCCAATTTGGGTATCGGAATGAAAACATCAGACATCGAAATGCACAATTGAAATTTGTCAAAATATGGACGTCGAAATTCAAAAACACTGGACATCGAAATGCAGAACACTGCCACCAAATATCAACATATTTGGGCATCCTAATGGAGAAAATTAGAGTGGGAATGAATAAATTAAATATTGCCACCAAATATCAATAAGGTTGAACATCGAAATAAACAAAATTGAACATTGCCACTGAAGTGCACCAAAATATCAGGCCCGAACAGGTAATCCAAGAGTGTACTCCGAAATTATATTTAGAAGATTGGGCCAAGCCCGTACCCGGAAGAAGGGCCCAAGCCCAATCACATACTAAAGCCCAGTATGGAAAGACACATTTCTATAAATAGTAGGACAACATTACTATGAAAGGCCGGTCACTATTTTTCCTCTCTATTTCATTGATTATTGAGAATACACATTACAAATATTGATTATCACACCGGAGGGTTTGTGGGGACACCCCCACCCACTCACGGTGCTTTATTTTGCAGATAAAAACATGTCAGATATCCCCCGCGACTGCGAGTCGGACAACGGCCGATCCCGACAACACATCACCATCGGCACCCCGGACACGACACGACAAGATCACCACATTTTTAGCGTGATCAGTTGCATATTTAGAAGATTGGGCCAAGCCCGTACCCGGAAGAAGGGCCTAAGCCCAATCACATACTAAAGCCCAGTACGGAAAGACACATTTCTATAAATAGTAGGACAACATTACTATGAAAGGCCGGTCACTATTTTTCCTCTTTATTTCATTGATTATTGAGAATACACATTACAAATATTGATTATCACACCGGAGGGTTTGTGGGGATACCCCCACCCACTCACGGTGCTTTATTTTGCAGATAAAAACATGTCAGATATCCCATCGCGACGACCACCGTCAGACAACGACGCCGACGATCCCGACAACACATCACCTTCGGCACCCCGGACACGACACGACAAGATCACCACATTTTTAGCGTGATCAGTTTGGTTCCGTTGCCGGGAAACGACTATTTCGTTCCTGTCTCCGTCGACTTTGACGGAGCTCCATTCCAAGGGTGCCGGAATACCACCGAAAAACACAAACACATCTTAAGCGCCGCCATCTAACAAACCCGGCGTCCACCTCCCCTTCATCCACAGTCCAGCCGCCGCCGGCCACCTCCAATACATTATCACCTATCCATCTCCTTCGCCAAATCCATGCCTAGCGTCGTCGCATCGTACCCATGGCGCGCCTCTTTTCCCCGCTCTCTGTTCAAACACCCAACCGCCATATCTCCTCCTCCAAACCACCCACCGGCGATCTCGCTCCGCCCGCCGGCCTCCTGCAGCGAATCAACCCCTCCGTTGCCGTCTTCATCCACCAAACCTCCCGTCTCCATCGCCTCTTCTCCCCGCTCCTCTGGTCAAACAACCACAAATCGCCATCTCCCTCTTCTCTCTCATCCATCTCCACCTTCCCTTCATCTATGCCTCCATCTCTACTCCCTTCGGTCGTCCCCACCAAATCACCCGCCGGCGTCGCCCGTCTTTGCCCAAATCCTTCACGCCAGCCGGCTCAATCTTCATTGCAGGTCATCTCATCGGTCCGAGGGAGGTGATGCCTGCCGGACCATGCAAGAAATTAAAAGAGGCGTGCTCGGGAAGAAATGCTAATGCTAAGGGTAATGCTAGGGCCACACTAATAGCACTCTACCAAATAAGCATCTTGTGTCGTATAGTTCCATAAAACAAATAAGATGACACATTGTGGTTGATCGGTTATCGGGGTGATGTCATCCAACCAATATCAGTTTGCGCAGTTTCCACTAAAGTATTGTCAGGGTTGATATCATCCAACCAATATCAGGTGCATACTTTCCAATTTCACCCTCCATTTTGTTACTATCACTATTATCATGTATATCATTTCCACAATTGCCTCTTATTACTTACTCACATTTACAAATTATTTGCTCAGACACGCAAGAGGCACATCAAAGTCATAAGCAGTAGCCTGGCCTATTTTATTTGACTTATAAGATTGTAATCACTGTGCATCATGGAATAAAAGAACAAAAAAAACAATTATTAATACACAACATTTCATTTTGTTTTCCCACTCAAATCAAGCAAGTTGCAATAACATTAATGACAATAATAAATAAATAAATTGCCGAACTGAAATTATTTGTCGAATTGAAATTAATTGCCAAGCTAAAATTATTTGTCGAATTAAAATTAACTGCCGAGCTAAAATTATTTGACGAATTGAAATTAATTTCCAAGCTAAAATTATTTGCCGAATTAAAATTAATTGCCGAGCTAAAATTATTTGCCAAATTGAAATTAACTGCCGAGCTAAAATTATTTGCCGAATTGAAATTAATTGCCGAGTTAAAATTATTTGCCGAATTGAAATTAATTGTCGAACTAAAATTATTTGCCGAATTGAAATTAATTGCTAAGCCAAAATTATATATCGAACTGAATTTATTTGCCGAACTAAAATTATTTGCCAAATTGAAATTAATTGCTAAGCCAAAATTATATACCGAACTGAATTTATTTGCCGAACTAAAATTATTTGCCGAATTGAAATTAATTGCCAAGCTAAAATTATTTGCCGAATTGAAATTAATTGCCGAGCTAAAATTATTTGCCGAATTGAAATTAATTGCCGAGCTAAAATTATTTGCAAAAATTGAAATTAATTGTCGAGCTGAAATTATTTGACGAGCTAAAATCAGATACTGAGCAGTAACATAACTTAATCAATTAGATGAAATATATATTACCTCGTCAGGTATGATTTATTATACGCAACTATTTGCCAATAGCATGCTTTAGCGCTCCCCGTAGTGAGTAAAAATATTTTCTTATAAATTTGACAACGTTACTCTGATTAAGTGTACACGGGCTCGTTAGCCTCATTAATTTAAATATTATATTATTTAACTTTTGTCGGCATAGCGTGACAACTAAATGTGATTCAAGCTCCCCTACTTATGAGAAACATAACATGCATAGATTTATGCCGAGCTAACTACTTGCCCACCATACCAAACAGTTATAAAAAAATTCCTCGCTTAGAGCTCGCAAATCGCTAGTTTCAATGTTACTAGCTCGAAATAGCATGTTTACACTACCTATCATATGTTAATATGACGCATGCATTCTCTAAAGCTTCACACTCAAATACTTGCATCTTATAAATTCATCGTACCTTCTAACAGCGCGACGTGTCGCCGCAATAATTAATTTACTATTCTCACACAATAGGCCCACGTTTAAATAATTTTATATGATCAATATGTTTGGACTATGACAAACATTGTATGGCGAAAGTAGGAATGACGAAAACGTGATTTTTGCCTATACAAAGATGCTCCTAAAACTGTTAGGTACAAAATACAAACGGGCATAGCCTTGACAACTACAATCAAAAACACAAGTTGTTCCTCTACAAACTATTACACGATTATTTACAAGGAACCCAGGGCTCGCACCTCAGATTATGCTCGCTCTGCCGAGCTTAATATTATTATTATTCACGTGCACGTACACGCCAGAGCCCCAGTCTCAGATTATGCTCGCGTTGCCGAGCTTCATATTATTATCATTCACGTGCCCGTGCACGCCACACTCGCACCAGAGCTCGACCTTCAAATCATGCTCGCGCCAATGCCGAGCTTCATATTATTATTATTTCACGTGCTCGTGCACGCCACGCTCGCATCAGAGCTCGACCTTCAGATTATGCTTGCGCCAAAGCCCGAGCCTTAGACTATATTGATCGCGCTAAAGCCTGAGCCTCAGATTATTATTTCTTGCATCCGAGCACACTTCACTCGCGCCTATGCCTAAGCTGCGGATTATATTTCATACATGTGCACGTCGAGCTTTACATTATGCTCCCCACTCGAGTTTACTCGGTGAGCTACCTTGTCCTCCCGCATTTCGAGTCTACTCGCGGTCGAGTTGACCGCGCATGCTCCCCACTCGAGTTTACTCGAAGCTCTACCTTGTCCTCCCGCTCGAGTCTACTCGCGGTCGAGTTTACCGCGCCTACTCAAGCGCTTATGTTCCACGCTCCAGTTTACACTCGGCATAACCTTCATATTGTGCTCGGCTCTCGGCATCACAGCTACTCGGCACGAGCTTCTACGAGTGTTTAGCACGCTCCCTAGCGTCCATCATGCTTTCATCGGCATTTGCGGCTACACTCGGCATGAGCTTCATATTGTGCTCGGCTCGGCATCACTACTACGCTCGGCGAGCTTCTACAGTGTTTAGCACGTTACGCTCCCCTAGCGTCCATCATGCTTTCATCAGCATTTGCGGCTACACTCGGCATGAGCTTCATATTGTGCTCCAGCTCAGCATCACTACTACGCTCGGCACAAGCTTCTACGAGTGTTTAGCACGTTACGCTCCCCTAGCGTCCATCATGCTTTCATCAGCATTTGCGGCTACACTCGGCATGAGCTTCATATTGTGCTCCAGCTCAGCATCACTACTACGCTCGGCACGAGCTTCTACGAGTGTTTAGCACGTTACGCTCCCCTAGTGTCCATCATGCTTTCATCAGCATTTGCGGCTACACTCGGCATGAGCTTCATATTGTGCTCCAGCTCAGCATCACTACTATGCTCGGCACGAGCTTCTATGAGTGCTTAGCACATTACGCTCCCCTAGCGTCCATCATGCTTTCATCAGCATTTGCAGCTACGCTCGGCATGTGCTTCATATCGCAGTTCAAGGTCACTTTATTTGGGGTCTCTAATGCCTCATACCTATCCTCCTTGAGAGGCCAGGCTCTAATGCCTCATACCTATTTCCCTCCTCGGGACGCCGAGGAGAGGCCAGGCTCCTAGTGCCTCATGCATATCCTCCTTGAGAGGCCAGACTCTAATGCCCCTAAATACCTATTGCATCCACATGAGCATTTCATACATATTTGCAAGTTACTGAACACATGCATCCTCCATTCATCATTTCATAAACATAAAAACATGCTCCTATTTCCTCTCTCAGTACCTTGCGGTTCAAGGCCACTTTCTTACATTGCCTTGCGGTTTATGGCCTTATGGCTCAATTCTTTGGAAGGTCCTCGCCATGCCGAGGATAAATCTTATTATGGTCTTATGGCTCAATTCTCTGGAAGGTCCCCGCCATGCTGATGATAAATTTTATTATGGCTTTATGCTGAAGACTACATATCTTATTTTCATGCCTATACTTGCCGGTCGAGGTCTAATTCGCCAATCAAGGATCAAATTATACACAAAGTTCACCCGCCAAGGCTCAAAAGTCAGCTACATAAACTCTTCTGGAATTCAAAGCAAAATCTCAAAACTCTCAGCATCACAAGAAGCAACTACAAGCAGATTATACTCCTTACCCTCGATGTTAGCCTCGAGGGATAAGGAGTAGGGGGCTACTGAAGTGCACCAAAATATCAGGCCCGAACAGGTAACCCAAGAGTGTACTCCGAAATTATATTTAGAAGATTGGGCCAAGCCCGTACCCGGAAGAAGGGCCCAAGCCCAATCACATACTAAAGCCTAGTACGGAAAGACACATTTCTACAAATAGTAGGACAACATTACTATGAAAGGCCGGTCACTATTTTTCCTCTCTATTTCATTGATTATTGAGAATACACATTACAAAAATATTGATTATCACACCGGAGGGTTTGTCGGGGCACCCCCACCCACTCACGGTGCTTTATTTTGCAGATAAAAACATGTCAGATATCCCACCGCGACGACCACCATCAGACAACGACGCCGACGATCCCGACAACATATCACCTTCGGCACCCCGGACACGACACGACAAGATCACCACATTTTTAGCGTGATCAGCCACCAAATATCAACATAGTTGAGCCTCGTAATTGACAAAATTAGCATCGAAATAAATAAATTAAACACTACCACCAAATATCAACAAAGTTGAGTATCAAAGTGAACAAAATTGAAAACTGCCACCTAATATCAATATAGTTTGGCATCGAAATTGATAAAATTGGTATAAGAATGAATAAATTAAACAATGTCACTAAATATCAACAAATGTGTGTATCGAAATTGATAAAATTGGCGTCGAAATAAATAATTGAACACTGTCCCTAAATTTGTATGTAAAAATTAGACATCGGAAAACTTTCGAAGCCCAAAATAGTGCTTAAACATAATTTTTTTGGTCTTAAATCGAAGATATCACTGGATAAATCCAATGAGTTTCATAGATCTCGTCGAGAACTTCAATTTGATATGTGGTGGGTTATGTGGTTTATCCGGGATCAAAAGTTATCGAGAAAATGGATGAAGAAGATGAAAAGAGGTCGGCAATAGAGAAAAGAGAGATGGAGACGAAGCTGGAGGAAGAAGAAAAAGAGAGAAGAGAAAGAAGTAGTAGGATGAAGAAGAAAAGAGAGAGTGTATGACAGAGTGAAGAGAACGAAACATTTGATTTAGAGGTGTTTCAATTGATTAAAACTTTTTAATTCTCTTCGTAAATTTTTTTTATTTTATTATTTTATCATTTTTTGGCTTACAAAATTGGTTTGTACCCGACAGATTTTATCACATTTAATTTATACAAGTTTAATTTGATTAGGACTCATCAATTCGCATGGTATAAGTTTTTAAATTTTTATTATTTTACCCAAATTATGTCAATTTATAATAGATTTTTTTATTCGATTAAACATGTTCCACCAACACCACAAACAACCACTACGAAATAACTTGTAAATTATATCTACAAAATTCGCATAAATTTTCAGTTTGATGATTCAGTGTGATCTTATTATTATTTTTTTTGATTTATTAATTATGTAAACATCTTGTTGTTGTTGGATTCATTCAAATAGCTTATAAATTATATTTATAAAATTAAGTTTCAAAAATAAAATTAAGTCAACCCAAGATATTAACCTAATTACCTATAATAATATCAAGCGATGAAAAGGAAACTGAGAAAATATATGGTTGATCTTCAATGACGAGTAGATGGTGCCACCAAAGAATATATTCTATGAGCAGAAACAATAATGGATCATATTTGATCCTTATATACTATTCAATATTCATTCAACTTATTAAAAACGAATATAAAAATCTATTTGATATATATAAGCTACGGAAACAAAAATGGAGAAAATTCTGACCGATCCTTTTTTTAAACTTCTAACCTCAAAAGTCCACCGTTTATTTTTTTAACCACAAAAGATCATTTTTCGAATATATTGTTTCAAAAATATCATCGTCTTCTTTAAGAGCTCCGGCAACACACTTTGAATTCGAAAATCACGATTGTGTGCAACGAAACGTGGGTCGAGAAGGCAGCGCCCTTTCGTGGGGGTTCGAGAGCGTTAAAGATAAACGAGATTTTTTATTCATAAAATACGAAACTATAATGAATATGTGTTGGGTTGAAAAATTTTTCAGTTGGGATGAGGACGGAGAAAGAGAGAAAGAAGAATGCTTACGACGGAGGAGATTTAAGAAGCAGGTGGAGAACGTGGTCTATTTCTCTATGATTTTGTATCGCGGTTCAAAAATTAATACACTAAAATTGATGAATTGCGGTTTAAAAATGGACTAGCATTCTATTATAACTAAAATAGAAGCCACTACTGCCACGTGGCGGCTTTCTGTGAAATGTAAAAAAATTTAAAAAATTATGTGATGCCACGTGTCACCCTCTTATAAATTGTAGTTTTTTTTTTATTTTACTCATAAAAGTTTTATCACATTTTGATTTTGTAATTAGTTTAGTATAAGTTTTATACGGTTAGTTATGATAAGTTTGATATTATCACAATTGATTTCAAAGTTTTAGAGATAAAAAGTTAGTTTTTATCACATTTGATATTATCACAATTGTTGTGGATAGATTTTATCAAATTTGAAATGGTAAAAGATTTTTACTTTAATTAAATGTTTAATGTTGCTGCCACGTATCATTTTTGAAATGATAAAAATTTTCTTTTTTCAAAATCGATTAGTTTAAGATAAAAATTCTAATTCTAATTAGATATGATAAAATTACTAAAACTAATTTGATAAGATAAAACATATTTAGGATATAGTTTTACGAGAAAATTTATGATAGAGATTTAGGATTTTCGTATTTTTTTTTCAAATATCGCTTAATTAAACTAGATTTTATCCTATATAATTTATCAAGTTTAATTTGACTAAAACTCTTCTATTTCTATCTTTTTTTTATTTTCATAATTTTTAATTTATACAAATTATCCACGGGATAATTCTATATTATTTGTTATTTTACTAATCTATATTTATTAATTATTAATTACTAATATATTAATTATCTATCAACTATTATTAAAATAGAAGTCGTTGTTGCCACATGACGACTTTTTGTTGTACGCTTAAAGTTTTAAAAGAATTATTTGCTTCCAAGTGTCACCTTCTATACAAGTTTATAATTTTTTTTCCTATCAAAAATTAAAACCGGATAAATTTTAAAACCGGTGCCTCCTTTATATATGGTAAAAGTTTTTTTTGTTTTTTTTACCATTTTTTATTGCCATAATCGGTTAATACCAGATAAATTTTAAAACTGATGTCTACTTTATACATGGTAAAATGTTTTTATTTTATCATTTTTGTTGCCAAAATCGGTTAATACCGAATATATTTTATCACATTTGATTTAAACACGTTTCACTTTATTAGGAATCCAAAATTTCATTGTAATTTTTTTTGAAGATAGATTTTATCAATTCTCATAGGTTTTAATCTTTCGATTACATATTCATATGATCAATTTTGAATATTTACCTTATTTTTTGTTTTTTTCAAATTATTCTAATTAAAAATTTTAATTATTTATTACAAGTTTAGAAAATTATCTTATTATAAACAACTTTTGCAAAAAAAAAAAACTATTAAAACCGTGCATACGGTACTCTCTCTCTCTCTCTCTCTCTGTATATATATATATATATATATATATATATATATATATATATATAAATTGCTACCAAAATTAAAACGTGATAGATTTTAAAACTGGTGCCTCCTTTATGCATGGTAATTTTTTATTTTTTGTTTTTTACAATTTTTTGTTGTCAAAATCAATTAATACCATATAGATTTTATCACATTTGATTAAAATGTGTTTCACTTGATTATGACTCCAAATTTTCATGGTAAAAGTTTTTTTTGGCGGATGAATTTTATTACATTTGATTTAGACGTGTTTCAATTGATTAAAACTCTTCAATTCTGCCAATTCGGTTTGCACCGGGTAGATTTTATTACATTTGATTTAGATTAGTTTCATTTGATTAGGACTCCTCAATTCCCATGGTAAAAGTTTTTTAAGTTTTACTCCCTCCGTCCCTAAATTATCGTCCTCCTTTCTTTTTTCGTCCGTCCCAAAATAATTGTTCACTTTGAAACTTACCTTTTTAGAACATCACTTTTACCACTTTACCCTTACTTTTTCACTCTACTTTAATTATGAGCCACATATACATGGACATTAATGGAAACTACACATTAAACCAATATAAATAATCAAGTCAATTACTTTTTCTTAAACTGTGCGCCGGGTCAAACAGGACAATTATTTAGGGACGGAGGGAGTATTATTTTACCAAAACTCGGTCAATTTAAAATAGATGTTATCCAATTTAATTAAACGTGTTTCACCAACACTACAAACAACCACTACGAAATATTTCCCCTCCATCAAACACCTCCTTGACGAGTCTGTCTTCGTGGTACTCCCCCTCCCCTCCCTCCGTCTCACACTCACACTAAGAATAATTGTTCAATTTTATAATTCGCATTAATTTTCGGTTTGATGATTTTGTGTGATATTACGCTTTTTTATTTATTTATTAAATTATTAATTATGAGGATATCTTGCTGTTGTTTGTTCATTCAAATAGCTTGCAGATTATATCTACAAAAATAAATTTCAGAAACAACACTAAATCAACCGTGCATCGCACGGCTGATAACCTAGTTATTAATATAATGTTTAGTTTCTTATAAAGTCTATGTGCATGCAGCTAATAATTAATGTATGAAGTAAAGATAAAATAGTAAAAAGTGTAATCGTAAAAGCAAAACTTACAAGTGCATTTTTTGACATTAACTTATGATTTAGAAAATAAATTGGTAAATTTACGTATTATTTAAATATAACTTATTCTTTGTTTGGTAAAGCGTTTTGACCAAAACGTTGGTAAAAATACAGTTTTTTTCTCTTTTAAAATATTTCAATATATCATTTTAAAACGCATCATTTGAAAAATATACTGCGTTTAGAAACGCTCCAATTTGAAGCAGTGAGTGAAAATGGAGGTTTTAGAACGTTACATCATTTTTTACAACTACTCCGTTTATAAAAATAGCGTTTTGAAATAGTTTCTCAAACGTGTATAAGAAAAAAGTTGTGTTTTGAAAACGTTGCGCCAAACGAGGCCTTAGTTAAACAAAATTTAAAATTAAACAAAACTCGAATAACTCGATATATTTAAGTAACAAAATTAGTATAAATTACACTGAAATTAATGGAATTCTGTAATTTATTTGAAATTATCATTATGGAATCAAGTAGTATAATCATATAAGGTATCCAGTTGGGACTATACAACAACCTATACAAGTCTTCTAATTCAATAACAACTCAATAATTACCAAACAATATTTAAGAGGAAAACAAGCAAAGCAGGCATTGTAGCCTTCTGCGAGTAGCGATCACCAAGCCTTATAGCCTTCAGAACCAACATGCAACCTTCGTGACCAAAATCCATGAAGATGTTACTAACAAGAAGAAGGAGAATACAAATACAGTAAATATGGTGGAGGTGCTAAAGGACCTCATAAGGTTGGAGGAGGTTTACAAGGAGTTTGCACATACGTATCCTTACTTGAACAAAGCCGTGGAGAGGGAAGGAGGGAAATTTTTGCTCGTGCACAAGTGGAGTTCAATCTCGGTAGATGAGTTGGAAGAAATGGAAACAAAGTTTAAAAAAGTGGCTGCGATGGAGCTTCATGCTCGTAGGTTCGCAGCACAGGCAATCAATAATCTACACTCGAAATGGTTGTCTGATTGACCACTGTCATATGAGTATGATAGCTAGAATGTGGAAATATGAATGGGTAGATCACTCATATTTATTCTTAGAATTCTTTTTTAGAATTTTGATGTCATTAACAACAAGAAAAGAATTTTACAGCTCTCTCTCTCTTGAATGAATGAATGAAATCTCAAGCAGAATGCATTTAGTTTACAATTTCTTTGCCTCGTAAGTAAGCTAACTCCAATGGATTCTACTGCGACATTACAGTAACTAATATAGCTAACATTTTCGTCACAAGACTTTATAAAACCAATCACTTTTACAACTCCACGACGATCAAATTCCAATAATCTAACCAATGTGAGGCACTAGTTATAACTAAAACAGAAGTCGTTACTGTTACATGGCGGCTTTTTGTGAAATTTAAAAAAATTTATATGATGCCACGTGTCACCCTCTTATAAATTATAGCTTTTTTTATATTACTCATAAAAGTTTTATCACATTTGATTTTGTAATTAGTTTAGGATAAATTTTATACGGATATATTTTATCACAATTGATTTCAAAGTTACGATTAGTTTATGATAAATTTTATCTCATCATTATCACTATAACTTTTAAATGCTTAAATTGTTTAAGGAATTTCATACTGATAAAAAATTTACAGTAAAAAGTTATTATGATAGATTTTATGGTTAGTTTATGATAAATTTGATCAAATTTGATTTTATATGGTTAGTTTAGGATAATTTTTGAAAGGTTAATTACTTGATAATGTTATAAAATCTACTTGATAACTAACCAAAAGTATCGCATTTGATTTTACAGATATAATTATCCTAAACTAACCGTTTATGTGATAAAACTTATCTTAACTGTAAAAGTTATCATAAACTAACCGTATATGTGATAAAACTTATCCTAACCATAAAAATTATCATAAAGTTTTATCAGTAATCGGTTTTGGCAGAAAATAAAAGAAAAAAAATTATAATTAATATGAGGGTGACACGTGGAAGCATAAAATTCTTTAAAAATTAATCTTATCACTAATTAATAAAAATAACAGGTTTTGAAATTTTGAAAGTAATCAAACTAATCTTATCACTAATTAATAAAGATAACAAACACAACAAAACCATAACTTAAAGATCAATTTAACAAGAAGTTGATTTTACTCAAATAACTCAAAATTTTGTAATTTGAGAAATTATTTAAAAAATTGAGACTATAGACCAATTCGTTGCCTTAACTCTATTAAGTTATACAATACAATTTTAAAAAATTGATAAAAAATCACATTGGCGGCATATATATACACAAAAAAATTGAAGGGAAATAACCTTAGGTTGGTGATGTCATTTCGAAAACAAAAAAGAGAAAAACCATAAAGGATCCCTAATATATATAATTGTAATAAATAATTGAAAATTTTAATTAGAATACTTTGAAAAAAAACTAAAATAATGTAAATATTAAAATTCATCATATGTATGGGTAACTGAAAGATTGGCTTAGGATTTTATGCAGAAAAAAAATTAAATGAAGTAATTAATATTAATATATAGATTATTTAGTAATTTTTCGTTGAAATTGATTGTTTCTTAAACTTAATATATAGATTATAGCACGGGTAAAAGCTTTTAATTTTTATTATTTTACTAATACTTAGTCAATTTTAATTAGATTTTATCAAATTTGATAAAACATGTTCCACCAACACCACGAACAACCACTACGAAATAGCTTGCAAATTCTATCTATAAAAATCGCATAAATTTTCGGTTTGATGGTTCGGTGTGATCTCACATTATTTATTTATTTATTAATTATGTGCACATCTTTTTGTTGTTAGTTCATTCAAATAACTTACAAATTTTATCTACCAAATTAAGTTTCAGAAACAACATAAAGTCAACCGTGCATCGCACGGGTAATAACCTAGTTATACTATTAAACCGCGGTGCAAAAATTAATGCACTAAAATTGATGAATCGCGGTTCAAAAATAGACTAGCAATTACACTATTGAACCGCAGTGTAAAAATTAATGCACTAAAATTGATGAATCACGGTACAAAAATAGACTAGCAGCTACACGATTGAACCGCGGTGCAAAATTAATTCAGTAAAAATTAATGAATCGCGGTCCAAAATTGACTAGCAGTTACACTATTGAACCGCAGTGTAAAAAATAATGCGATAAAATTGATGAATCGTGATGCAAAAATAATAACCTCCGTAGCACAACTATTATTCATTAAGGGTATCGTAGTCATTTTGCCATCAAAATTGATTTTTCCGTTGAAAATAAAAATGATGTACTTTAGCGATTAAAAGTTTCAAAAAGTGGACCTGCCCGGAATTTTTTAAACAAAAAATTCATACAGCAGCTTGACATAAAACTCAATAATCTTTCATACCCCACCATCTTTATCCTGAATAATTTCAAAAAAAATTAAAAGATCATTTGGTATCCAAATGAGTTAAAAACAAGTCTCTATTTATAGATAAAACTGTTTATTTCTTAAAAATATTTTTTTTATTTTGTTTGAATTGGAAAAAGACCAAAAATAAATTAAAAAAAATATTAAAGGGACCTACATTTGGAGAGAGAAATAAAATTGACAGGAAGTTAAAGGGCAAGTGGGCTAGCAATTCCCAAAATTGTGTGGTCTCAGCCCAAGAGACGGAAGCAGGGGAAATCATGTTTGATTTCCCTTTGATTGGAAAGTGACCCTCCGTTGTTTGCCAAAACTCCATCTTGATCCACATAAACTACATCGTTGCACCTGGAGTTCAGATCTCTCCTATATCATAAGTGGTACACATAAGTGGTACATGAGATCCGGTCTAACAAACCCCTAAAAATAAGGAAGATTAATAACTGACGGCTGACATCCCCAAGTTGTTACTCCCTAAGTTTCACCCAAATAGTCCCTTATACCATTGAAGCTAGTTATAGTTATAAAAATAGTAAAATACTTAAATTCAAACAATGTATCTACAACACATGTGGAGGGTAAAGATGAAAATGTTATATAAATGGTAAGCTTAATTTTTCTAAGTGAAATTTTAAAGTAAAACATGCCAAAATAGTTTTGTGGGAGAGTATATAACATCACTCAAATGACTAATTTTATCTTGCAACTCATAATTACATTTGATTAGGGGTATAAGTCTGAATCGCCGAATCGTGGAATCGAATCGAATCGGTAGGTATGGTTTGGTTTTGACGAATGATGGTTCGGTTCAGGTGTGAAAATTTTGTAAATCGGTCGATTCGATTCGGTTTGTGATTTTTGCTTCTGAACCAATCGTGACATTAAAATATTAATATATATGTATTTATAATATATATTATATATAATTATATAAATGTATTTACACTTTACATCATACACTCTGTTTTAGTATATCAAAATATCTTACCTTTTACTCTTTTACCTCTCTATCTCTCCCCTAGACCAAACCCTAGGTAGCTGTGAGAACCCAGTTTCGAAACGTCTGTCATCCGATGTGAAAACGACGTGTTTCAAAAAACATCAGAGCGCGTGGAATGCACTCGGTCTCATTGTGGACTCTAAATATATATATATAGAGTTGCCACCTCTATTTTAAGGTTAAATAGAGAAAAATCAATTATACCAGAAAATGTGTAGGTTCGGAGACTATGTTATGAGTGGAGAAGGGGTTAAGCATCCAACTCATCCTGTCGATCTCATTTTGGGGTTTAAATAAATTAACATGTTTTATAACGTTTTAGTCTAGATAATGTATTATATATATATATATAATAATAATAATAATAATATTACTTTGCATTTAATGTCATTTGGACATAGTAATAGGCTATGTATGTGTTTATGTCTAAGTATTTAACAACATACATATATAGCATGCATAATTACGTTATGTATTTATAACATATATACATAATTATGTTATTTATATTTACATTAAATAATTATGATATTATTTATATAGCGTGCATATTATAATAATATTCTACATTTTATATTAGCGGAACAAGACCGTAAATTGATACTTACCTCTTGAAACGTGAATGTCATAAACTCCAAGTTTAATTAATCGAAAGGATATAAACTCATATAATATTAGAAACACTAAGTAAGTGAAATTAAATGGCCAATACTTTAGGTGAGAAAATTATAGCAAGGACTAAGGACATACATAAAGGGTATCCAAAGCTTTCTTTTGCTAACTTTCTTTTATATAAGGCACTTTGTTTTTTCATTCTTTATTTGCAAATTGCAATACATAAAAGCTTGTACATAAGAAAAGAAAAGAAACGATACCTTGGCATTTATCCACTCACACATTGCCACCACTTTTTGTAGTGATGATCAGGTGGATGTATACATGCAATCAAACCTGAAATGAATAATCAACATGCTAAAGTAATCTAGAGGCCTGCCTCTTCATCAAACCGTCAGTTTTTTAACTCAAAATTAATGGCGGAGCTTGATTGGCCGTTTGAGATGAAGGACTGAGATTATTTGAACGTTCCTTATATAAATTAAAAAATAAAAACTGAAACTTCTCTAACCATGATTTGGTTGGAACTGTTTGGGCATGTCTAGTTAGGGGTGAGCAATTTTTTTTTCTTTCAAAACCGGACCGAATCAATAAAATCGGGCCAAATCAATAAAAATTGGACTGACCAATTTATTAGTTTGGCTTATGTTCTGAATTTTTGTAGAATCGGATAATTGGTTTGGTCTCAATTTTGATAAAAATACATCATTTCTAGAATCAGACTGGACCAATAGTTTGTAATTATGTATGTATATAAATTTATTAATATTAACCTAAGCCTAAGTATAAATAGTGATGCATCCAAAGTAAACTCGACGGGGAGTAGAAACGCATATAGGCGCGGTGTATAACTCAATCGCGAGGACAATGTAGAGTTTAGTCGTGAGTAAACTCAAGCGGGGAGTATAAGCGCATGTAGGCGATGTGTATAACTCAACCGTGAGTAAACTCGAGCGTGGAGTATAGACACAGGTAGGCGCAGTGTACAACTCAACCGCATTTATGCTCCCCGCTCGAGTTCACTCGCTGTTAAGCTTTATATTAATTGTCCTCCCGCTTGAGTGTTACTCACGATTAAGCTGTACATTGCACCTTCCTATGTTTGTGCTCGCCGCTTGAGTTCACTCGAGGTACGCCTTCATGTGTTTGTGCTCGCCGCTCGAGTTTACTCGAGGTGTGCCTTCTTACGTTTATGCTTGTCGCTCGAGTTCACTCAAGATGCACTTTCCTGCTTTTGTGCACGCCGCTCGAGTTTACTTGAGGCGCACCTTCCTGCGTTTTTTCTCGCTACTTGAATTCACTCAATGCTCGTCTTCCTACGTTTGTGCTCGCCGCTCAAGTTCACTTGAGGCGCGTTTTCCTGCGTTTGTGCTCGCCGCTCGAGTTTACTCGAGGCTCGTCTTCCTACGTTCCTGCTTGCCGCTTAAGTTCACTCGAGGCGCGCTTTCTTGCGTTTGTGCTCGTCGCTCGAGTTTACGTGAGGTTGAGTTTTATTTTGTCATCTCGCTCGAGTGTTACTCGTACTTGAGCAGTTCACTGTGCTTATGGTCTCATTTGGGTAACTGTGTAAAAGGACTTAAGTAGATTAAAAACATTTTCAAGTTATAATGCTTGCCGATTAATCAAAATACACAATTGTGTTCAAAAGCAACCAAAGCTCCGACTTGTCCTAGCACTTTTGCTATCTTTTCCACTAAGACGAAAGTGAATAGGCCTTGGCCATCCCAAGCAATTAAAGAGAATCACTAATGAATAGTACTTCTTACCCTCGAGATGAATCTCGAAGAATAACGAGTAGGGGACTACTGATGTACATATTTTGGATCCGTCTCAATGGCGTTTGGGTCTCGTTTAAGCGAGAAGGGTTTCTACTATAATGGCCCATTATTATACAAAATGTTCTGAAGGCATGAGTCCGACCCATATACAGCAAGCTAGACACACTTTCTCCAGGCATAAATAACCCCCACTAGTCCATAAGTGGAGAGCGTTCTCTTCTTGGACACAGACTCCACACATACATGAGAGCTACGTACGTGATGTCTTGTTTTTTATATAGTATACTGATAAACATGTCGAAGGGTTTTTAGCGGGAGCTTTCCCCGTCGACTCACGATGTTTCTTTTATAGGTTAAACAAGTCAAATATCTGACACCAAAGACACCTGATCACGCCAGAATGTGGGTGACTATACGTGGAATATACGTGGAGTTGGTCCAGGTGAAGGCTGTCTGTGTGGGAATGGCAAGGTGGATATCTGGCTGATGTTCTTGTTCGGTTTCCCTGTTATCTTCCTTGTTTCCGTGCGTGCGCCCTGTCAAATAAGAGAAAACACCGGTCAGGGAGCTAGGAGGTTATCCCAGCTAAAGCCCTCGGCGTGAGAGTCGCGGAGATAACAATGGAGTGATATTATTCCAGCGCTCGTGATCACTAAAAAAAATAATCTATGTAATTTTCTTTGTAGGCTCAAAGTGAGAGTATGTCAAGCGTGTCATACCGAGATGTAATAATATTGGTTACTACCCTTTTTATACTCAAACAAGCCTCTGTTCGGCTATATATCTAGGAAAGTACGTTGGGGCAGATGTTGGTCGGCCGAGGTTGGTTCTATTGGTTCTCTCATTTTTCGGGTTTGTCGAGTATCGTGTCAAAGTGTTGGTGTCTCTCCAATCGGACGAAGGCGTATTTGTACTATTGCCGACGTTTTTAACAGGTCGGTTGGACTTAGGTCCTTGTTTTCTCTCGTGGTCTATCATATAAGGTTCTAGTGACATTCGGCTAGTCTGGATGATTCTCGGCTTTGGGTCAGTCGGTGGTGCGCCGAGGATGGTTCTTTGACACGCTGGTTCGGGCTTGCCGGATGTCGTTGTTCTAACGTACCACGTGTCGCCCACGTGGAATGCGAATGGTTGAGTCCCCGGTTGCCCAACTTTCCAGAGTGATTCATCCCGAACTCGAAGTATAACGCGACTCGTCCTTGGCCGAGTCTCTTGTGGCGATCATGATTTCCTTGTTTTTAATTTTGGGAACGGCGAGGACGGGTTTCTCTTGGTTCCTGGCCGAGGTTACTTCTGGTCGGGTCGTTGGCGTCGGTTGGGGTCACGCTCATTAATGGCGTGTTTCGGCGCCGCAAAAGCCGACTTTCATTTAATTCGAAGTGACGGCGCCGTTATTTCTTGATCTTGGCGACGCCGTTTCGGGGGCCACGTGTCGGGCGTCCGGTGGAATACGCGTCTTTGTTGTCGCGTCGTGGATCATATAAAAAGAAAACCCGCTTCTTCTTCACACTTCCGCCTTTGTTTCTCTTTTTCCGCCACGCGATTTTCAGCGACATTTCTTCTTCTTGGGTTTTTCATGTTTGACCTCTTTCCATCGCCGTTCCTTTTTCAAAAGTGGTCCTTTAGGTTCGCTTTCCTCCTTCCGCTCACTTTCTTTGGCTCACGACCCCTTTAAAATCAAAAGCGGTGAGATTTTGAATCCATGAAATGCTCTTTCTCCGCGAACGGTTACCTGGTTGCTTGTGTTTGGTTAACCGCCGGAGGTTTTTCCCTTCGTGTCTGCCTTTTCTTTCCTGTTCTCGTCTACTCAGCCTTCATACGCCAAGGTATCTTTCTTCGCTTTGAAGTTCATTTTAGTTTATCTTTGTCGAGATATTTTATGAGTTCGGGTCGGAGTCCTCATAGGCCACACCCTCGGCCATTCCTCCTCAAACAAGGCGTATAAGACTTGTTCTTCATCTTCTTCATCGTCTTCTCCGAGGATCCCTTCGCCCTCGGCCCTTTCTTCAGTTATGCGGACCAAAAGAGCTAATCACAGGGTGATTTATGCTCGGTCCCCACTCTTTCTGCATACAAACAAATCGATGGAAACGGGAAGCGTCCTTCCCGTGAGAGGCTATTATTGGCCGCTGGCTATAAATTAGACGGGCTTCCCTCACGCGAGGACGAGTCCTGGAAAGTCGAGGACCGACCTCTTGGGACTCAGATGTACCTTTGTGAGACATGGGGCTTCACAAAGTGTGAAGTCTCAGGTTCGATCCCTTTCCATGCCCCCCTTAGGAGGAAAAAAAAAAAAAAAAGAGTGAACGTCCATTTGATAACACTAGGATAAATCGATCATGCCATAAATGGACTTGCACGCCGGTGAGTATTCATTTACCGATTACCATAAGATTAATTATCAAATATAAACAATTTACAAAAACGCATTTAAATAAAGTCTTGGATAAATTTTTTACTTAAGCATGTGTAATCACGAAAAGTCTCTGAAGGTGGGTACCGATGTAAACCCCGTTTTGTCCACCAAAATTAGTGGGTTAAAATCTATTAAATATTCCCTTTCGTTCCTAGTATATTTTTGGATGTTTACTTTCAAACATTAAAACATAAGAGTGTCATTTTACTATTAATACGTTATTAAAAATGTTATTTTTTTAAAAAATTAATTTTTAAACAGGAACTCTTTATCTAAAACAAATATAGTCGTATCAACTTATGTATTGTGAAGGAGCGAATGAGTATGAGCATCAATGTTACTAGGCAAGTCAATTCGTGTTATTGTATCGTGTTTTGTGTCATATCTAGTCGTGTCGTGTTTGTAATTTAATAAGTCTAGTATCATGAGAGAAAAAAAGAAAAGGTAATTAAAAGCAGAAAAGCTTGTAATATTAAATGAGTCATTTTAATTTGATATTCCAGTTGAAGTTTTTTTTGGCTTTATTCTTGATTCTCTTGCATGAAACTATATATGCTTATCTTAAAAGTCTAACCTCTTGCCTACCCTCATGCTTGTTGCTTTTAACGTCAAACACAAACAATTTTTTCCAAACTCTTTTCTAAATTTCAACCATTTACGAAAATGAAACAACTTTAAAATGGTTGCAAAAGAAAGCTTTAAATTGGAAAGAAACTTATCCTATTTTACGCTCACACACGAATATATACACATGCATGCACATTTCATATGTATAAAGGACGTTAAAGACCCTTTAAAAAAAGAAGATAAAAAAGAAAAGCATTTGTCCAGTAAAGGGGAATATAAAAAATTAATAATGCTTATAAAGGAAAAAAAAAGATGCTAATAACTTATGAAATGTCAATTGTAGAAAACATTTGGTAAAAACTTATGTAACACGATCTCATAGTTTTTTTTTTTTTTTTTGCACCATATAAAGAGAAAAACCATAAATTAAATGGATTTAATATATATGAATAATATTTATATGAAATTTTACAAAATATATAACTTTGTAAATGATCATAACTCACTTTTACGCCATCCAAACCGATTTTTCTTCTTTTCCACTTCCCTTTTCAGGGAAAATGATTTTCTTGGGTTACGAAGAAAAAATTAATTTCCCTATCCCTATGTTAATTTGTAAGGGATAAATAAGTAACATTAAATTTCTTAATTTATAATTACAAAAATACTTGAATAAAGTGAAGTTGATTACGTTGCATGTGAAGGCAAAGTTGAAAAGTAATACAAATAGTTTTGGCAATTTTTGTTGAAAATAAATATTTTAAATGAATCATTATAAAATAGAATAATGGTTTTTTAGACAGAAATAGATAGAGTAACATATATAATGTGGGCAACATATTATACGATTGTATTTGGCTTGTGATTTCATGATAATTATTTGAGGTTTTATAAGAAAAAATTGAAAAATATATTAAAAACAGGATTAAAAAACTATGAGTCAGTTTTATATTGCTCCTCAACTACCGATTGATGCAATGTGTACCTCAACTATAAGGTTTACTTTAATAAAAAAAATTATTTAGGTACTATATTGTTGTTTGAGTTGACCAAAAATGTCTACGTAAGACTCGGTAACCATCTTTAGTTTAAAAAATAGGGAAAATAGTCTTTCGGCACTCTACTTTTTCAAAATTTTCATATAGGTTACACTGTTTGTAAATTATTCAGTTAGGCCCCAAAACTATAATTTCATAAACAAATTACCCCATTTTTAAACTTCCATTAATTTTTGCAGTTAAGTAGTTTGAAATATCCATTTTACCCATTTGGTAAACTAATGGGTGTGAACAACTATGGCAAAAAAGATCTTTCAAGTCTCCCTACTATTTAAAAATATTTGGATTAAACAATATCCATATAATTATATAAAAAAAGAAAAAAAGTTAAATGCATGATTAGCATTTGATAGTTTTACCATAAATATTAAGAAAGCAAGTGTGAGTTTTAGTTTATAATATTATAAACTCTTTGAAATTCCTAACGTTTAGAGCATCTCCATTGTTCAATTTATACACTTCTTAATGCATTAAAAATTGTGCCCAATTGTCACATAGGATAGGACTTTGTATAAATAGAAGAGAGAAAGAGATATAACTTCCTAATGAGAAAGTTACTGTTTGTCATAAAAAAGAGGGGAGATGGGCGGTGTCAGGGGGTTGTGTGTGTGGGGGGGAAGGGAGAAGAGATTTTTATTTTATTTGAGATAGTGTTAAATTTAATATTTTTTGTGTAAGAATAGTATATAATAAAAAGATTTATTTTTAAATGTGTAAGAAGAGAAAAGTGTGTAAATGACAATGAGACCCAATTAAAAAATTATATTAAAAACATACACATTAAAGATGCTCTTACCGCCACTGTGAGAAACTATTAATGGACAGGCTTCACTTTAATTTCCTTATGTAGCACACCATGACATTAGTAAGTCACAATAATGCATTTTTTGCATTCTGAACAGGAAATTAAAATATGGCATTACCGCATTATACTTGTACTGTACATGCATCATGTGTCTTACACGAGGAAGAGGAATCTAAAGTGAAGCTCGTATATTTAATAGTTTCTCCCGATATAGTAAATCTTAGGAAAATTGAATAAATTAATTAAATTATAAATTAAAATCTAAACTTTTTTAGTATTTGTGATAAAATTATGAATTTAATTTTCCGGTCATTTTGTTAAAAGAAAATGGATGTGATAATTATTTAATGTGAATTTTTTGAAAAAGTATGGTGAACTATACAAATATTTAAAAAACTAAAGGTGGCCTAAAATATGCTTTTTGTCATAGTTGTTGACATCAATAAGTTTATTGAAAGGGTAAAAAGGGTATTTCAAACACATTGAACATACAAAATTAACGAAGGCTAAAAAATGAGGTCATTTGTTGTCGAAATTATAGTTCGGTAGCGTGACTGAACATGAATATGGTGACGTATATGGTACATATGGACTATTGTGATTTATTGTTGCCCGCGGTCGTAGGATTTGGAGCCGAGAGCGTGCCATATGACATGAATGTGCGATGGTTGGGCGAGCGGTAGTATTTGGCGCATTGCGGTTGTCTTTGCTTCAATTGCTACTCTTTTTGTTTTCAAATTAACATCTATCTTTCCTTTTTTGTCTGTTTTTAAATAATTATCTTCTTTCAAAACTTTCTTTTTTAAAAAAATAATTTTATTATTTTATTCTTACTTTTTCTACATACTTTAATTATGATCACGTACTCAAAATCATTAAAAGAAACCACACATTTTACTAATATTTAAAAATATTAAATTGTGTTTTATGCCGAGTTAAAACAGACAATATTTTAAAACGTAACGAGTATTAGTTTGTGTGATTAATTGCTCGAGCTCCCGCATTTAAAAAAAAAACCACAAAAATAAAACACAAAATGACAAAGCCGGACAGCCAATCTACAGGTGATGATGAGTTAGTGATGGTCTCAAGGACATGGCCGATGAGTCATTAACAAGGACAGTTTTTTGTTTTACTACTACTCCGTATTATCTTCATCATCATAAGCTACTTATGAGAAAATAATTCCTACGAACATTCTGTTACATCTCAGTGTCGCCACTAACTAAAGATAAAGCTGGGTAAAAATAAAGATGGGGAACAAAGCCATTGTCAAAAGCAAAAGTCCTTGTCTTGTGCTTCCCACTCTGCCTCTCTCTCTCTCTCTCTCTCTCTCTCTCTCTCTCTCTCTCTCTCACTTATCCGACTCTATCCCGCGACTCCCGCTAGCTAATGTGAATACATTGTAAAAAAGGTTATGATTAATGCCGATCCGTGGCACATTTTTGAACCTTTAGTTTTTACTCCATGAATTTATAATTTTTTTGAAGAAATCGGGGTTAAGACGGGTTGTTCCGATCTATTTTGACTCGTTTGATATCCGGTTTTAATGGGTTTCAACATATTATTCATTTCAATTCGACCAACACATCCGATTATCGGATCCAACAAGGAGTATAGCTTTTGGGTTCACTGATGAGACAATTCATAAGTATATGATCTATTTATGCAGATTTAATTTCAGCTATAATTGATATCCGTTCACGAGAGCTTGTATCTAACACGTTTTCACACTAGTTTATAAGAGTAATGTTCGGTTTACCTAGTGTTATAATTTGCCTTTTGACGGCAAAGTTGAAAATTAGTCAACTATATCTTTCACGGGGGAAATTATTACACTAGTGCTAAACCTATCATTTTTGTGTGGTTTTAATACAACAAGTGATCCAAAACAACCATACTAGTGTCAATATCATGCGCAAGCGCGACTATGTATTGGCTTTCATCATCTTTGCTGAAAGCAACCTGTGATCTATAAATGAACAACACTAACATTGCTCTAATCAAAATTATTATAATGACAAATCATTTCCATCAACCAAAAGCAAAAGCAAGAGCAAGAGCAAGATAAGACTGCTTCATCTTTACCTTTTCTTTTGCTAGTTACTCCTTTTCTCCACCCTAAAACAGTAGCTTTACCCATCTAAAGACCCTTCACTATCTCAAACCTGATCCAAATCCTAATTCCAATAATACCCTCACCACCTTTGTCTTCTTTCTCCCCATATAAACAAAACCCTCCCACCACCACTTTGACAAAAGACAAATCCTAAATTCTATCACACAAGTCCCGAAAATGGAGATTTTGTCACAAATGTGGTCTTTCTTAGGCCTTCTCACAGTCCTCCAAAACATCCTCCCTACCCAACTCCTCTCCCTCCTACACTCCTTCTATGAATCCCTCCAAGATCTCTTCAGCCCTTACTCATACTTCGAAATCCCTGAATTCAATGGCTACTGCGGCGTTGACGTCAACGACCTCTACCGCCACATCAACCTTTACCTCAACTCAGTCAACCCCTCCACCACTTGTCGCCGCCTCACCCTCTCCCGGTCCAAATCCTCTAACCGCATTTCCTTTACCGTTGCCCCAAACCACACCGTGCACGACAGCTTTAAACACCACCACCTCTCCTGGACCCATCACGTCGACACGGTCCAAGACTCCCTCGAGGAGAAACGTAGCTTCACCCTCAAGTTACCCAAACGCCACCGCCTCGCCATCCTCTCACCATATCTTGAACATGTGACTTCACGTGCTGAGGAGTTTGAGCGCGTGTCACGCGAGCGCAGGCTGTTCACAAACAATGGACATGGCTCGTACGAGTCGGGGTGGTCCTCCGTCCCATTTCGACACCCTTCCTCTTTTGACAACCTCGCCCTCGAGCCAGAGCTAAAGAAACAGCTCACAGAAGATTTAAAAGCTTTTTCTCAAGGTAAAGAGTTTTATCACAAAATTGGACGTGCATGGAAACGTGGGTATCTCTTGTACGGTCCTCCGGGTTCCGGGAAATCGAGCTTGATAGCAGCAATGTCAAATTTACTATGCTACGACGTGTATGATCTCGAGCTAAGCAAGGTCTCCGATAATTCTGAGCTAAGAGCTTTGCTGATACAAACTACGAATCGATCTATAATAGTGATCGAAGATATAGATTGCTCGATTGATCTAACGGGTGACAGACAATCAAAGATGAGAAAACAAATGTCACAGCGAGACAAGGGAAAGCGTGGCGGTGACAATGGCGAGGATAACGGACGGGTAACGCTATCGGGGCTCCTGAACTTCACAGACGGACTATGGTCTTGTTGCGGAGAAGAGAGGATTATAGTGTTTACTACAAACCACAGGGACAATGTCGACCCGGCGCTGGTTAGATGTGGGAGGATGGATGTACATGTTAGCCTCGGCACGTGCGGAATGCATGCATTCAAGGCCTTGGTGATGAATTACTTGGGCGTTGACTCGCACGTGCTGTTTGACGTGGTGGCTAGTTGTATAAGGTCGGGTGGGGGCCTCACGCCAGCTCAGATAGGGGAGATTTTGTTGAGGAATAGAAGGGATGCTGATGTGGCGGTAAAAGCAGTCATATCTGCCATGCAAGCAAAGATTTTAGGTGCTGGCGTGGAGCAAATGGAGTCGGATGATGCAGCGGCAAGGACGCCGGAGAGCATTGATCGGAGACTAATGGATTCCCCGGAGAATTGGGACGTGTCACCTGGGAGAATGGGATTAAAGAAGAGGCGAGAGGAGTCGTCGTGGGAAAAGGGTAAGGTCAAGTTTCTTGTAAGGCTTAAATCGTTGACCAAATCGGACTCTGGAAGAAGGGGTGTTTAATTCTGTTCATGTAACTTTTGATTTTTGAAGCTAATTAATATATTAGATGGAGTTCTTTTTCATTGTTTATGTTAAATATATTAGGAAAAATTACGGCAATTTCATTTTTTTTAAGTTTTTAATCATTAAAGTATTTTTTTAACCGAAAAAGTCACTTTTGAGGAAAAAATGACTACGATACCCTTAAACTTAATGAACCGAAGGCACGCTACAGAAGTTGAATTTTGCACCGTGATACATCAATTTATTGCATCATTTTTTGCATTGCGATAAAACAATTTTTGAATCGTAATACATAAGACTTAATTACCTAATCCAAATTTGGACTGCGATGAAACAATTTTTGGACCATGATCAAACAATTTTTGAATCGCGATGAAACAATTTTTGAACCGCGATACATAAGTCTTTATTATCTAATCCAAAATTTGCACCGCGATGAAACACTTTTTGCACCGCGATGAAACAATATTTTAACAACGATTAAATAATTTTTGAACCACGATACAAAATCTTAATTACCTAATCCAATTTTGAATTGCGATACATAAAATGTTATCTAATTCATTTGTGCACCGCGATACAAAATGCTAAAGAATCAGAACATGTCATCCACATTTTCCTTCCATCTCCTCCGTCGTAAGCCTTCTTCTTTCTCCTCCTTCTCCGCCTTCATTCCAACTGAAAAATCATTCAACATAGCACATATCTATTACAGTTCGTACTTCATGAATCAAAAAAAAAAAACATTTACCTTTCGGGGGCGCTACCCACGCAATCTAACCAGGCAAGTCGATCCCCTTGTTGTACAACAATAGTGATTTTCGAATGCAAAGTGTGTTGCCAAAGCTGTTGAAGGAGATGATGACATTTTCGGAACAATATTTTGAAAGTGGCTTTTTGTGGTTGAAAAAAAAGAACGATGGACTTTTGGGGTTAAAAACTTTGGAGAAGGGACCTATTAGAATTGTACCCAATATATTAATAGCAACTTTTTCCTTGAACTTAACTTTATAGATAATAACCGGGTCGGTCCCTTATCATGATATTATAATCGAAAAATCTTATACATTGGTTTTCAACCACTAAAGTACAATTTTATGGGAAAATGACGAAAATACTCTTAGTAAAGGAAAGATGCGCACACAAAGTCACTGTCCTAATTTGGACATCGGTAAAAAAAATTTGGCGTTGTTCAAAATTTTTTGGTGTCGCTCAAAAGCCACTGCCCAAATTTGGGCATCACAAGGGAAAAACATTAAACATCGCTCAAAAATTTGGGGGCAGTGTACGTTTCAATTTGGGCATCGTTGGTTTCGATGCGAAATCGCAATGGTTCCGAAGTAGCTCTTGACCGGAACAATGGTCTTTCGTGTGTCAAGATTGGTCCTTGGGAGAAAGTGGTAGGGAGCGAAAGACAAAGAAAGAAGCTGCAAATCCAATTCTCTTTCTATCAAGATGGATTCAGGAGAGATGACCCACTTAAAGTCCTTTTCTACTTGTTGAGATTGATTTTTTCTTAAGGATTTTTTGATGGAGACGGCAGGAAATCGAAGATGAAGAAGAGACAGACTGGAGGAAGACGGGCATTATTGAATTTTTTATATATAAAAGTATACTTATGCGGTTGGGGAAAAAAAAGGTAGTAGAGCGGTTACAATTTCACCTTAAGGTGTCGGCCCACAATTATTCCTAACTTTATTATTTCTATTTCAGTTGTAAGTAGTGGCTCGACCTATATTGTTCAATACGGGCAGCTTGCTTATAATTAAAAGCCCAAGCAACCCCAAATACCCCCCCAGGCCCAATTGCCCCTTACTCCTTCTCGACTGACCCTATTCTCAAATTAAGGGTCTTTTCTTTTTCCCCTAATTTGGTCTCTCCTCTTCTCTAGTGTTATGTTGACTCATTTCCCTTTGTTGGAGACGACGTCGCAGCTGTTGGCTTCGATAAGGAGTCTTCGACTCGTTTTCCTTATCTGCTGCTACCTATATATATCTCCAGTCTCTTCTCTTCAAGATACCGATTACAATCAACTGCTATTGCTCTCTATCTCTCTCAAACTCTCTTCTTTTGTGTGATTTTCTATGAAGGGGAAACATTTTGTGTGTTGGCGTTTGAGCTATCGTGTTGGTGAGAATACATTGAGATCAAAGGTTGTTCATATTGGGTTAGAGGTTTTGGTTGGAAGGCTTGGACAATCCTGAAATTCCTTGGAACCTTAACAGTGTGTCTTCGTTCTATTAGAACTCAGTTGGTTTGGGCTAGAACTATACTTTGTGTATAGTTGATAATCGTGGGGATCTGAGCCTAGACATATTAAGCCCTAGATAGATTCGAGTTAGGCTTCATTGAGTCGAGGATACTCTGTTACTTTATTCTATACTATGTTATTTGTGTTAACATTGATATTGAAGGTTATACATTAGCATTGTGGATTACTTTGGGTGATCAACTGAAATGTTATAGATATTACTTTGGTATATTTGAAGTATACTGCCAAAGTAGGATTGGTCTTTTTTCGTGTTAAATCAGAACTGTGGTTGAAAGTTTTTTAGTTCTCTGCAAGTTTGGTCTGTAAGTATCATATCCTAATTACTGTACATCGGTAATTGCATTTTTTTTCCTTTGTATTCTTGGTCTGTATGTATCATATCCTAATTACCCGAGCAGGATCACTTGGTTGAGCATCTCACATCTTGTCTGACCAGGAATCCTTCTACAAATCTGTCCGAGCAGGGAGCAAGTCTACCCAAGTAACAGATACTTATCCAAAACACAACTACTTGAGAACTCTTAAGCTCGAGATTTTAGTCATGACTCTGTCAGTTACGCGATCAACCTGTATTTATGGTCATAAAGGCCTAAGATCTCTCTACAATAACTACTTAGCCCTGATTTCACTGCCAAATGGCTATATATACCTTACAAGGTTTCATTTGAAAGGTACGTTTACTTTACACACCGAAACTCTGTCTTTTTGCTTTTAATCAAGCTTAAGAATTACTTTCACGCCGGAGGGGTTTCGCGGGCACTGCCTTACATTCCTTCTAAGGTGTTCTTCTTTTAACAGGTTTCGTCTAAGATTTCACCTTCACATAAGCCCACATATCCTACAATTTGCGAAAAACAGTCCAACACCAAATTGTGTAACATCAATTCTGAACCTTAAACCAGTGGCAGACAGAAGAGGAATGGTCTGGGGGCAGTTGCCCCCACTTGGGATAAATTTTGTTGAAGGATATTTTTTTAAAAAATTAATAATTAGTTATATTATAAAATTTGCCCCCACCTAAATAAAATATGTACAATTTGCCCCCACCTGAATAAAAGAAATTTTTTTACTTACCTGTATCTCAGTATCTGTACATGAAAATTTGAAACCCAAGCCAAAACCCTTTTCCCAAATTTTGAAATCCCGTGTATCGCCGACCGGTGACTCCTGAACTCAAGTTTCAAGTTTCAACTCGGTCTCGGCCTCTCGTGACTCCTCCCTCCGAGGCTCAGCTAACGCAACCGAAGCCTTGCTTCGGCTCCAAAATCCGATCCACAGGAGTACAGGACCATCGTGACATCCGACATCGCTCGCTCCACGGCTCTAGAGCGGCATTGCGGCTCTCGCGGCAAAAGCGGTCATTCCGTCGGTAGCTAGCCACTAGCCCTCAATCTCTAATTCTCCATCCGTATGAATTATGATTGCATTTGAAATCTGAATATGAGAAATCTCTATTCTCTGAGTCATTGAGTCGGCCCTGCCGCCTTTTACCCTTTAGGTGATTAGGTGATTAGGTCTTGCCCTTTTGACTTTTAGATTAATTGTTAATTGTTAATTGTGATTGTGATTTTTTATTTTTGATTTTTGAATTAGATATAATTGTTAATTGTTAATTGTGATTGTGATTTTTTTATTTTTGATTTTTGAATTTATATTTTATAATTGTGATTATGAATATGTGTTTTGTGATTGTGATTTGTGAATTTCTAAATTATAATTGTCCAAATCAAAGTATGATTGTATGAATTTCAAAATTATAATTGTGATTTAAATTTTAAAAAATAAAATAACCCTAATTTTAAAATAATCCTAATTTGAAATAACTCTAATTGAGTATTTAATTTATGTAATTGTTGTGAATTGTGATTTGTCAATTTGTGATAGATGATATAATATAATATTGCTTTATTTACTAAATTTATGTGTTCAATATCTTGGTAAGAAAAGTTTATTTATTTAATTTGAAATTAGGACATTTTAATTTGGGGGTTGAAGTAGTTGATTTATGAGATTTTTTTTACTTGTGTAGATTTCCAAATTGTGGTTGATTTGAAGGAATTTGGTGTTAGTGATTATGGAGAAATTTTATAAACGGAAACTAGCAGAAGAATTTGGAACACGTAGTGCATCTAGTAGTTCATCTGTTGGTAATCAACGGTCTCAGTCTATTCCCGTTACTTCAGTCTACGAAAGAATTAGTTGATTTGAATAGTCTTCCATCAGATCCCGCAGAAAGAAAAAAGATATTTGAATACAACTCCAACCAGATTGATGAAATTAGGAGAGCTTATTTGTTGAAGGGGCCTTGTCAACCCCGTGGCCATGATTTCCCTCAAAAATAAATGAGAACTAAATTGCATCGTTTTAATTCGGATTGGTTTGATCAATATGCTAATTGGTTAGAGTATAGCATGAAAGAAGATAAAGCATATTGTTTTAGTTGTTATTTTTTTTAGAGATAAAATCAGTAATAAAGGTGGTGGTGAAGCATTTATAAGTGAAGGTTTTTGTGCTTGAAATAAAAAAGAAAGGTTGGATGTCCATGTTGGTGCGGTAAATAGTAAGCCTAATATGCCGGTAAAGAAGTGTGAGGATCTAATGAGACAAAAACAATCTATTGCGGTTGCTCTTCATAGACAATCAGACATTGTGAGAAATGACTATCGAATTCGATTATGTACTTCAATTGATTCTTGTAGATTTTTATTGAACCAAGGGTTGGCTTTTCGTGGTCATGATGACACTGAAGATTCTTCAAATAGATGTAATTTTCTTGAATTGATTAAGTTTTGTGCTGATCAAAACGATTTTGTTCGTAAAGTTGTTATGAGAAATGCTCAAAAAAATTGTCAAATGATATCTCCTCACATTCAAAAGGATATTGTTCATTGTTTTGCACAAGAGATAGTACGAAAAATAATTAAAGAGATCAAAAATGATTTTTTTTCATTAATGGTGGATGAGTCTAGTGATGTATCTGGCAAAGAACAAATGGCTGTGGTTTTGCGATTTGTTAACTCTTGCGGGAATGTTCAAGAGAGGTTTATTTGTGTTGTGCATGTGATGGAGACTTCTGCTTTGTCTTTGAAATCTGCTATTGATAATGTGTTTGCTGATATTGGTTTGAGTGTGATGAAAATTCGGGGTCAAGGCTATGATGGTGCAAGTAATATGAACGGTGAATTCAGAGGGTTGAAGACTTTGATTATGAATGAAAATCCGTCTGCATATTATGTTCATTGTTTTACTCATCAATTTCAATTAGCTCTTGTTGTTGTGGTTAGGGAAAATGTTGATATTGCAGACTTTTTAAACATGATTTCCTCTTTATTAAATGTTGTTGGAGCATCTTGTAAGCGTAAAGACATTATTAGACAAAAACAAACAGAAAAAGTGGCGGAAGGAATCGAGAGTGGTTTGCTTGAGCCGGGGACGGATTAAATCAAGAATTAAGTCTTAAGAGAGCGGTAGATACACGTTGGGGGTCTCATTATAAATCATTATTGAACTTGGTTGCTTTGTTTTCTTCTGTTATCGAAGTTCTTGAAGTTGTTTCGTGTGATGCTACAGATTCATCGAAAAAAGCACAAGCAGTTGGTTTATTGAGATATTTGCAATCATTTGATTTTGTCTTTAATTTGCAATTGATGCTGACTGTACTTTCGTTCGCAAATGAGTTGTCATTAGCTTTGCAAAGGAAAGATACAGATATTTTGAATGCTATGACACTTGTTAAAGTAACTGCGTAAATTGCAAGCAAAGCAAGAAATGATGGATGAGAATCTCTTCTAGACAAGATTACTGGTTTTTGTAATGAGAACAAAATTGATTGTGTGGATATGAATGATGAATATGTTAATCGTCATCGTCCTCGGCGTAAGACAAACATTACTAACGATTTTCATTCTCGTGTAGAATGTTTTAATGCCATTATGGATCAGCAAATTTTAGAGATTAATGATCGATTCAATGAGGTCAATTCTGAGTTAATTCTTTGTATTGCTTGTTTGAATCCAAGTAATGATTTTGTTGATTTCAATATAGCAAAATTGGTAAGAATGGCTCAGTTTTATCCGGATGACTTCTCTCCAATTGATTGTATGATGCTTGAAAATCAACTAGAGACATATATTATGGATTTGCGATCGGATGACAGATTCAGTAGATTGGAGGGGCTTGTTGATCTATCAACATTGCTTGTGCAAACACGGAAATATTTGTCGTACCCATTGGTGTGTCGACTTTTGAAGTTCGCATTGATTTTGCCGGTAGCAACAGCAAGCGTGGAAAGATGCTTCTCTGCAATGAATATTGTCAAGACGGATCTACAAAACTGGATTTGTGATCAATTTTTAAATGATTGTCTTGTATGTTTTATTGAAAAAGATTTGCTTAAGAGTGTTACAAATGATGATGTAATTAAACGTTTTCAAAATATGAAAACGCGTAGGATACAATTATGATTTGTAAACTTTATTAAATTTGTGCACCGAATTAGAAAATTTTCTGCATCCGCCACTGCCTTAAACACAATATTTGGTGAGTAATTAGTTCCTCAACTCACTTTGGTCGTTACAAAAAGTTAATTTTCCAAAAAATGACTATCTTGCTCTCATCACTTGACAATATGGTTAGGGATGACAAATTGGTCGTGTGTCAGATTGTTATATGACCAGCACAATAACAGCCCAACACATAATGCTAACACACGTACATAACAAGATAACATTATTGAATATAAAATTAAAATCCAGAAGTGATAAAAACACAAAAGTACAATACAACACATTAAGCAAAAATTGTTAAATTTATTTTTCTATTTTCTTTATAAGGGACGTTAGCCATGATATAACGCACTTCATTCGTTCCTAAATAATTATCATATTTAAATGGAAACAAAGATTAACAAATAATTAACTCATTTATAAATACTGGTATAATATGTAATTTCTTTTAAAACTAATGTATACGTAGCTCATATTTAAAATAGCAAAACAAAGTAATGGAAAAGTGGAAAAGGGCCTTCCTAAAAAGTATGTTCAAACACAAAATATTTTTATCAGAACAGACGAAAAAAAAAGTATAACAATTATTTAAGAAATGAGGGAGTATGATATTTTTAAATATATCTTCTAATAAAACAAATAGTCAAATAGTTTAAAAATCACAAATGTGTGCTAATGATAAATTAAGAAAAATATAAAAATAGTTTAAAGATACAAAAATACAATATTAAATCATAGCGTCAATGTCACGATCACTTCCAACAAACCCTAGTAAATTTTATAACTTTTAAAACATTTTACTTTAGTTATTCGAGCTTATTAGGTCAACTCGATCTCAACATTTGTAACGGGTCTTTATCATGTTGGCTTGATAAAAATGTAGAAGAAATAGCTAGTCAATACCTTTTCCCAAACAATTAACCCCTCCACTACCCAGTTCTCTTTTTCAACCTTAGAGTATGTTTTCGTATAATCTTTCCTAAAATGCAAACCAAAGAGAATTTACGGCTAGAATTTGCACGGATGGAGAGAAAGAGAATGGGTAGGTCGGGTGTTGAACAACACTTGTGTTTTTCATCTTTGATTCACTTAATCTACCACCCTAACTTCGCTCATTTTATTTCTTCTTCGTCCATCAATCTTCAGTTTAACAGTGTATTATTTTTTTACCCTGCTTCTTCTTCTTCGTCTTATTCTTGTTGTTCTTCTTCTGATGATTATTCAATGTGTATGTGTGTTTGATCCAAAATAGATGCATTTTGTATATTGTGTTCTTATGTATATAAATTGTTCGATGAAAAACCTAAATAATTTTTTGTTCAATGTTGGACATCGTTTTTTTAATCTTGAAGCATCAATTTAGAATGACAATGTATCATTTGTGAATCGTGATGTATTGATTTTGGATTGTGAGTGATCCATTATGCGTCTTAAGCTCATTAAGAGTATTATAATTTTTTCACCCCAAAAAATGACTTTTTCTGATTGAACAAAAAATGATAAACCGAAACAATTGAAAATTTATCAAGGACGACCGACGGAATTTTGCCCAAATATCTAATCTGAATACTTTGTAGTTCAAATTCGTGTTGTGCCTCAAATTATACACGAATCGGATATCTATATTCTATATATAATGACAAGTGTTGATTTATCCCTCCAAAATCTCACTTTTGAATTATTGACTTTTAAATTATCATTTTACTCTTTCTCTCTCCTATCTTATGCATATTTTCTCTGCTTGTATTTCTCGTTCCCTCTCTCGTCTCCTCCCTATTTTCTCTTGCATCCCCATCATCTCCTCTCTTTTAATTATGTTTAAACATTTTTCTCTCTTTAAAAATAAAAAAATAATAACTAAAACAAAAATAATAGTTTCGGAATCAAGAAAAAATATATATAAGAGATTAGTAAAATAAAATAATTTATGGAACAAGCCAATATAAAAATAAAAGTTACAGAATCTACAAAACAAAAATAATTTAATGCGGAGGTTAGTAAAATAAATTAATTTATGTAACAAAAGTTTAAAACAAATTCTTAAAAATATATATGTAAAAAAATACGTTAGTAAAATAAAAATATTTGATGGAACAAAAATAATAGTTTCGAAGTCAATAAAATAAAAACAATTTAAACTAACGTTACTCAAATAATAAAAATAATTTACGAAACAAAAGTTTAAAATAAAATTTAAAAAATGGTTATGTAAAACAAAAATACATTAGTAAAATAAAAATATTTTATGAAACAAAAATAATAGTTACGGAATCGATAAAATAAAAATAATTTAAATTGAGTCTAGTAAAATTATAAAAATAATTTGCAAATAAAACAAAACAATTTAAATTGAGGTTAGCAAAATAATAAAAATAATTTACTGAACAAAAGTTTTCTGTAAAACTAATTATTAAAAATAAAACAAAAGTGATAGTTATAAAGTCAATAAAACAAAAAATATAAAGGAAGTTAGTAAAATCAAAATAATTTACGAAATAAAAATAATAGTTAACAGTAAAAATAATTTTGATCTTAGCTTATTTTCTTATCAGAAATTTCTTTATTCATAAATACAAATATAATAATTTAATAAAAGTAATCATTCAAAAGAAAGAACTTATTTGAGTTGAGATTCTATTTGCAGGATTGGAAAAATTAAAATTTATTCAAAAACATTCATTATACATAGTTTTTTGAATAGTATAAAGTGTTCAGGATTGTCAGACCATGAATTGACATTTAAAATTGGTGTTCCAGTAATGCTATTGAAAAACATCGATCATGTTGCAGGGTTTTGCAATGAAATAGGTCTAATTATCATAAATCTTGGGGATCGCATTGTTGAAACAAAAATTTTGAAAGGAAAATATGTTTGAGAAAATGTTTTTTTTTTCTAAAGACTATCATTAACTTCATCGATGTAATACTATCTTTCAAGTTTTAGAGAAGACAATTTTTATTATTCGTATTATATGCAATGACAATTAACCAATGACAAAGTCAATAATTGCAAGTAATCTTATTTTAAAGAAACCAATATTTAGCTATGAACATATCATAGTTTTTAGAGTAACAAATTATTTTGATTTGAAGATATTGATATGTAGTGAAGATGAAAAATCAATTAATAAAACAACAAATGTTGTATTTAAAAAAAATTAGAATTTATAATATTTTTAATAATATACTTATGTGTAATTATTAATAAATCAATTCATCTCATTTTATATTCTTTAAGATTATTTATCCTCTTTATTTTGTTTATATATAGGATTTAATTAACGTGCGTTTATCTATCCTCTTTATTTTATTTTTTAAGATTATCTATCCTCTTTATTTTATTTTGTTTAAGATTATCTATACTCTTTTTTGTTGATTGAAGCCAAAATTGGCCACGTATCCTTGTAGAACTGAAAGCTATCATGTTCCCATGAAACTATTACAATTATGAATTACCCATACTTGTCTCTTCTAGAAAAACACTTGACAACCCCTTTCCCTTTGTATTTTGTGAGTGAGACAAGAATAATCATAACTCAGAAGATGGGAGTGATAATCATCGACGGCTCAACGGTCCGTTCCTTCGTAGCCGACGACGCTCACTTCAAGAAAAGCGTCGACGAGCAGTTCGCCACGCTCGACATCAACAAGGACGGCGTTTTATCCAGATGCGAGATGCGAAAGGCCTTTGATTCAATGCGCTTGCTGGAATCGCACTTCGGCGTCGACGTAGCCACGCAGCCGGAGGAGCTGGCTAGGCTCTACGACTCGATCTTTGAGAACTTCGACGGAGACCGTAGCGGAACAGTAGATGCCGAGGAGTTTAGGTCGGAGATGAAGAAAATTATGCTCGCTGTGGCCGACGGGCTCGGCTCGTCACCGATTCAGATGGCGGTTGAAGATGATGATCAGAGTTTCCTCAAGAAGGCTGCGGATCTCGAGGCGGCTAAGATCTCTCAGAGTTCTTGATCTAATGGTTCAGGTTGGATCGATGTCAAAATAATGAAAGCTTGTTTGTATTTCAATATCCTCTTTTGGGGATTTTCTGAAAGAGTCTAATCGTACTGTTACGGTGTTATCTTTTGATTCAATAGCAAGGTCGCAACATAACGCCATCTTGAAGGACGAAAAAGTAGTAATTTGTAGATTAATCCTTAGGTCAGGGTACTTATCTATTTGAAAGAGTGATGCTACAGCTTCATCTCTCCATCACCGATGAAGATGAATTGGACCATTTAAGAATTAAGATGCTTAATATATGTAGAAATCCCAACTTTATAGGATTCCCCAATCTTGAAAGCATTTTACTCGAAGGTTGCCTAAGTTTGATTGAGGTTTGTCAACTCAACCATCATTTGGTAGCCAATTAGACCTGTAACGAAGACCTAATTCTATATTTTTATTATTTTTCTTATTTTATCTAATTAATAGATATTAAACCGTCAAATATTTTATCAATATATACCAAACAATTTAAATATAATTATTACATTATAATGTTAACTTAAAAACAAAACCAATATATTCGTATTAGGGAGGGGATATTGACACCCCAAAAACATAGCTTTACACCCCACTTAAAATAATTACACAACTGCCATTGAGTGAAATGACCTAAAAGGCCCCTTTAAACACTACACCCCATTAATTAATCTCTACACCCCATTGAAATAACTATAATACCCTTATATTAAAATACAAATAATACTCCCTACACCCCATTGTTTTATATTTACACCCCAAATTTTAAAAATCACAAATATTATACTAAAAACAAATAATACTCTTTACACCACATTATTTTATATCTACACCCCAAATCTCAAAACCACCACTACATGTTTTACTGGGCTGTTTTGCTTCTCTCAATTTTTTTTTCAAAAACTCTCTCTCAAAACCAACACCAAACATAATCACATTGTCAAAAATAACACTATAATGGAGCTTAAAGAAGTCATGGGGTCGGGTAATGTAAGTATTTCTTTGACTTTCTTCTATTAAAATTTGATTTTTGGCCAAAAATTTGAAATTTGGGTTTTACGTGCGTTCTGGCTCTGGTGTGATGAACATCCTTAAGGATGTTCGCCGACCACCGAACACCCTTAAGGTTGTTCATCACACTCAGTCGAACACCAAATGTTGTGTTCATCACACTGGCCGGAACACCCTCAATGCCTTTGTTCATCTCGGCTGGCCGAACATCTTCTCTGTTCACTCATCCTCGGCCGAACAGCCTATGAAGCGATGCGAGAATCATGAATTTTTAACATATTTTTTTTCTTAATTTCGAGGAAGCAAACACGTATCCTAGCATAGTGTCGTTGGTCACGTAGATGATGCGATCATTCCTCTTGAACAATGATTGTTATAGATTGACAATGTGTTTGTAAATCACGCATATTTTTCATCCCGGGATGACTTATTTGATTGGGTTGGAAATGCGACCGGAAGGAGAATGGACTTGTGATAGTAATTACTAGGTCCGATGAGTGCGGCACGGCAAATAGAGGACCTCGGTTGACTTTAGGTTGTGAACGTGGTGGGCAACCTCGTCAAAAAAGGAGGATGATTCGAATAAAGTAACAAAGAATAGCAAGAGAGAACGTGGATCGAAAAAATGTGGGTGTCCATTTCGTTTGAAGGGTATACAATTATGTGAAGGAGCATGGGAACTTCAGGTTGAATGTGGGTTGCATAACCATGCCGAGGCCCCTCACATGCATGGCCACTCATTTGTTGGTCGATTATCGAGCTCTGGAGAAGGCTTATGTTCTTGACATGTCGCATGCCAATTCGAGGCTAAGGACATTTTGCAAGGTTTACGAAGTTTCAAAGTAATAAGTCTTCAATACGGACTATTTACAATGCTCGTAGCAAGAATAAAATTATCGGCGTGATGGTCGATCGCAAATGCACAGCGACTTGTAGCAAAATTGATAGAGCATGGATATTACTACCATCATAGGAGATGTGAGAAAACCAACACCGTCCAAGATTTGTTCTTGGCTCATCCAATGGCGTTGAGCTATTGCGTTCTTTTCCCAAGGTTCTCTTCATGGATTGCACTTACAAGACAAACGGATATAAGTTACCCTTGTTAGAGATTGTTGGTGTGGCGTCGACAAATATGACATTTTTGGTTGAGCTGCATATATGGGTCGGAGTCGCAAGATAACTACATTTGGGCGCTTGGTATCTTGAAAGCTTTGATGAATCAATCATCCTTGCCAAGCTGTGATAATGGCAGCGATAGAGATCTTGCGTTAATGAATGCAATTGAGGTAACTTTTCCTACCTCCCAACATTTACTTTGTCGATGGCATATCAACAAAAACATCTTCAAATTTGTAAGAAATACTTTTCGCACAAAGTGCAATGGGATCAATTTTCCATCTGTTGGAATTTTTTGGATGCAAAAATGAGCATATATGAAGAATACTTGAAGAGGTTTTAGGATGGATTTTATTGAGTTATCTCCTGCGGTTGAGTGCGCCATGAAGCAATGGATACGCCGTACACAAGGAAAGGTTTGTGTCGGTTTGGACGAGAATAATGTAATGCACTTCGACAATGACACAACAAGCGGTATTTAAATGTTTTCAACATTTCATTGTTTTCCATAAATTTTGTCATGTAATAGAAATATTAATTGTATCTTATTTTAGGGTGGAGAGTCAACATGCGACTTTAAAAGGCAGTTGAAATCAAGTCAAGGTGACTTTGAGACATGTTGGAGGCAGTTGCACACGATTGAGACATCTCACATTGCAATCAAGGTGTCATTCACGAAAAGCCTTGATCGTTCTTCCAAAATACAAATCGGTTATATTTCAACAACTTGATGTTTGGTGTCTACTCATGCATTAGTCGATATACAATGAGATGATAATATACGAAGATGGTTATATAGACAGTTGTTGTGTGGTAGTGTACTTCGAAAAACATGTGGGTACTTGTCGTCATAAGATTCTTGAGTATATAAATGGTGTCGATTCCTTGATCGAGGTTGATTCATTTGGAGGAAATTAGATATGTTACCTACTCACGAGAATGTTGAAGTTTCGGTGAAATTTGGATATGGACAATCGATTCAATAGCATTATGATGAGATTAGAGTGAATATTATGAGAACGCTCACGAGGCGAAAAGTTGTTAATCATTAAAAGAATGATGGAGGTGAAAGGCGCGAGAACAAACCCCTTGATTGTTCACGGGATGAAGTCTTGCGCACTCGTGGTCGTCGAAGCTGCGAGGTAAAGATAAATCAACCAAGCGTGATCCGAGTTTGTTTGAGCATGTGGAGTCGATGATGAATGTTGCCCTTTGTGATCAAGGATTGTTATACGAGGTTGGTCCATGGCAACCTCTAGGGGTATTGCCTGGGCCTAAGCGCGGGCATTGGCAATGCCAGTATGGGCCCATCAGCGGCAGGCATTAGATTTAGAAGCCATTACTATTGATCAGCCAGGCGTTAGTAGGCGAGCTTGAGACGGGCATTAGATGGCGTAGGCGGCGGGGCTTCCGACCCGTTTGTTTATATTTTAAAATAATTTTGCATTTTTCTCATTCAAACTTTGGGTCGACTTTCGACCCATCAATTCATTGTCATGAACTTTTTTTCAAACTATTATACTTGCAAATTTGAAATAAAAACACGATTAAAGTGAAAGAAAAGGAAGAGAAGCAACTAAGTTCAAATATAAATTGACGTAGCAATGCAGTTCATATCTTCGACATTACCGATGTCAAATTTTAATCTTGCATGTGATGAGATTGAGAATAGAATATCAATAGATGTATAGATGATTAAGTAATTAATTATTAAAATAATATGGTTTGACTTTTAAGGTTTTATTTTTAGCAATAGCTTTATTAGTTGAAGTGTATTATACTATTACTATATTTATAGATTATAATTTATAACTTATAATATAAATATAGTAATATAATATAGAAAATAAATATATAGGATTGATCAAAGATCATAATTAAAAATTAAAAAGTTATCATAGAAGAAACTATAATGGGCGGGGAAGCGGTTGAAGGCAGTAGAGCCACGAGACCATGGGCATTTGACCTAAAGCCCGGTACTATGATTAGTGCCCATGAGCCGCGAGGCTCATGGGCGGGGCAGATTGCCCGGCTTAACGGGTTGGAAAAGATTCGGTAGATAATCTTCTTATATTTCAAGGATTGCTATATAAGGTTTGCTATATATATACATTATGAATTTAATCTGTTTTAACTTTCAATAGGTTGTGCGACCACGCACGAGGGGCGCTGAAAGTTAGTGGTAATTACGTCCAACAATTCGAAGCGAATTTCGGCCTTTCATATTGGGCACGAATATCATTGGTGGACGGTCATTGTGGTTTTCGTGTCGTAGGCGGGTTTATGTATAGAAATGAAGAGTCATGGAGCGAGGGTTCGAGCGGACTTGTCGATGGAGTTGATGTCAAACCGGGAATTATACACACGTATCTTAATTGAAGCGTAATCATGTGCCTAAAGTGAGCGAGTCTACAATATAACGACATTAGTGCTCCCAAGGCATATTGGTTTGATGCAAATGATATGAGACATTTGGTGGCATCATATTACAACATTGCTTTCATGGTATTAGATAGAAAACACTTCTTCACTTACTTACCATTGAGGACCGCACCCCAAATATGATCCACATATTATTTGTATCGGAAGAGTAAACGGTGATCACTTTATTCGGGTTTGATCACTTTCGATTGCTTTACTTCACTTATTTACAATTGGTTGACATATTATTTAGTTTAAATTATTTATTGACAACATCTCAATTTATTTGTAGGTTTTTTACGTGATGGTTACCCTTTAGCACCTTTGTGCCATGGGTTTGGGACGAATTGAATTGCTCGTTGTGCTAATGCGTGGAAATTACTATATATGTCGACAACTTTCATATAGTGAATCTGTGAGGCTCAGCTAGAGTTGTTGGTAGTAGTTTCGATAGTATACATTTGGAGTAGTTCGATTGTATTATATTAAAAACATGTATTTGAACGTGCCATTTAAATTATGTATGATATTATGCGCTAATGCTTCTTTTATGTTGCTATGAAATGTCTATGTTATACTATGTTATACAAAGTTAAGAAAATGCAATAAGAAAATAACATGAAAACCAAGCCACACAAAACATAGTCGTTATACAAAGTTTGCTACAAATTTCATTACCACAAAAATACTAAAAACTTTTACAATTCATAACATTAAAAAACATAAACATAGTCCACATCACTATTCCTCCTATGAGACGGTCCGTGTCATCACCGGACCGTTGATAGCGTGTGCACTCTATCAAGCAATGAGCCCAAGTCACATATGGTATAGATAGACCGGTCACTGCTTGTGGGATCAATCATAGTCCTCACAACTCCACAATATCCCGTTTGCGGCGGCATCGATCGTAGTGGTGTTAACGTATCGGATCTTCTACCACGGGCTGCGACTACATGTGAACGCTCCATTTAGTCTAAATAACCGTGGAGCACAATCCCAAGCACGTAAGGCACGCCGAGCCGTTCTTCGAATAGGAGATGGCTATCGACGTCAACCAAGACCAAGAAACCTAGCCGCAGATGCAAGGCCTTGAGTTATCTCGAGGGCCGCTTCGAGCAATGATCGCCTCGGAATCGTTTGAACATACCCGAACCGCTGTCAAAGGACTCTATTTGGATGGTATGGCTCGACAACATAGCCCATTTGTATGCATCCTAGATACGTGGCAATCTGATGCCATGGAAACCGGTCCCTGACCTTACTGTCGTAAGGAAGCCAGTCAACCTAAAACAATAGACCAAGAAAAAGTCAAAAACTTTCAATACGAAACCTAATATTAAAAAGTTGTTGAAATTGATAGAAAAATACGTATACTCACGTCACAGCTCGTCAATCTATCTAATTGCTCACGTGATGCTAATAAAGCGGTCGCGTCGTCCACGGTTCCCTTGCGGGATCCACCTACGTGCAAGCGGGTATCTAGACTTGTAATCAACATTATGTGGTGGCCTCAGATATGGAAACCGCAAGTAGATCCACTCCTAAAAGCAATAAAATATACATTTTTAAAGATTCAAGTATCAAATAAAACATTTTAACTTTACTAGTAAATACACAACATAAAACTATAAAATAATTATAATTATCACCTCAAGTAATGCCATGGAACCCTATCGCCGTGTTATACCTAGATGCTTGTCCTAGTCGTCTATATAAATATGCAAGGGTGGCGGCCTCACGCATAAGTATCTAGATTTTGAAGATCCTCAAGCCACTCTAAGTATGCAATAGGTACACGGGTCCCGCTCTTATCACAAAATATCGTGCAACCCAAGATCAATAAGATGTATGCCCTCACAGCACAACCCACCCTAAACTCATCCTCAGACGTGACATCATCATTAAACCTCACACGTAGCCACTCCAATGTCACCAAAGCCCCCATCTTATTTCCCATGCCCTCAAAAACCTCCTCAAGTGACACTCCCAACATCTCACTCACATATGAGGCATCAACATCCCTAGCACAAGCTAATGGATCACCCACAATAGGAAGATCGAGCAGACAAAACACATCGTCTAAACTAATGGTCATCTCCCCGAAAGGCATATGGAAATGTTAGTCTCTCGGATGCCATCGTTCCACGAAAAGCGCACACTAAGACCTTGTTCACATCAGCATAGCATACATGCCTTAGTCTACTAAGCACACTGCCCCTGACCATATCCCGAAATACCCTCGAATCTTCGCCAGTAGGAATGACCCAATTAAGCAACTTCTTTGTGTGATTGTGGCATTTTAGAATACCACGTTCTTCTTTACCAGCCCAAATATATGCAGCTACGTGTGACTCATATGAAGTCAGTAACGATGTATCACGTGGACCACCAGGAAATCCGAGCTCAATCTGAGGCTCATAAGTCTGCTGAAACTGCCCCTGCGACTGCTCGAACTGAAATGGCTCCTCATCTTGCTCAAAAGTCTGCTGGAAAGTCTGCCCCTGCCCATGCTCATGCTCAAAAGTCTGCCCCTGCCCAATCTGAGGCTCAAAAGTATGCCCCTGCCCATACTCATACTCAAAGTCTCCGCCTCGCCCAATCGAGGCTCAAAAGTCCGGCCCAATCGAGGCTCAAAAGTGCCGCCCGCCCATGCTCGCCATCTTCACCGCCCGCCCATGCTCGTGTTCTTGTTGGCGTGCTTGTTCCATTTCTTTCCTAGCAGATGTCGTCACCTTTTTCCTTGTATAAACGTTTCTAAGCACTTTTCCTGTAAACACCAAACAAAATAAATCATAATTAAGGCTATAGTACCAATAAAACAAAATCAAAGTCTGAAAAGTGTGCCCAATCTGAGTTTCAGCCAGTGTGAGATGAACAACCCATGGGCTGTTCGGCCAGAGTGAGATGAACAACCCATGGGCTGTTCGGCCAGAGTGAAATGAACAACCCATGGGCTATTCGCCTAATGTGAGATGAACGGCCTGTGTAGTGTTCGGCTAATGTGAGATGAACGGCATGTGTAGTGTTCGGCCAACTTAAGCTGAACATCCTTTGTGGTGTTCGACCACCTTGAGATGAATAGCCTATTGACTGTTCATATAACCAGATCCGAACAGCGTGGTTTTTTACAGTACACCGAAATTCAAAATTTTTTATTTTTTAAAGAAAATTCAACACAAATGCATGCATTTCATACATTTGATATTTAAATTAGACCTAAAACTAGTATTTAAATGTAGAAGATGATGAAAATTTATACCAATAGATGAAGACATTGTTGATCACTTTCTTCAGGTTTGTTGAACAGAATGTTGATAATGTTGTTGTTGTTGTTGCTGAGAGTGAGATGAGAGTAATGAGTTTGGTTTGTATTTTGAATTCCTTGTGAATTGCTTGCCAGCAGAGGGATGGAGTTCGCCGCTTCTTGCTCCCTTCTTCACGGCAGCAGGTAGTGTTTGGGGTGGGAGGGTAGGTATGTAATTAATAACTGTTAATGGTAATTAATTGGGTTGGTTGGGGAAAGGGTACAATAGGTATTTAGCTGGGGTGTAGAGAATGAAGTGAGAAAGTAATGAGGTGTAAAGAGTAATAGGGTGTTCAGATAGCTTTTTGGGGTGTGAATATCCCCACCCTTATTCTTCGCAAAGCCAGAATGGACCAAGAAGATAAATAGGTGGATCACTAATCATAAAATAAAGCTAAAGGTTATAGCTTAGGCTGTTAATCAGTTATAGATAGATCAGAAAATATAATAGGCTCTCTAGGAAAGAGCAAAAGTAGAATAGGCTCTGGCTGTCTAGGAAAAGTAAATGGGATCCAGCGGTTGGAAAATTTGAATTCTGCAATTTACAAATTACAAGCCATATTTTCGAACAAAACCTTTAGCTTTGTCTTTTATTTGTTTTTTTCCCTTTTTTTTATTCAAATATATAATTTGTAACTTTGACTTAAAATTTCTTTTTTGGTACTCATGTTTTTTTTGGGATTTGCACTTTATGTAATGAAATTGAATTGTTAGATTTAAAATTTTAACCTTGTAAATTGTAATATAATCATAATTTTAGTATTTTTAGATTATTAGATGATATTTAATATTAGAAAAATCGAAAACTATTATAGTTATCCCTTAATTTCTCGACCCCGCCTCGGCCCGGCCTAGGCGCTCTAGGTGCTAGGCCCCAATCTGACGTCTGACATCCGCCTAGCGACTTTTAGAACCTTGGTTCTAATATTTCTCTTGGCCGACACAAACGTGCACACGTGCAAATACACCCGCATTTAACAAATAGTATATATCAGATTTCGTTAATTGAAATGACAGTGACTAAATATAAGGTGCGATTTAAAAAAAAAAATGTTACAGTAGAGGGGTACATTGTTTCAAGTGATAGTTGAGGGATTGATGTTTTATAAGGGGTGACTGTTCAGAAAATTAATCGTTGGGTGTGACTTTATAATGTGAAGATAAAACATAGGGAGAAGAAAATTAAGTGACTTCCCATAATATTAATTGTAGGGGGTGACTTGTAATAGAGAAAGAAAAAAACAGAGAGTTAAAAATAGATAACTACTTACACATGTGAATGTGAAGGCGAATCTCAACCGTTAATTTTTTTAAGATAATTTAATCTCAACATCTAAATAGATCTAGTCAATTACCTAGTTGTTTTATAATATAGATTAGATCTTCAAGCACGTGCCTATGGCACAGTTCCAGTATATCTGATTTCATCAATTGAAATGATAGTGACTAAATAGAAAGTGCAATTTTAAAAAAAAATGTTACAGTTGAGGGATACATGGTTTCAAGTGATAGTTGAGGGATTTGTAATTTATAAGGGGTGACTATTCAGAACATTAATCACATGGCGTGATTTTGTAATGTGAAGATAAAACATAGAGAGAAGAAAAATAGATGACTGCTCATAAAATTAATTGTAGGGGTGATTTGTAATAGGGAGTTAAAAATGGATAACTACTCATACATGTGAATGTGATGGTGAATCTCAATCGTTAAATGTTTTAAGATAATTTAATCTCAAACTCTGGATAGCCCTAATCAATTAATTAGCTAGTTGTTTTATAATATAGATTTTGAAGTAAAGAAGGAAAGTGATCACCACAATGGAAATTACATGATTGACCCCTTAATATGCCAGTGGCTACATCCACGAGAGGGGAGAAAACAATTCCATATGCCTAAAACTTAGAACGTACAAAAGATGTAGACGAAAACCTAGCCACCAAATTTGAACCATACCGTAATATTGACAATGAATATTTATGAATGTACCTTTCAACTTTACGTATGGTATAGGTGATGCGGTCTAAGCATATGCACAATTTCTATGAACTCTCCTATTCCACATAATTACATCAACCCTTAATGAAAGTTAAAAACCTAAGAGCAAGATGGACATTGATAACCTTTTTTTCTCTCGTTTAAGCACCTCAATGAGTAACCATCAACGTCTTTGGTTTCATCATCGTTAGGTTCTGATCATCTCCTCTATAGCAACTGCTTCGTTCTGTAGATTCGTTTTGGCTTTGGTTTGGTACTCGTGAATCACAATGAATAGGACGGAAGGTGAAATGACATCACGTTTTTCGTGAGGCTAATGTTGTTTGCTGATGCCCTGGCCAACGTTGGGGGTGATCAAGGTTCTGACACAGTTTACATGACAGCTTCTTCTCTTTTGGACAGAATCCACGGTCTCATTGACCTTGACTGTTATGGGACCCCCTACATTCGTATTACTTAGGGTTTCATATGTCTTGTTTCTTTCATTTTCGAGGTTCAAGCTCTTTTGTCCTCCCATTATAAGGGCTCGGCTGGTTATCCCCCCAAATTTGTAGCTCTTTTTTCTATTAATAAAATCTAGCAGGTGCTGCCCCTGTTTCCCCCCAAAAAAAAAAAAAGAGGGACAAAATGCCAAGGAAATTTTGGAAGATTGCCAAGGAAATGTTTTCCTCGGTAAAATATGTTTACCAAGGAATTAGTATAAAATTGCCAAGGAAATATGTCCATCACGGTAAAATATTGTTTCAAATGACTTCAAAATTTCATTGGCATTTCGCCCCTCGGTGATTTTACCAAGGAATTGTATTCCTTGGTAAATTACCATGGAATTTACCAAGGGATTTGTCCTTGGTAATTTTGGATCGATTATTCAAAAAAAAAAAAAGAGTAGGTTTTCCTTGGGAATCATTTTCCTATGAAATTACCAACGAAATTATTTCCGTGGTATAAATTAAAAAATATTATATAAAATTTAATTTCCTTGCAAAATTTCGTTGGTAATTTTTATTTTACCAATGAATATTTCCTTGTAAAATTCCTTAGTATACATTTATTACATTTAATTATTTAAATTTTAAAGAATTCCAAGGAAATTCCCTTGGTAATATGATGTGGGAGCAAGGGCTTAAGAATCTGACAACCTAGGAAGAAGCAAAGAGTGGCATGAAAGCAACAAGGATAAGGTTGAAGGGACCAAACCACAAAGGAATGGGGTGCATCCAAGGAACCTAAGGCACGGCTCAAGTAAAGAAGGAGAGGAGGCTCACACTTGGAAGGGGGGCACGAGATTGGGAAGCCTTGCATGGGCTTGCATGCAAGGAGGCCAAGGCGTGGCTTGGAAGGGTGGCTGCCCACCATGAGTTCTAGTTCCACAAGGGATAATAGTTTAGGATAAAATCTGCCATAGGATAGGATTTATTTTGTTTCCTAAAAGAATTAGTTTCCTTTTGTTATTTTAGTTGGATAGGAAGACTTTATGTTTTGGTAACTAGATAGGTTTCTTTTCATGCAAGCTTAGGAGTCTTTTCCAATTACATTTACAATAATTTTGTAAAGCCTTTTTAAGGCATTACTCTTCAATAAACTAGGCAGATTTGTTTGGTGTGAAATACAATGCAAAGAACGAGTTTGTTCTTCCTTCGATTATTCTTTCAAGGTGAGTGAAGCCTAGATAGATTAATCAACAGTATTCTTTACGACAAGTGAGTGAAGCTTGTCTGGTGAAATCGATTATATCCTTCTCTTTTTCTTCTTCTTTTTATTTGTTCGTGGCAGCCTGCTCTTCTTTGCAAGGCGGGGCAGTTTTGGGACAGTATAAACCTCAACGATCGTGGGCAGTTTCGGGGCAGGATAATTCCAAAACGTGGGCTATCTTAGGAGCAGGTTAGGCGTGGGTTTTGGCAAGTATTTTGGGGCAGGTTCTAGGCGCGTGAGTTTCTGGAATAAACAGGAAGTTTGGGCAGTCAACAGATTCATAAAGGTAGGCGTGTGAGGAGTTAGCTGTTAGTTATTGGGTTATATTTGTAAGGGAAAAATTATGTTAAAACCAAACTGTTTTGGGCTGTTTTTATTTAATGTGTTGGAGCAGTTTTAAAGGTCGTAAACTGACCAAATTAAACTAAGGGTTTGGGGTTGTAGTTTATAAAGAAGCTTAATAATTTTTGGGCAGTTTTTTTTTTAGGGTTTTGTGGCGGGTTTGAGGTTGTTTGGGTGGGCAGCAGTTCGGCCAAGGGTTGATTACAAGGGCTGGAACGATTTGTTGATTTCAAGCTTCCGCATACGCATCAAGTGGTATCAGAGCTAGTTCTTCATGAATCTTTATTTGCGAAGTAATCATGGCAAATCAAGGAGATGGACGGTAGCCGCAAGAACAGAATTTTGAACCAATGAACAACCTACGAAGAGATCGAGAATTTCAGGAATTGCAACGCATGGAAACTCTTCGGCTAGGAATGCAAGCAATGCAAATTAATCGGGCAAACCCACCATCCGATGATGAAGAAGGGGAAGGGGCTAGGGTTCGGCCTAGAAGAGAAAGAGACGACGATGACCGAGGTTTGAAGCTCGACATTCCATAATTCAAAGGGACCATGGACACCGAGAAGTATCTTGAATGGATTCAAAGGACAGAACGGTTTTTCGGCTACAAGGAATTCAGCGACAAAAAGAAATTCAAGGTAGCAGTCCTTAAGCTCACCAAGTATGCATCGATCTGGTATGAAAATCTGACGTCCTAAAGAAGACGGGAAGGCAAGGATAAAATCGAATCGTGGGACAAGTTGAAGAAGTACCTAGATTGTAGGTTCCTACCAAGTACCTACGTACAAGACAACTTCACAACTCTTCATCTTCTTAAGCAAAGAGAGACAAGCGTGACTGAATACATCGAGGAGTTTGAAAGGCTTTCCATCCTGTGTGATATTCAAGAAACGGTGGAGCAAAAAAATGCTAGATTCATGAGTGGGTTGGATTCGGAGGTAGCAAACATGGTGGAACTTCAGCCGTACTACACATTTGAAGAGATGAGCAAGCTAGCCGTGAAGTGTGAAAGGCAACTTAAGAAGAAAAGGGGATCAAAAGCAACAACGACGAAGTTGGCAACCACCTTCAAGCCCAAGGCAAACACTACCAACGTCAAGAGAAGTGAAACTTCGGCAAAGGTAGACAAGGGCAGTGAGGTAGAGGCTAAGAAACCCATGAGAAACAAGGATGCGGTGAAGTGTTTCAAGTGCCAAGGGTACGGCCACTATCAGTCAGAGTGCTCTACACGAAGAGTCTTAACCATGCAAGAGATCCAAGAAATCGAAGACAGTCTTTCTAAAGCAACCGTGGAAGACAAGACAGAGAAGGAAGAAATAGAACATTATGATGATGCGCATGGTACTAGTCTAGTGCTAAGTAGGTCTCTCCATACCAAGCATGTTCCAACAGAGGAAGAATCTCGAGAGTAAATTTTTCATGCTAAGTGCTTAGTACAAGACCGGGTGTGCACCTTGGTAGTCGATGGGGGAAGTTGCACTAACATCGTCTCAACCACTCTTATTGAAAAGTTAAAGGTACCTACTATCATCCATCCTCGTCCTTATAAACTGCATTGGCTTAATAACAGTTCCGAAGTAAAGGCAGATAAGCAAGCTTTGATTACCTTCGCTATGGGAAATTATGTGGATGAAGTGCTTTGTGACGTGGTACCAATGGACGTCTGCCATTTGTTGTTGGGTCGTCCATGTTAATTCGATCATTGGGTTGTACATGATGGGAGAGAGAATACCTATACTATAATTAAGGACAATAGGAAATTTCGAATCAAGCCTTCTCCAACTCCACCAAGTGGGTATTTCGAATCGGGGTTACTAAAGAAACATTACTTAAAGTTCAATACTATTTTAAAAATCAGTGTATATTCCATAACCTTTTTCGTGTGTTTGTCAAATACCAAAAAATATTTTTCAGCATATTTTTAAAAGATTACCACACACCTGAAAATGAAATTTTCTCATTTTCCAAAAGTTATTTTTCATAAGTCATTTTTTGGAAATCATTTTCCGTAAAACAAATGGAGCCTTAATTTAAAAATTGTCAATCACAAGACGACATGTGCATTAAATTCCTAACAAATAGCTATTTCACTTCAAATCTATTTGAAGATCAAAGTAATGCACTTGTTATATTGTAATTGAATACTTGTATACTGCTTACACCAAATAAATACTCCCTCCGTTCTATATTTCATTTTGGGATGTTTTACCTACATTATCCACTTTAAAAAATGAAGGTATAAAATTATAAATTTATTACTAAAAATGAATACATTACTAAACATTTAATACCGGAAAAAGTTTTTTCCCATTCAAGATCATGGATCTTTGAGTAAATTTCTATTTTAAAAATCTTTTAGGTCTAATAAAAATATTTATAATTAATTGGCAAGTCCAAGGAATATGTTATTAATTCACAATACAAATTTCTTGGCATGCATTTCCATTCTACATGGAATTTATCAGACAAAAAAATTATACCACAAAAATAGTCAATCAAAGGAATGGAATTACTGTATTTGAATTAAAGCTTTTACAACTTACAAGTTCAATTGAAATGACATGAACAACGATCGTAACTTATACATTATACATATAATTTAATGTTAAAAAGTTCCTAATTGGTTGCATGATGTGGTGGTTAAGGCGCTCGTTAAATCATCGATGTTGATACGATCACAAGTAATGGAGACACCTTTTGATGACTCGCCCAAGTGGAAAGGTCCATCCGAAGATCCAGACTGAGAAGAAGAGGTGTTATTAGCCTTGAAGAGATCTTCTGGAGTCTGCCGCAAGTACTTCTGCAATGGGGAGGTGGCCGTCAAGTATCGTGGGAGTACTCTCCGGATAGGAAGCATGTATTTCTGCAAATTCATCAACAGTATATATGATATTCTGCCACAGTTATTCGAAAAAACAATCAGACTGAAGGTGTATTCTTATTGGGAATATGTATTGTATACACACCTGTAGATGACTCTTGATTTCATCCGCCTGAGAGTGGGCTAAATATGCCATGTTCATAGAAATCCAGCTACTTGGAAGAGAGCCGGAGTTTATGATTTTATGAAATGAAGATCCTATGAGCATAAAGTAGTTGTATTATTGAAATAGTAAATGTAAAATTATACCAGGAAAATAGTCAGAATCAAAGGAATGGAATTAATGTATTTGAAACTTACAAGCTCAATTGAAATGACATGAACAACGATCGTGTCTTCTTCGACATAGCGACATCCTGTAGAAAAAATGGAAAATCAATAGAGGAAGCGGATGCGAGGGTCAATTTCCTTTCCCCATTTACATAACCTACAACAAAATTACCAACATGATAGACTTGATTCCAGTCCAAGCCCAACAATTCCCCACCCACAACAAAATTACCGAAGACATGAAGAGTTAAATGAGGTAAGGTGACAATAATAAAGAGGAATTGATCAAGAAGAACATAAGGTGGGGCAATAGTCTTTATAAACTTAAAGGAGGTGCTGGAGCATGGTGGCAGAACTTGCGTGAGGAGCGCTATCGCCAACAACTTCCTCCTATTTGAGATTGGGCTGTTATGAAAGAATTATTATAGCAGCATTTTTTACCCCACGATTATGTCCAAAATCTGTATCAATAATTCATAGATTGTCGCCTAGGTACCAGAACAATAGCATCCTACATTGGGAATTCCTACGTCTTCTATCCCACTGTGGAGTGAATGAAGATGATGATCACCAAGTTGCACGGTATATCCGGGGGTTAAAGTATGAAATACAAGACAAAACCCAAAAGCAAAATCAACCCAATGCCAGGCAAAACCCAAAAGCAACTACCAGCAATCCCTATGCTCGACCTATTCCTGGTAAGTATTTTCGCCGCCAACAACCAGGACATCACTCTAACGAGTTCCCCAAACGCAAACCAGGGCATGTTGTGGATACTACAGAGGAAGAATGAACTGAAGAGCAGGATGTTAGCAACGAAGAAACAGGGGTTGATGACATTTGGGGTGACGAACAGGAGGAATGTACCTTTGTGGTAAAGAGAACTTTTTGTTCGCCAAAAGAAGTAGACTCAAATCAGCATCGTTGTATTTTCCAAGCTATCTGTCGTGTGGGACATACAGCTGCCTACGGAGCCACATCCTCGACCTTACCAGATTGGATGGATTCAAAAGGGGCCAAAACTTCACGTAAACCAAGTATGTAAAGTACTGCATGCTATGGGGAAATATTATTCCGACGAAATTACTTGCGATGTTGTCGATATGGATGCTTGCCAAATTCTTTTAGGACGACTTTGGCAATATGACACCGACGCCACTCACAAAGGCATGGAGAATACATACTTATTTCACTATAAAGGAAAGAAAATTGTTGTCACCCCACTAGGCAGTGGTAAGCTCACTTCTAAAGTGGAAGGGTGTACATTCCTCTCTCTCTCTCCGCCTCATTGAGCTCCTTCACAACTAATATAAAATCGAGTGGTAAGATTTATGCTTTGGTTCTAAGACCTGAATATGAAGCTACAGAGACCCCTTCCTTGGTACAACAACTACTTGATGAGTTTCCTCGTCTAGCATCAGAACCAAATAAACTTCCCCCAATGCGCGACATTCAATATCAGATAGACTTGATTCCAGGAACATGTTACCGAATCGGCCTCACTATCATCTTAATCCTAATGAAGCAAAAATGAACTCACAAGTGGAATATTTACTACGCATCAGTTATGTTAGAGAAAGCATGAGTCCGAGCT
>CM028383.1:100720297-100771642 GCA_013146195.2 Codonopsis lanceolata
TCCATGGTGTAGTGCACTTGTTTTCTCAAGCTAGTGCCTTCTTATTTTTTCTGTTCCGGCTATTCTTAATTTGAATTTATTCCTTTGCTCGGGACGATCAAAGCTCAAGTTTGGGGGAGTGATAAATGTGCATATTGTCTATATTTTTGGATACTTTGGGCTTATTTTCCTAGTCAATATTGCATTTATCATTTCTAATTTAATTGTTTTGACTCATTTACCTTTATTTGTCTTAATTGGGCAGTTTTGCAAATTTTGTGCATTAAAATCAAGCTTTATTGGTGAATTAAAGACAAGCTTTAATGATGAAGTAAAGGAAAATTGAATTATTTTTCATGGGCAATGTTACTGTGGGGTGGAAAACTAATGTCAAGAATTAAATTGAAGATTTTCAGCAACAATCGCAGACCATAGGTGCGAAATCTTTAACCTTCATCGGGCAACTCAAAAGTCACTTCCAATATTTTCCAGCTTTGACCCTTTTTTTATGCATGTAGACTAAATGTCATCTAAAGGGGGATGAAGAGCTTTAATTTAACCTCTCATTTATTTCTCATTTATTGTCATTATTCCAATTTATTTTGGTTGACAAGGGGAAAGGAAAGACTTAGTTTTTCCTATATATAACTCCTTCCTCCCCTCCTTAGGGACATAAAATTTTACTTACACACTCTCCTCTCAAATAGTTAGATAGACATTTTAAAGTAGTTTTATATTTGAAGACTAGAGTTTGTGAATTCGTTCGGAAGTATTTTATTATTGCAAGTTCTTCTTCTTCTTCCATTCTCTTTGGTTTTATTTTATGATTATTCTTAACATATTTATTTTAATTACTTTAATTATGTGTGAGTAGTTTTCTAATTCTAGGATTAGGTGTAGCCCGTAATGGATTTATAAATAAAGTTTTTATCTTTCCGTTTATTTGAATGTCACCCGTTTTGATTCGATTTTAGTTTTGTTAATAATTGTATAAAATTGTAGTAGCGAGGGACCGAAAGGTGAAACTACTACATTTATGCAATAATCTTAGTTACTGAAGTGAATGACCGAAAGGTGAAGCGTAGGTAACAGAACTCTAATATCGAACTAGAAATTCATGAGAACGAGAGTTGATTAAATTTCTAGAGGCTTATAGAATTGTAGGACATAATGGGTTTAGTTTAATTCATTGAGCGAGACATCGGATTTGAATTAATCTAGGCACAGTTGAGAGTAGTTCGAAAGAATGCAATTAACTATTTTTATGCAATTCGCCTTCAAAATTTGACATTCATCACGAACGGAAAGATTATTACGGAATTTATAAATTCATTGTTGTGGCGAACCGAAATCCTAGAAGCTTTTTAATTATTGTTTTAAATCCAAAATCTAATCTTGCATTTTAATTTAGATAATTTAGTTTTACTAATTTAATTTGCGTATCACAACCAAAATCTTGAAATCAATTAGTCTAGATAATTTTATTGTGAGTTCTTCAGTACTTGATTCAAAGTCCCGGTGGGATCGACATCCTAAATACTACACGAATAGCTGTGCGCTTGCAGTAGGATTTAGTGATCAATTGAAAATCACTCAACAGGCTCGACTCGCCTCTAAATGGGTTCATATTTTCTCAACCCAACACATGTTTTTTAGGTGGCAGTGTGGGCTGACCCGACGGGTTTCAACTCATTTTGACAGCTCTATTGATATCCAATTGAATTAGTCTTTTATTGCTCATGTAAATAAATGATGAAAATTACTAAATAAATAAATAAGTATAATTATATAGGGGAAAATCAAAAAATATAAATAACGTGCATGAACAAATGCATATTGACCTGGTCTCTTAAAAGAAAGGGAAAGTTATGCGTTTAAGAAATAAATTTCTAAAGTAAGGGTACCGAAGTAATTTAATGAGGCTTAATATTTCTTACTAGATTTTGTGTCTGTGCCTAAGACACGGTATCAGACTATCAGTATGGAGACCATCAGTGTATGAAGTGAGTATAATGCGAATAAATTAATAAATGTTTTAGATTTTGTAGGGGTCGGATCAATGTATACTACACAAAACAAAGACGAAAAACACATTTTATTGGCTGTAAAATTTTGTAAGTAACCCAAAAAGAGTATAATTAAACTTCCAAAAGCGTTCTCTCTCACACATACCAACCCATCACCTACTAATTGAAATAAACTTAAAAATGAAAATCTCAGACAAAAACCATAAAACAAATTGAATGAGACAGAGTGAACAAACAAAAGACCATTTGAAATCGAAATCACAAAGATTTCAGACAAATATTGGAAAGTTAGCATATTTTTTTTAAAAAAGAAAGAAATTAAAAATACAAATATTTAAAATTACAAAACTTACGAACAATTTTTTTTTTTTTAAATAAATCTAGGCCGGACAAAAATTAAATTGAGATTTAGTTGATTACGATAACAAGCAATTAAGAAACTACAAACTAAATACTCCATCCGTCCCTAATTTATTGTCCTGTTTGACCCGGCGCACCGTTTAAGAAAACCTATTTGACTGGATTATTAATATTAGTTTAATGTGTAGTTTCCTTTAAAGCCCATGTGTATGTGGCCCATAATTAAAGTAGGATGAAAAAGTAAGGGTAAAGTGGTAAAAGTGATGTTCTAAAAAGGTAAGTTTCAAAGTGGACAATTATTTTGGGACGGACGAAAAATGAAAGGAGGACGATAATTTAGGGACGGAGGGAGTATTTGTAAAAGGTTTAAATCTCAATTTGGTCACCCTACTTTCGGCCAAAAGTCATTAAGCTCACTCTACTATTTTTTTCTTCAATTTAATCACTCTACTTTGATATAAATATCAAGTTCATCACTCCGTCCAATTATTTTGTTGAAAGCTTTAAAAAATTTCTGAAAATCCAAAAATACTCTTACGTACTAATATATTTAATATAACTTTCAATCTTTCTCCCTCTTTGAAAACTCTCCCTCCTCACAAGCTAAAATAAAAGCACAAACCCATATTTTTGAAAATATCAAACCCATATTTGGAATGTCATCTTTCTCACAATCTCAAACCCAGATCTGTGACTATGTTTGTGTGTGTGTGAGAGAGAGAGAGAGATAATGCCTATGATTGTCATTTGGCCCCCCCAACATGGCGGAAGGATGTGGGTATCCGCCGGAAGTTCACCGCCACTCTACGCCAACAATCGCGCTTCCTAAGGCCGGCCACCATCGTCTTATTCGACTTCTCCGCCGCCTACAATTCAGCGACACTACCGGCTACTCCAACACCCATCCTGTCTACTACCCCAGGCGTAATATCCGACCGCGTCTACTACCCCGACGCAATACACTCTCTCTTAGTAGACCCTTCCCCTCGTCCGAACCAGAGCTCCCTGCAATTAGGGTTTCTCCGGTGCCATAGCTTCCGACGACCGGGGAATCGCAAAGACTCTTGAGATTTAGATCTGGAATTTCAACATCAAATCTGGAGTTTTAACATCAGACTCTTGAGATTTAGATCTCACCTCCGACGCCGACCTGCCAGGCAACGGCCTCGTCTTACTATTTCTCACAATCGCTAAGTTTTTTTTCCTAAATAGCCATGGTTTTGAACATCCTTACCAGGAAGATAGGGCTAGGTTTGGGTTTGGGTTTCGCCCGAGATTCTCGCCTCCGGCATCTTCGCTTGCAGGGTTTGTTTATGCAGATAAATTGACCACAATCAAAGATTTGTATTATTATGCAGATAAATTGACCACAGTCAAAGCTTTGTATTGTATTTAGTTTGAACCATCAACTATTAACATTTAGAGTAAGACCCCTCAACTTAATAAGGGCATTTTGGTCTTTTCAATGATTTCCATCCAACATAACTGAGAGAAATGACTCAAGTGATCTTATTGAATGTCGAATCCAAGTAGAGTGATTAAATTGAGGGAAAAAATAGTAGAGTGAGCTTAATGACTTTTGGCCGAAAGTAGGGTGACCATATTGAGATTTAAACCTTTGTAAAACAATAAATCTAGGCTGCACAAAAATAAAAAATAAAATAGAAATAATCATGGAGAAGAAACTGGATAATTAAGGCGATAAGATCTCATTAAAACAATAAATGTCTTGTAAAACCGTAAAATAGTAAATCTTAGTTAGGGCATATGCTTTAATTACAGTCATAAAACCAACAGTAGTTGTGTGACCTAGATCCTCCACCCTTCTAGAATCTCTCGATCTCGATCTCAAACTCAATACTCATTTGTCTGACTGTCTCTCGGAGTCTTTGTGTGAGCGACAAGCGACCATTGTTGAACGGTCCACCAGGCAGGACCACCATCGTTGGCTCGTCGCTCACTTTCTCAGCCCGCGTCTGCCATCGTTGCTTTCTTTCTCTCTTTCAGTCCACCATCCGACCTTCGATCTCTCTGTTTGTGTGGATACAAAATTTCCTTTTGGACGGATTGGTCCACCCCGCAACCCACAAGGTGGGTTGGGTTGGACCAATGTCTTCCTAGTCCACCATTTTCATGGCTTGGTCCACCCCTCCCCGCCAATTGGTAGGGCTCGTCATTTTGCTAATTGGTCCACCCCATTGTTTCGTTTTGACGGCTCTAACCCCAATATGGATGGGGCTCTTCTTCGTCCAGGGTGACCCGGGGCTCTACCCCCTCAACAGGCCAACTGAGTACGTCAACTAGGCGAAGAAGGGTAGGGTCAGATGTCAGGGCCTCCCAATCAAGCACCCAATCTTGCCTGGCTTTGCCTTCTTTCACATCGAGCAGATTCTTAAAGGCAGTAACTATGCTCGACTCACTATCTCGAAAGGCCTTCCTGTCGTACTTGGGAATTTTCATGTCGTGTAAGTAGGGTGCGAAGGGCCACCCTACTCGAGACTCGACGAGCAACATTTTCCCATCTAGGCCTCAACTTTGTTGCGACCGTCATTGAGAAGTTTGAAGTAGTTGGGATTGGAGCGGCCAGTGATATGCCCATTTTTGTTATCGAGCGAGAACAAGAAAAGTTTTCGGAACAGGGTCATGTCGGGTTCGAACCCGAGCAGCCTATAAGCTACAGTATATGCGACCAGGAACTTCACTGTGGTAAGGGTCAGATTGCAGGGGAGGGCGTTGTTATAGTGAAGGAACTCGACTATGAAGGGATCTAAGGGAAGCCTCAGTCCGACCTGGAAGAAATCATAATAAAAGACCATTCGGTCTCCTTTAAAGTTGTGGCTGGCCTTTTCGACGTCCAGATCAAAAGCTCTCACTCGATAATTGTTGGGGTCAATGCCTAATAAGTAGAACCAGGATGACACATCCTCCTCACAGTTCAGGTCGTCCCATTTCATAGAAGATGCTTGGCTATCGGCCATGGGTTTTTTGCCTTTTACGACGAGCACCTTTCTTCTTCCTTGGTTGAGGAGCGCTCATGCTCGGAGATTCAGACCCAGGGCGTCGGTTTTCCTTGGCGGACTCTTGCTCATCCCCAGCAGAAGCGTTTGGTTCATCGTCGGAAGTAGTCGGGGATCCCTGCTCAGGGATTTCTGGGAGCTCGTCGTGTGCCACTGAAGTCCCATCTTGTTCAGTCCGTTCAGAGCTATCTGTTTTACATCAAAACTTTCCTCGTGCTCGGGTGAAGCTCCATGATCGTAGCTATGCCCTTTAATCTCCGATCCACTCTCTTCGCCAGAAGGCATCCTACAAGAATCGAGGAACAGACACATTAATTCATGCCCGTAAAAACAAGCATAAATGGGTAGGCAGAACCCTCGGTTAGTGTGGACACCCCAATTTCGTACCCCTGGTATGTAACATGACATGCGATATCAAGACCTGTTTAAACTTAACAAATGTAAAGTTACAGGGTTTAAAAATGCAAAAGACAAAGCATGATGCGTAAAACAGTGAAATGCAGGGGCCAAAGTGTCAAAAAAGAGGCTAAAAATGGAACTTGGCGCTGCCTACAAAGGAAGCAGGCACGACACCCACTTTGCATGGGGTCGGCGCCTAGAGCCTCAACAGTGTTTACGATTTGAGAATTAGCGCAAGCTCTCAAGTGCGCGATACAAGCTGATGAAGCACAGAAGAAATTACAAAATGCCGAGAGAGTCCCTCCTCTCAGCTATAAATACAGGTGCCCGGCTTCAGAATTGAGGGCCGAGAAAAATCATTCTCACTCTTAGCAGTTAGCATTCAACGTTTATTTTACGTAGTGAGAGCGATCGTGAGATAGAGAGAGCCCCTTCCTCCTATAAGCCTCGAAGCTCTGCCGAAGCTCTGCCAAATCTCCTCCAAACTCAAAACCAACCGGTCAAAGTGAGCCTTAGCCTCCCAGCTAAGTTTCCACCCTATTTCCTCGGTCCAAAAATCCCAAAAAGAGCAGTTGCTATGCCCGAATCCAAAGGCCAAATCCGCCAGAAGCAAGCAATTGTTTTGCTCGATTTCCACCAGCAGCAAGCAAACAACAGCAAAATTGCAAGCAGTTGCTCCGCCGGTTTTACGGTGCCTGAAAGCAACTTTCGGAAGCAATTATTCTGTTCGAATCGCAACAGCAGCAAAAGACTCCCTCTCCCAGAAGGACAGAGCGAGCACACCCACGCTCTTAAAGGTAAGCCTTTAAGGGCTTGTTATATAAAAATGTTATTTTTATCCGGCCCCATGTAAAAAATATAAGTAGTTATGCTGCCCGGATCTATGTAGAAAATGACACTAAAAAGAGCCATTATATGGCCAAATATTTTAAATGTATTTGTAATTATTGGAAGGAGGCGGCTGCAAGTCTGTAAATAATATAGATACAAATATATCTGTTTTAAACGTTTTATTTTATTTGCTAGATAAATATAATTAAAACATATTTTTAGCCACTATTTTGAGACCGAAAGGGCGAGTTGGGTGCCTAACACATTCCCACCTCGTAACTTAACCTTCGAACCCCTTTTTACAAACTCTGGTTTATTTTTGGTTTTTCTTTATTTATCCTTAAAATAAAGATGGCGACACATTTTGGATCATGGTGAGGCCCGCAACATCCTTTTCTTGCACTTTTCCGTTTTCCCCTAAACAAGGGACGATGGGAATGAAAAGGGTGATGCATTTTCTGTATCTTGTTTTCCCCTAAACAAGGGAGGATGAGATACGGGAAGCCCAATGCACTCATAGCGATCCAAAATAAGTCTAAGGTCATGGTGAGGCTCGCAACATCCTTTTTTTGCACTTTTCTGTTTTCCCCTAAATAAGGGAAGATGAGACTAAAAAGGGTGATGCATTTTCTGTATCCTATTTTCCCCTAAACAAGGGAGGGTGAGATACAGAGAAATCCAATGCACTAATAATGACCTAAGGCAATTTTTCAAAAGTCCACAGTGAGGCAGGGCATGTTTCCACGCGCCTTTGCAACATCCTTTTTTTGCACTTTTCCGTTTTCCCCTAAATAAGGGAAGATGAGACTGAAAAAGGTTATGCGTTTTTTGTATCTTATTTTCCCTTAAACAAGGGAGGGTGAGATATAGAAAAATCCAAAGCTCTCATAATGGACAAAAGCTCACTCAGTGACCGAGGCGTATTCAACGCGCTTGTCGACAACACTCTTTCTGCATTTTTAATTTCTTCTTCCCCTAAACAAGGGAGGATAGAATGGAAAATGTGATGTCCTTTCCGCACGCCGCGTACCCCTAAAAAAAGGCGCGCGGGGCGCGGGAACATCCCGGTACACCCATAGTTAGAGTTTTACATTTCAAACTAGTGAACGGGGCACCAGTTTTCGATTTCCTCGATTCCTACCTATGTGTGTGCTCTGGTCGATACAAAATTCAGAAAGGGCAACAACTAGGATGAGCCCAGAAGTTCTAGACTGGGATTTGTGAAGAGCGACATCCAGTAGAAAATATAAGGATAAAGACAGAAGTCAAGCAGTCTCAAGCACTGGATGTCAAAACGTCTGGTATGCGTCCTCGAACCCCAAGGTTAGGGTTCTGGAATAGAAGAAATGAAGATGAAATGAAAACAAACAAAACATATAAGAGCGGAATGTTACCTGTTACGCTTATGGATCTTTGACTTCGACGAATCCGGTTGCCTGGTTTGATGCTCTGGTTCAACTCCGATGAACACCGATAATTTCGAGAGGCAAAGAAGAAAATATGAGGGCTTGAAGGTTTGAGGAATGGTAAAAGAGCAGAAAGGAAATCGGCCTTGGTTTTTATAGACCGTGTGAGGGTTAGAAGGGGAAGAAAAATTCTAGGAGAAGTGATTGCCTGGGCACGCTGCGTGGGAATCGAGGCATCGCATTTAATGTTGCCTTGAGAAAGATGCATACATGTTAAACTCACCAGCAAAACGAAAATTGTTCTTTGACCAATCATGTCAACACGCTTGACACATTCATGCTTCTTCAGTTGTTTTATGAATCTTGTCCAAATAAAAATGATCCAGTATTGAAACGGTCAGACGATGCATCCTTTTGGAGCAGGATATTATGCTCCTCGCTCTGAGCATAACCCTCGCCAGACAAGAAGCAGGGGGCGAGCTGCCTGGACCAAACGACCCAAGCAACGATCACATGTCAAACACGCCATCACTATTATCACGAGCGGGTCACGTGCATACATCATGGTGCGAGCCCGATTCATAAGTGAACACAGATATGTATCTAGCTTCTTGTATCGGTATACCAAGCAGGCAGCCTCCTACCCATTGGCTCGGGCCAAGCGTGTAGCGAGCAGGCTGACATCTCAGCGAGTATCACCAACCCGCCCAGAGTTATGCTAACGGTCGTCCAAAACGTGGGGAGTTAATGCCGGGAAATCCGCCCCCACGTTCCGGACATGGCCATAGTCGTGCCCGCTTTTCCCGCTTAGGCATTCAATGCCCACATCCCAGCCTTCAAGGCTGGCCCTATATAAACCTTTCTCCAACAAGGGGAAGAGGTACGTTCATTTATACATAAGCCTAAACTCTATCAAATTGTTATCTCTTCTGTGTGTTTACTCATTTTCACACCGGAGTGCATTTGCAGGGTAAGCCCCTGCTTAGTTCACGTGATTTGAGTTGATTGACAGGTTTGGGCCAAGAAGATATAAAGCCCAGATATCCTAATTCATAAGCCCAGTGTATCTGAATATTTTGGATACATCACGCCCGAAATTGAGCCCAAAGTCCCTACTTTTTTTTAAACAAGTGTCTTATCCATTAGTCCATAAATCAATTATAGAAACGTTATCACATTATATTATACTCCTTATGTTTTCAAAATATTGTCCTCTTTAACCCGACATACCGTTTAAGAAAACGTAATAACTGACTGTATTATAAGTATTAGTAAAATGTGTTGTTTCCATAATGCCCTTAAGTATGTGACCATAATTAAAGTAAATAGAAAAAGTAAGGGTAAAGTGGTAAAAATGTTTCCCAAAAGGGGAAAATTTTGAAGAGTAACCCTAAACGTAACACCGAAATCCCTAAACGTAACACCATTTAAACTGTAAAGATACCTAACTACCCCTCTAGACATTTAATATGAAACCAACTATTAAACCCCTTCATTTACTCCCTCAACCAACCACCGCCCTCCAACTCGACTCTTACTCCCAATCTATTTCATGAAAACTCACATTTCATCATCTTCATCAAAAGAAAAAAAAACTCCAAACCTTCCACCCAACTCAATACTATTCTTTAGTTTAATTTTGTACAATTTATCAAATGATTCAGACAAATTATATATAAAACATTCTATATATATATCTACACAATATTTAATTAAAAACATGTTTTTATTAAAAAAAAATCAAAAAATCCGCTACACAGTGGCAGATGTTTTATAATACATCCGCTGCAAACAAGTGGATGTATTATAAAACATTTGCTACTGTGTAGCAAACCTTTTATCAGATTACCAAGATTTCAAAACGGATCTTTTGCCAAATTGCCGCCCAGCTATAGCGGGTTTTTTTTACAAAACATCCACTAACGCTTAGCGGATGTTTTGTGCGAAATTGAAAAAAAAACATAATCATCATCCATCAATCCAAATTTCAACCAACTTTAATGTAAACAACATCAACATCAACAACAATGACAAGTACAAAATTTCTTGGGGCTCAAAATAGAGTAAGTAAATTCGAAATCAAAACATACTAGTGAATTTTGAATTGAAGTTAATTACTGGAAATTCAAAGAATGCTAGGCTTCCTCACGAACATGGATTTTACAGGTAATCAATTCGATTTTCGGGTAGAATGCTAGGCTTCACAGATTTTCGGTTCTTTAAATTTGGAGGCGGGTTAGGTGGAATTCAATTTCTGAGAGAAAAGAAGTGAGATAGTCATGAGAGAGAAGCTAGAGAGTGCGAATTCGATTTCTGAGAAAGAAGAGAGGTCTCTGGCGTGCGTATGGGGGAGGGATGGATCTGTCGTGTGTATTGGAGGGAGGGAGTGTGGTTGGTTTATGGAATGAATGGAGGGGTGGATAATGTTTAAATGTAGAGAGGGGTAGATAGGTAATTTTGTGTGTTAAATGATGTTACGTTTAGGAATTTCGGTGTTATGTTTAGGTGTTATGAATTTTGAAAGAGGACAATTAATTAAAAACGAACAAAAAAAGAAAGAAAGACGATAATTTGAAAACGGAGGGAGTATATACATATATAACATTGTATATTGTCGGGTTTTGGACAAGGCAGTCGCATCATATTGGTGCTAGGCGACCGCCTTCTCTAGATGTTTCGGACCAAGCTTCTGTCAAATAGGCGATCACCTAATGTCGATGTTAGGAGACCGCCTTGTCCCGTCGTGCTGCTTTGTCCAGTTTCCTTATTTAAGGGTTTTACAGTTTCTATTGTATCCATATATATAGTTGTATTCCTAGAAAGTTTTTAAGGTTGACTCTAATAAAATTTCGATAATCCGTTGGCCCCAATATATCTCTCTTCTTTATGATTGATCTTGTTATACTCTGTTAATTTGTTTGTAAAATCTTTCGTTGTACACAACAGTATACAATCACCATGAACGGAATATTATATATAGAGGTGGTCTCCTGTAAGACGGTCTTACGGATCCTTATCCGTAAGACGGAGCCCCATTTAAAAATTCGCGGGTCATAATAAATAAATAATATGTTAAAATAATTCACAAAATGCAACTAGCTGAGATGGTTCACGAAAATGCTTAAAGTTTAGTTCATAATGCGCCTAGGTCTGTGGTTCGAAACTCCTTCACGCTATAATTAAGTTTTATTGCCAGAAATATGATGTTTTGCTCCGGTGCCCCTGCATTTTCAAGGTTTGCCACCGTAATTCTTATGTTTTCCCGCCTTACAGTTTAAACATTTGTCAGCCCCGTTAGCATCAATTGTCTTGAGATACTTAACGGATCTTAATGAATTTTAACAAAATGCTAAATGACACATTTAAAGCCAAATGTGACAACATTGAAAAGACAAAAATGATATATTTTAAGGTTGAAAGTGACACTATTAAGGGTAATTTATTCTAATTCTTATTAAAATACAAAATAATACTCTTAATATTAAAAAGTGACATTTTTGATACTAAAAATTGACAAATTTAATACTAAAAAGTGACACTTTTAATACTAAAAAAATGAGAATCATCGTGAAGAGGAATCAAAGAATTAAGAGTGTCACTTTTTAGTATTACGAGTGTCACTTTTTAATATTAAGAGTGTCACTTTTTAGTATTAAATTTGTCACTTTTTAGTATTACGAGTGTCACTTTTTAGTATTAAATTTGTCACTTTTTAGTATTAAATTTATCACTTTTTAATATTAAGAGTGTCACTTTTTAGTATTAAGAGTGTCACTTATAAGTATTAAGAGTGTCACTTTTTAGTATTAAGAGGATCACTTTTTAGTATTATAAGAGTGTCGCTTTTTAGTATTAAGAGTGTCACTTTTTAGTATTAAATGTGTCACTATTTAGTATTAAAAGTGTCACTTTTTAGTATTAAGAGTGTCACTTTTTAGTAATAAGAGTGTCACTAGGATAATAAGAGTGTCACTTTTTAGTATTTTAGTATTAAGAGTGTCACTTTTTAGAGTGTCACTTTTTAGCATTAAGTGTGTCACTTTTTAGTATTTTAAGAGTGTCACTTTTTAGCATTAAGTGTGTCACTTTTTAGTATTTTAAGAGTGTCACTTTTTAGCATTAAGTGTGTTTCTTTTTAGTATTAAATGTGTCATATTTTAGTATTAATAGTGTTATTTTGTATTTTAATAAGAATTATAATAAAAATTTAATTTTTATTTATAGTGTCACATTTAATATTAAATGTGATATTTTTTAGAATTAAGAGTGTCAAACATTGAAAGTGGAGGGGCACCGTAGCAAATAGAGGAAATGAGCATAAAAACATAATTTAGTAACTGGGGAGTTTCGAACTCATGACCGACTTCGACCAAGCCTTTAAAATTCACTACTGACCAACTCGGCTGGGCGATTTTTCTGATTGTTAACAACAGGTTTACTTATTAAACCGCAAATTTTTAAATGGGGCTCCGTCTTGCGGATTTAGCGTCCTACACAAGTCTTTGCCTTATATATAATGCTAAAGATGTATATAGATCTAAACTAACTTAAACTTTTTAAGCCACTTAAGCACTCAACTTATGGCTAGTGGCTGTAGAAGCCTGTAATGCATTCCACTTCAAACAATGGAAGATTTGCTCAGAAAGTGATGGGTAAATAACTGCATATTTCTGATGGGTAACAAGAAAGATATCTTGTATGGGGAATCGTCGGGCCATAACCACCGGTCTGGATGGGATGTCTGCCAAAGAGAAACTGAATTTGAGATATGGTGATGAGTGATGATGTATGTTTGTTTGACTTATTCTTCTTCGTTGTGTCATTGCAGGTCTTGACCAAATTGAAGGCCTCATTTGTTGACTTATGGTTAGGATTACAGAGGTCCTGTGATTTGAAATGGTTTGGGTCAATTGGGTTGTACCCGCCTCGTAGATACATATTTTTCACTATTTATTAGTATCAAATTATCGTCTCTAACTATTAATATCTAAAATGAAGGGCACCAAATTGAATTGTTACCTTCATTTTTGCCAATATGGTACTCTTACATAAGTATCAAAATTTGTTTTTGACTCCGATTATTGGACCTGTTCTAACGGGTCAATAATAAGAGTATATTTTTACCCCCACCCATTTTAAAATAAGTCTCATGTGAACTAATTTTTGATGTTTTGTAATAAGTGTCGTTTAATGTTTTCAATGCATCTTCTATCTAATTTTTCATTCTTTCTTCGACGTCCCAACAATTGATTGTGACTTTATTAAATATTTTTTTCTAGTATTTGTTTCCTCTTACTTTATAATTCCTACTACTAAAAATAAAGATATTTAATAAAGGTATACGTATCAACTTATAAAAGTTCCTACTAAGCGTCCATCTATTATATAAAACAGATCGGTCGGTTATTAAAAGCTATTCACCGATCAAGATTGATTTTTATCAAACACAATCATTGGCCAGGATTTAATATAATCGGACGGTTGGAAAAACTATTTATCGGTCAGGATTTATTTTTACGAAACACAATCAATGGCCAGGATTCAATTTTATCTACAACCGTTTTTTACACATTTTTTTTTTCAAAATCTTTTTTTTTTCCTCCTAAGGGGAGCATGGGAAGGGATCGAACCTGAGACCTCACACTTTATGAAGCCTCATGCCTACCACTGGGCCACCCCCTTAGGGGCTCTTCCTCCCCATCTATTCCTATCCATCTATTCATATTCATTATTCCTATTACTTCTACTCCTATTCCATCTAATTACCGGCTATGATTTGTTTTTACTAAACACAATCACTAGACATGATTTAATTTCACGAATCTATAACCGTTTGTATCCATAACCGTTTGTATTTATAACGGTTTTACAGTTATTATTTTAGTATTTTACAGTTTCAGAGTTATTGTTTTATGGTTTTACAGTTTTACCGTTATTGTTTTACAATTAATTAATTTTCACATTATCTGCTTCATTTACTGTTATTGTTTTACCATTATTATTGTATAGTTATTGTTATCGTACTTAACTTAATCAATTTAATTTTTTTGGCCCACAATTTCATGTACAAATTTTAAAAAATAAAAAAAAATCGTAAATTTTGTAATTTGATTTTTTCCTTTTTAACTGTTATCGTAATTAACTTCATCAATTTAATTTTTGTCCGGTGTTTTTTTATTCGGCCCACAATTTCGTATACAAATTATTAATTAATCTCTCCGTTACGGGCAAAGAGACCCTGTTTGAAAGTCAATTTTTGTAAAAAAATAATAATACTTTTAGTAGTTTATTAATAATAAAACGTCTTTTATGGTTTTACAAATATTTAGTTGTAGTTTCTTAATTGATTGCTATCGTAAACAAGTGAATCTCAATTTAATTTATGTCTAAGTTTGGAATATTTGTATTTAATTTTTTTTTTCTTTTTAATTGTTATCGTACTTAACTTAATCAATTAAAATTTTTTTCCGACCCACAATTTCGTATACAAATAAAAAAAATAAAAAAAATCGTAAGTTTTATAATTTGAAATATTTGATTTTTTTTCCTTTTAACTGTTATCGTAATTAACTTAATCCAGTAGCCGCCTTGCAGATAAAATTTTCTTTTCGTATTTTTAGAGTAGTTACAATTAAAATATTTATTTATTGATTTTTTATGAAATAAATATCAAAGTAAAATGTTTTATTTTGTTACGTATTTGGGTTTTCTTTTCTTTTGGTTGTGTAGTGTACATATATCAAATCCCTACAAATTATAAGTAAACATTAATTCATTTCCATATTATCTTTTTTATTTATTGATAAATTCTCAAACTGGCGCCGTGCCATCGGCACGGGCAAGAGTACTAGTTAACTCTAAAACAACACTTAGAGATTGTTTGGTATCACCTTTTGGACCAAAACGTGGTATATAACGCTAATAAAATTCTTGCCCTGTTGCGTTAGGAAACGTTCCGTTTTAAAAACGAAAGTGTTTTTCCAACGCTCATCTATGTAGCTTTTCCATAAACACTGAAACAAAATGTTCCCCTCTCCTACTGCTGGACCAGCGTACCCCTACTATTTCCATTTTTTTCTTCATTTATGTCCTCCCTCTACCTTTTTCCCGTCCCTCCATACCTCCGGATGCCTCACCGAAGATTTGCCTTCAGCTAAAATTACAAATAGAAACAATATTAGATGTGAAAGTTAATATCTCAAAAAGAGGAGAGAGGACGAGAGAGGCTGGAGCCAAAATTTGGGAGACTGGGAAAGCAGACGCCGTCTCGTCGAGTGTTGTGCCTGTGCTGCCGCCTCCCCTGCCAACACAGATCTTGCCACCACTGGCTTGTGACTGGTGAGGCTGCTAGGCGCTAGCTTGCTAGTCGCTAGAGGGACTGAGTGAAGGACTGAGGGAGTCGGGGTCCTCGAGGAATTGGGATAGAGAGAAACTGAGAGACAGACAGACAAAGAGAGGAGACAAATATTCTTAATTAATTATTCTTGTTGAATTGTTTGATTGTTTTTTATTTGTTTAATGGTATTCATAAAAAAAATATTAAAAGCAAGACCTATTGTTATAAAAGATCAAACGATCATTTTGACAACTACACAGTTTAAAAAATGACATTCTGAAAATAATCTCAAATGCGTTTATAAGGAAAAAGCTATACGTTTTCAAAAATCCATACCTAATGGGCCCTTATTTTGAAACTCAAGGAATATTATTAAGGCATTAATTGATATGATGCTCTATATTTAGAAAGATGCTTTGAAAATGTTCGAGTTGCAATTCAGAAAGGACTCGAAATCCTTTGTACCATTGTATACCCCTGTACTACCAATCGAATCAGAACACTTAATCTATGGTACAAATAAACTAAGTATTGTTATTTGGTTGATGGTACATAAAGGGGGTATACAGTATACACTACTTCTAGACAGGATCTAAACTCTTTAAAAAAAAAGGTTCAATTTTTTTACAAGTTCAAAGTTGAAAAGGGTAATCACATGTGTATTTTTAACACCTCACTATACCTTCTCAGTAGAGCTAGCGATAAGCACAGCGCCGGCTCGATTTTGCACCAAGACTCTAAATTTTAAGCCCAAGCCTGTTCTAATAACAGGTAGGCCGAGCTGGCTAATTTGGCTATTCGGCTGCTCTAGCCAGTCCACACCAAAGTACCAAACCCATCGGTCCAGCCTACCGGGCTAATTTTACAACTCTACTTCTTGATAGGATTGATCGGATTCGGACGTAGACCTCTCAATTGATTGGAGTCGGATTGGATCAGTTAAACTTATATTCGATTTGTTAAAAATTATCGAATTTAGATCGGATCGGATTATTTTTTGAATATTTCAAAGCTCGATCTATATCCTAAATGTTTGGATTCGGATCGGATTCAGATTTTATTTGCCCCTTATTAAAATACTAAATAAAATTAATAATGAAGTATTTTTTCTTAACCAAAAGTCGAATACAATTAAAAATTCATGTTTTCATCTTACACAAATATAAATAACAAATTATAGTGAGTATAAAAAATTATATTTAGTCAAAATAGTAACGAAGCGTTCGTATGTTGATTTTTAATATATATTTTTCGACATTTCAGTAAAGAAGTAAATGAAGTAATACTACTATACTGGTAATGCTACACATAAAATTCTTCATTCATAGGAAAGTTGAGGAATTGATAACAAGAGTAAGAATCCATTTCAAGGACTATTTTCCAAACTTACATGAACAAGTTTGAAGTGAAACTCCAAAACAAGACTCCACCACCAACAATGACTTTCAAATCCACCCATCTTTTCCTAATTCCCTTGCTTTCCTTTGGAGTAGACGACCTTGTTCCGGTGGTGCTATTAGCTGTAGCTATTCACAAAATAAATGTCAATAAAATGTAATTATTTCATTCAAAATACTATTTCCATCTAGTATTTTTTTTAAAAATTATAGCTCATAAATTAAATTACCGCTTGAAATTGGGCTACTCGCAGCAACGCTGGAGCCGTGACTAAATTGATAGAAAACCTGAGCATCCGGAGAATTTGGAGCCAAATGAAGAAGTTCTGCGTTACATTTACACAACTTGTGGTCATTTTGGCATCACCACCAATTAAACTGTTGAATAAAAAAGGAATAAACTTACCACTTACCAGGGCACTGGGAGATATTGGCAGGAGCATGGCAAACTGAAGGGAGGCCTAAAGCAAGAGTGGCATTGATACTGAGGCCTAAATTAGGGTCATTTCTGTCTTTAACTACCACACAAAGGCACTTCTTATTGGTCTTAAGGACTTGTTTTAGACCATTGCAACAGTCTGGTGTTGGGGATTTTGCGGTACCCCCCACGTATGGCAAACAGGTTGCTAATCCAACCAACTGCGGTGTACATTCATTCTGGTCTGAATCTGAAGTTGCACAGGACATCAGCACCATTGAAATGATCACCAATGCAAATGAAAATCTTAGTGTTACTCTTTCTAATCCCATTCTAACACTCTAGGCTAAATGGGTCACTTCTGTTTCCAACTATGAGAGAGAGAGAGAGAGAGAGGTTTTGGCAAATTGAAGAATGGAGAAGAGCTCTCTAAGTATAGATGTAGGGGTTGGAGGCACAAGATTTAAATAGGAACATCTTACCTACCTTGAGTGTGTGATGAAATTTACTATACAGTTTCATGTTTGAGAAAGAATTTCTAATCTTGAATTGAAGATGTAGATGGAGGTGTGTCAAGTGATGGAAAGAGAGACTGTGTGTTTTGAGTTTGATAGAATGATGATTGAAAGTGGATCAAGAAAGTTGGGCACTTCAACAACCCCACCCAAGGCAGTGGCCAGGACATGAATGATGATGTTTGGTCAAGTGATATTCTATTTTTGTAAGGTTTTGTTTGTTCAAATGTTATTCTGTTATATTTTGTGATATCATTGAAACATATTCATGACATCATTCTACACTCGATCCTTAACATGTTACTACCTATGGTCCAATATCAGAGGTTGGGTTAAGTTCACCTGATTGAAAAAGAGTGAAATGAAATGGTTAACGGGACGACCATTCAACAGCTTCCCCCAGGGATACCATCCTTCCTCTTGAAAATGGATGCCATTACTTAACACCCATGGCTTCCTGCGCTTTGAAAAGCCCTCTTATTCCGCTCCTTTGTCTACTAGCACAAGTTTGTACATTGCTGTTGTCCAATCCTGTTCTTTTTCTGGTCTATGGCCATTGCAACTCCCTTGGATATTCCATGACTTCTCTTCAGTCCTGCACTTGTACAAACATTTAACTACAACAAAAAAGGGCTTTAAAAAACGTTTTTAAAACATTGTAATAGATATTTCACAACATTTTCCAAAACGTTGTGAAAACTAACGCTGTAGTAGGTCCTTTTTAACACGTTTCATTAAATGTTGCAAAAAACGTTGTGCTATGTCCTTCCACAACACCATTGTATACCTTGAATTATATTACACAACGTTTTTTGAAACGTTGTGGAAAACAAAAGACATCGTTGTAAGAGCAGCTCCAATGTTGGATTCTTAATGGATTCTTCCATTAAGAATCCAACAATTGTTCCAATGTTGAATTCTTCGGCAATTCTCCACCAATTCCAAGAAAGAGAGAGAAAATCGGATTCTTCACTAAGAACACAAACAATTCAGAAGAATTCCAGCCGCATGAAAGAAAGTGGGGTGCACGGCTTCATTTGGTATGGCGCGTGCACCACACGCGCGGTCTTGGAGCGTGAATGGCATACGATGTGGGTCCCAGCTGTCACCACTTTGATTAAAAACGATTTTTTAATAATTTTTTTAAATCCTACTGTTTTTTTAATCCTAGCGTTTTTTTATAATTTTTTTTAAAAAAATCCTACCGTTTTTATCATTTTATGTATTATTTTTAATTTTAACGTTTTTATGTAATTTTCTATTTATGTTATTATACGAGTTATGTATAATATGTGTTTTATAGATAATTTATTAAATAAATTATAAGATATAAAATTTAAAAATAATAATGTAATTTATTATTTTTAAATTAATTTTTGTCTTAATTTATAAATTAATTATTTATACGAAATATTTAAATATGAAATATATAAAATAATGTGAAATAAATTTATTTGTTGAGAAGTATAAAAATAAGAATGAAATGTAAAGTTAATGAGGGGACTAGTTAAGAATATGTTAAGAATCGTATACAAGGAAGATTTAATTCTTAAGTAGAAAAAAGAAAAATAAAGTTAAGAATTTGTGGGAAGAATTCCCACATTGGAGATGCTCTAAATAGTTTAACACAACATTGTATAAAACAATAACAACATTTACTTAAAAACATCGTAAAAATTTTATGACAACATTCACTTAACAACGTTGTAAAAAATGTAATACAACACTTTTTTAAAACATTGTAAAAAATGTACTACAATGTTTTTAAAATGTTGTAATAGCTATTTAAAATTTTAAAAAAAAACATCAATATTGTTCCAATTTCGAACCCGCACCTAGCACAAGCAATCCTGGTTGTACATTTTTTTCACATTAAATAACAATATCTCAGATCATATTCTCACCAATTCAACTACAAAAATACCACACAGAAATAATCTAATTATCTATATAAGTTGAATCGCACATACACATAGGAGAAGAGTAACGCTAGTCCCTAGCATCAAAAGGAAAATACAGAAATAGGGAGAAAGACATCAACAGCCTAGAGCTCGAAGTTCTTAGTAGTGCATTGCAGTTCGTCACATCCTTCTAGTCCTATTGCTTTCCAATAAGGACCCAATAACCCATCCAACCCTTCAAGGAGCAAAAAATAGTGTATCAAGAAATCGTACACCAACAAGATTCCATTCTGATTCTCTATCATGCTCCCAGGTAGTTCATCTGCGTAAAGCACTGTTAATGGATTAAAATAGTTTAGAATTAATCTTTCTTAAAGATTATAGTTGCATGACAGCCTAAACATCTTAATTATGCAGCTGCAACTAGAATCAAATGATTGTGAAACTCGAGAAACGAGCAAGAATGGAAATCAGTGAATCTAAACTCTAGAAATGAAAATGGCTAGTGATGTTGTTTATTATGTCTTCATAAAAGTAAAATATTACCTGATCAATAACTAGCAGTTGTTGCCTCCTCTATAACAGATGATCAAATCATATATTCATATTACTGCAAAACAGAATTTGCAAAGAAAATCTCAGGAATAAGTATATGACATAATCAAGATATAATCTCAAACCATTTTATTAATAGGAGGTATAAACTTGCAACTAGAACTATGACAGTGACTGCACAAGTCAACAGAACTAACGAAAACTCCCCTATATTGTGAGACTGAGATAGGGAGAGTTTATACAAACCTCCTACAAATTTACCAATCTCCTTGGTTTTCTGCAGCCAATTCTGGTCCTGGAGTAAGCACCTTCAAATGCAGTAAAGATAGCAGAAGTTTCTAGCAAGTTCGTTCCAGGAGCTGGTATATATGAACTTCACCAATACAAAATCAAAAAGAACCCAAGTATAGAAAAGAGTCATTCAATGAACAAGCAAAAAATGATGGTCTGGACCGACACAGGCCATCGGTGAACAAGCGAAGCCTTCACATTTAACAGTGAAACCATAAAACTAGTGGCCATTTTAACCAATCTATCGTTCAATGAACAAGCAGAAAACGATGGTCTGGACCGACACAGGCCATTGGTGAACAAACGAAGCCTTCACAGTTAACAGTGAAACCATATAACTAGCGGCCATTTTAACCAATCTACAGACTGAACTGTATTCACCATGCTTACAAAAAGGTGTTAATTGTGATAGATAAATGACCATAAAAATGTAGTCCAGAGCAGACCATTGATAAATGATTTCGACTTTACGGTGCATATTTGTAGAAATGATTTTCAACATTTAAAATCAGTATCATCAAGCTTCCAGTCAACAGAGAGAGGTTGGCTGCAGGACCCTCGTGCATTTTAAATAGGAAGGGAAGTGGAATGCATGCTTAAAAGGTAACTGAGCACGCATACATATGCATGAGCACCAAGAAATAGCTTAATGGCCACATACCAATGGAATCTCAGAAGCTTGGAATACCACTCGTGAAGTGAGTTTGGCGTCATCATCAAGGACCCCAAGCGAATATAATACCTCAAGTGCTCTCACCATTGCTTCAGGCGGGGGAGATGCTGGCCAGTCAAAGCCTAAGATGTTATCAATACCTAAGGCTTTTAACAACAATTATCATAATCCAATAGTTAGCCTCAGCAATAACGGTAAAATCCCAAAAACTTCTATTCATCTTGAAGTTCATAACAATGCTAGATTAGAGGAAAGAAAAGGCAAACAAGTTGTACACTATAGAAAATCAAAATCACCATGCACACAATATGGACAAAGTGACATTCTAAGACATAGGGAGTCAGAATCAAAAAGAACAGTTGAGGATAAGTGATACACCCAAAGAAGAGAGAACCGAAATGATAGAAGACAAAAACTACTCAATTTACACCAGCTCTCAATCGTTAAGAGATATTGGAGCGCCCCACCACCACCACCACCACCAAAAATAAAAAAAGCTTTTGGAAGACAACCAATGGTCAAGTACTAATAACCAGACATCAAGTATGAAAATTTCAAACATAACAACTTACAAAATCCAATATATTTCATATGCATCTGATATGTCATGTAAGTGGCAAGTCAAAATCAGGACAGTCCACATTGTCACACACCAAAGTAAGCAACCTTTGAGAAATGACACCACAAGTATTCAAAAACAGAAAGACATTTTTGCATGATTCAGAACATGATTAAACTTAGCTTCAAAAATATGAACAAGTAAATTCAACATCCTCCCCCCCCCCCTAGAGAAAAAGGAAAAACAGAGGGAAAAAGAGATTTCCACAAATTGCACCTGAATTACATAAGAAACGAGGTTTGATCTCTGTAACTCAGGAATCCCCTCTGCAGACATTTAATTGATATAATAGTCTTCGGTATAAAGCCTGGAAATGATAACCAACGAAGCCTGTTTAGAGCCTTTAGACTGATAAGGGATATACCAAGGACAAAAACTAGAAGCCAACTTTTATAGAAAGAATCAATAAAAATGATACAAATTTACAAAGATGAATATTAAAGGAAAACAGCACCACAGTCCGAAGTCAAGATCTTCTAGTCAAAACAGTACAGACCCATAGGTGAGCATGCATTTATAAACACGAAACAGTTGGACCAAAATCATAGTTAAAATCAAGACCCTCCCTATCCCACTTGTTTTTCAAAGAAACTGGCAAAGTGCTGTTAGGTTTCATCACTTAGAACCTCACTAACTAGACCTCTTAAATTTCCCAGTCTAGCAGCTTCATAAATGTAGCAATAACTACCCAAAAATTCTGGCAAGTTTGGCACCTATAACACTTCCCTGATCGTACTCGTCCAGCCCTACCAGCTCTTTGTCTAGCCGATGCCTTGGATACTGGTGCTACTACCAGATTTTCAATATCTGCAATCTGTTATCTGATGTTTCTATAGCTGGAACCAAAGGACAATCAAATATGTGATATTGATCGTCATTGATAATAAAGTATTATATGAGTTAATTTAAGTAGAGTTGCGAAATTTTACCACGTCAACTGGTGAATCGATTAAGACTGCAAAGAACCCTGCACCTAAACCAACGAGTCGATGAGTTAAAATATTGTCTGTGAACCCTGGAATTTTCAGAATACTTTGCATAGTAGAGTATAATAAGAATACAAAGGATTAAGGCTGCAGAGATGGTAAAGATTAACAGATTATTAATACCTGCTTCACTTGATCATAACTAGCAAGCTCTGCAGCATTAATAATGGCATTTCTTGCAATATTGAGCCCCAGACCAATCCACAGCGCCACAAGTCTTTCCTGTTTATTGATTCAGATAAGCAACTAGCAAAGGACAAAATCATACTGACACAGAGTTGAGAAACAATTTACCTGTTTCAATATGGTGTAATGAGCATTTATAGCACTAGAATAACGTCTGGGTGCTCCAGCTGGCATTTAACCTTCAGCTTGAAATCGATTTTTTACAAGATCGGTTGGATTAGCCACTACAATTGCTACAGCACCTGTTGATGAGAAAGTTGCTGACTTTAAAACACACAAATAAATAGCAAGTGCTCTCACATTTTCCTCTGGGTGTGAGGGAGATGCAATCTTCTTTTGTTGGAATTCTTGGAGAGATGTTGTGTGTGTGTGCTTGTGTGATATGGATCAGAAAGAACGGACAAAGAAGATACTACTTACCTGTTATCAGAGAAGCTAGAATCTTCTGAAATAAATAAACATCTCTGACATAATTACTTCCAGTGGCAAAGGCAGATTAATGCAGTTTAAATGTGTATTTGCAACATATAGGTCTGGATGCTATTAAACCGAACCATTACACAAAAGAATGTTTCAAAGAAAAATATGAAGATAGGAGAGAATATACCAGAGATAATGAATTGTAAAATTTAAGAAATGTGTATAATACCTTGCAGTGTAGAAGCTTAAGTACAGTGGCAGCTAAAGGACTCGATGATTCCTCAGTCCTGCTTCCTTACGACAAAATAAATTAGCATTTCATTTACGTGACTGAGAACAGGATTCCCTTACAACTATGGGCATCAGCATTGGTTGCATAATGAAATTAAGTATTACCTGTCTTCAGTAGATCTCAGGATCTCTTGTTTCTCAATAAAACTGAGAGCTATCTCTAGCCGCCCAAACAAAAATATGACTTGGACATCAGGTTCCACCTCCACTTCTTTGATAAGTTCATGCCATCCACAACAGCATTCTTTTCAGAAAAATCAAGAGTTATCTCACATAAATAGAGGACATTAAGTTGAGTTGAATAGATGATCATTTTCAGATGAGGAAACAGATCACTGAAAGAGGTCTACCCAAACAAAAGAAAATATGATGTTCTATCTCCCTGTTTGTTGTGGTATGCCCTTAAAGAACAAGAGAACAATAATAAAACTAAAAACTAACTGCAGAGGATGGATTACTTTTGCAAAACAATAATCTATAAGATTAGCAACATCTATGCTGCTAATCTCCTAAAAAAATCACTATTGCAGACAAAAGAAAGTGTTATGCTTATTCAGGTTTCACTCAGTTTACGTTAACAATGGAAAACAACATATTGCTAGTTCTTCACTCGCTTTACATTACTCACAAGAAGATTTATAATTTATTAAAACATTACTTAAGAGTTTCCTTAAGATGTTTCCAGAAAGCATTTTCCTCGAAACAAGCAAAGCCTAATATTCACGTTGCAAATGTAGATTGGACCATCACTACAACTTCTCTAGGATCAAGAGTACAATGCAATTACAGCACAAAAAGGCCTCAATTTCAAGTAGAAAGCAAAGAAAAGAAAGGATGCATTTCAAATATGAAAATTTGGTAGCACTCACCTGCTACCAAATTTCATATTTGATAGATTGGCAGAGGAGCCACTTTGCCAGCACCACTAACCAGATTCCAAAACTGAGTTATCTATGGTATAGTTAAAAAAAGAGCTTAAACTTGCTGCTAAGGCTGCTGGTTAGCTGTAAAATTACCTTCATCCATACTGCAAAAACTTTCTCATGGGAATATTACATCAGGGTCAAGCTTTTCTTGCAAGGGAAGAACAAGAGCCACACTGTTTATAAGCATAAAGCAAGTAGAAGTTCAGATAAATATAAATTTCTGATAAAACATGAAGTCAAATGGTATTTCCAATAATATGTCAAACTACAGTCAAATAATTTGGTTTCATGACCTGGTCATTTGAAGAGGAAAGGGAGCAAACCATTTTTACATGTTTTTATTTCTCCATTTTCCCTGTGCAACATTTCCGCTGGTAGTTTCCGCTTGTGCCTACCTTCTGCTACAGTTTTCTTTTCCTTTCCTTTTCTTACCTCCCCTCTTCCTCCCTTAACCTTTTCCTTGCTACTATATCAGCACCTCTTCTCTTCTGTTCCTCCTGTTTCTTTTTCTTATTTAATTCCATTTCCCTCAAATTTTCTTTCTCTATTCTTGCTCGCTCAAGTTTTAGTGCTTTTTTCTTCATCTTACGCTCATCCTTAACTGATGTTATAAGACAAAAGAGATATTGGGAAGAGATCTTTATTGTGCTGCCAACATATAAGTAATACTACTACTACAAATAATAATCATATATGCTCTCATTTTTATTTTAAAAGTGCAAACCCATGGAGTGGTGTTTGGTTCACCTGCTGCAATATGACTGATAAGATTCTAGCTTCATGGGTTTTGCTGTCAGCCTGTCACGAGTAGTGGCGAAAGAATCGACCTGTAATGGTTTTTAGGAAAAACACAAAGTAGAACTCAAACATCATTATGAGCTCTATCAGCACAGAAAACACAAGGAAGTTCATTCTGCAACGGACATTATATTCATCAATACCTCATCTAGAAAGATGATTGCACCATTTGGGATCTCATTGGCAAGTGAAAACACTTTCCAGAACAACGGTTCACTCTCACCAAAATATTTTGACATAATCACCTCCAGTGGCACATATAGCAATGGAACACCCTGCCAGAACAGACCACAATCACGATATACTTCTTGAATCAAGTTGGCAATCAAATGATTCTTTTTTATTACTTATTTTTGGCAAATGCTATAGTACAACAGCAAATCCGGAACAACAACAATAATATAAATGCATAGCAAAAACATGTTTAAATTCAGTATGTGCTATTCATCTGTTATTGTTGAGAATGAGATGGCTCGATTACCCAAGCAACAGGCAGTTCCCTCGGAACAGTAGAGAAGGAACGAAAGAGGTTTAGAGTTGCATTGAGCGTACTTGGTGAGGGGAGGGGAATTAGATCGCTGAAATTATACTTGGCGGTGAAATTTGATAGCGCCTTATTTGCATTTTTTTACTTTCTAAATTTGCCAATTACAGCATTTTTAATGAAACGTTGTGGAAAGTTACAACGTTTTCTAAAAAACTGTTGTAGAAAATGACCCAAGAAATGACTGGATGAACATTCCTTAACCTGTTCCATGCTGAAGCTACAGAAAATTCCATTAGTGTTTAGGTTCCAAAGCTGAAGCTGAAAATGACAAGTCAATGATAAGTCCAAACACCTCTTTTAATGGTCCCAAGGGATGCCTATACATTATTTATATAAGGTCTAGTATGCATCCTCCCTTAAACTTCAAACCTTCTCCATTTCAAAGAACAATCAGCAGTTATTGGACACTCCCACATATTTATACCTTTGAGCATGTACATACCACACCATTTAATACTTTGACAGACAACTCAAGCACTCAACACTAAGTAACCAAATTTCACAAGTTCCAGAACCAAAACAGCATAAGTGACAAATGGATCAGTCTTGGTACAGTCATCTCAGCAATTGTTCACGTGTCATTTTTGGTACAGAGACCGGGCTGTGCCTCGGCACGAAGGTGCCTTTTATGTGACTCACTCTCCTGGCGACTGTCAAGGATAGCCCAATCAAGAAAGGTATGTAATTTGGTTGCAGAGGGAGGAGAATCCAGCAAAGCATGATGCAGAATGTGTTAGCCTACCACACACGATACTGCTCTCACCATTAAAAGACTTGGCCTTTACACACTCATATTCCAGAAAATACAGAAAGAAAATCCGCACAAATTCCATTTTGACATATAAGAGAAGTGTGAATAGGAGAATACAATAGCATAAGGAGGAGTAAATATAACTTCATATTCTACAACCCGAAGGAGTGGGGGCAATAAGACTCCCCCGGTACATTCCTACTTCTTTTGGGCACTATTCTGATGGCAATAGATAGATATAGATAGATAGACTCTGCTCTTAAAGTGAACATTATCATGGATGTTTGGAGGATCACCTTACAAGCTTCCAGCTTCGAAGGATGTCATTACATTAAGTATTCACTCTTCCTGCTTTTGGAAACAGAGAATCTCTCCAAGCAAAATTGATGAAGCCGGGATGATGAGAGTACAAAATGTCTGCCACAAACAGCGAATCACTTCATAAATAGGGAAACCAGACAATACCCATCGAGCATAATCTTCATGCTCTGCAAGAAAAACAGCTTGTTCTAATACTATGTTCAGTAACCAAATCATGTAATAATATAAGCTACAAGATTGAAGCTCAACAATGTACATATATCATACTTATAACACTTCTCTTTTGAGTGGCATTCCCATTTGAACTTCATCAGTTTGTTCTCGTGCAATCCTACCTCATAGCATAGCAAGCCAAGTGCATATAACTACAAGTACATACGACGATGCAAGCCAAATACTCCAACCAAATACCTTCTCAAGAAAGAGCCATTAAAACCACGTAAGATTTTAAAGGATCAAAACGCGCCATTAACTCTGGAGGATCACACTACAAGCTTCCAGCTTCAAAGGATATCAATACATTAAGTCTTCACTCTTCCTGCTTTTGGACGGAGAGAAACTCTCCATGCAGAATCGACGAAGCCACGATAATGAGAGCACAAAAGGTCTGCCTCAATCATCGAATCACCTTCTAAAAAGGAAAACCCAGATGATACCCATAGAAATTATCTTCATGCTCCGACCCAAAAGATTGCCTCAAGAAATACTCGTCATATGGTATTTTCTGTAAGAAAAAACCGCCAACTACAACTGCAAGGCAAAACAGTCTATAATGGAAAACGCATGTCCATAGAACTTTCAGGCATTCCTCCACCACCACCACCACAAATCATGATATACCCCCAAATAATTGACTACATAGCACCAAATCAATGACTAGCGCCAAAAATCCGGCGAAGCGTTTTCTTGAATGAATTATCTAACCGGTCATTGACTAACAAATCAACAAACAATTCTGCTGCGCTTGCATCAATCGCGAAACCATTACCCCTCATTCTTTCCAGAAGTTGAGCAGCCTTTGATATCTCACCAAATCGAATAAATCCCTTCACGATCGTATTATATGTAATTTCATCAGGCAAGCAGCCAGTTTCCTTCATTTTGAGGAGCAACTCATTTGCTTCATTAAGTTTACCTTCCTTACAATATCCATTTATCATGACATTATAGGTATGAACATCGGGTTTTACTCCTGAAGCAAAGAGATTATGAAAGAGCTTCTTCGCAACACCAGGCTTCCCAATTTTCCACATCCCATCGATAAGGCAGGTGCATGTAACGATATCAGGAATGAGTACGATATTAGGAATGAGTCCTTTATCTTCCATAGTTTTCAACAATGCTAGTGCCTTATTAGGTCTTTCGTTTTTAAATAGGGAATCCAAAAGAGTAGTGTAAGTGATGATGCCTGGTTGTTGACCACGAGTTTGCATTTCATCAAGAAGCACAAGAGCTTCCCCAAGTCTACCAATTCGGCACAGTCCATCAATAACAGTGGTGTACGTAACAACATCAGGAACCAATCCTCTACGAGCCATTTCTTCATAGAGAATCAATGCCTCATCTATCCTCTCAATCTTACAATACCCGTTAATTAAGGTGCTGTAAGTGATAACATTAGGTGCAACACCTTGGGTTATCATCTCATCAAGTAGTTTTGTAGCATCATCAAGTTTGCCAATGATACAGTATCCATTCATGACTGAATTGTAAGTGACAGTATTGGGCTCCACACCTCTTTGGATCATCTGCCCAAGCACATCGAGAGCTTCTGTAACCAACCCTTGTTTACAACGTGCATCAATTAAAATGCTATACGTTTGTACATCTGGATAGACCTCTCTAACTTCCATCTCATGCAAGAGCCGCTTTACTTCTTCCCACCGACCAATTCCACATAAACCTTGAATCAAGGAGGTGTAAGTAACAACATCAGGTTGAATTCCCTTTCCAATCATTACCGAAAGGAGCTCTAAAACTTCAGTAATTCGTTGGTCCTTGCAAAGGCTGTCAATGATTGTGCTGTACTCCACTATGCCAGGTTTGCAATTGCAAGTCTCATAGTCTTCCATCTTTCGAAGCAACGAAAGGGCAGCGTCAGTGTTACCCAGTTTGCACATCCCATTAATAACAGTTCCGTAGGTAACTATGCTTGGTTGAAAACCGAGGTCCAGAATTTGATGAAACAAATTAATAGCCCGAGCGAGGTTACCAACAAAGCAAAGTCCTCTAATGAGAGTAGTGAGTGTTTCAACATTTGGTTCCAAACCAAGTTTCATGATTTTACCCAAAATGGAGAATGCTAAATCCACCCTCCCCGAGTGGCAAAAGCAGTTAATTGCGATTCCAAATGTATAAATGTTGGGACTGATCAAGGGTTTGAATCCCAAAAGGTTAAATTTTTGAATTAGGGAAATGGGAGTGGAATGAAAATTCATCTTTGAAATTGAAGACAAGATTTTATTGAGTTGTATGATATGAGGAAGGGGGCGACTGTGAGCCAAGTGATGGAAATTAGCTACGGCATCGTCGAGGTCATTCAAACTATTACTAGTACCAGCAGAAGAATATGTAGAAAGGAAGGAAGAATGAACAGAGAGAGGAATAGGGTAATTACCCTTATTATTCAATTTCAAAACTACAACAGCGGCCTTCTTCTTAAGATCTACACCAACTACGTATCCATTTGGACGCCCCATCTCTCTCGCTGTCTCTATTTGCGGCGCCTTCTTCTCTAGATCCCCACCCACTACTATACAATTTGCTAAAGCTCCGGTTATGTAAAATGGTGCGAGCCGGAATGACTTCAGTATTCCCAGAGGCGTGAATTTAGTTTTTCTTTTTTTTTTTTAACTATTTTTTTTATTTAGGACACCGGTCTTAAATATATTGCATCTTTTTCCACGGTTCCCTTTGATTAATGACCTTTTGAGTTAAGGAAAGACTTGTATAAGTCCGTCTTATGGATCTCAATCTGTAAGACGGATCCTACAACCCGTCCAAGTTTACAACCCATTCGTTTGATATGTTTTTTTGTATTATTTTATGATGTCTTTTTGTTTCCCGCTCATCACTTTGGCTTTACTTTACTCTTTCGTTTCCCTCTGCCTTTCTCCTCGTCTTTGCTCTCTCAATCTCTCCCAATCTCTCTGAAGTGATTTCTGCTCTCTCATCGTCAGTTTGTTCGTGCGAAGCCTGTCCGTTAGTGTGAAGCATTTTCTTCGTTTGTCGTCGTTTTTCGTCTGGGTTGTTTTTTGGCTGATTTGTTCAAGGTATTTAGAAATAGTTTGTTCAAAACAAAATTCGACCCTTGTTGTTTTTTCACCTTGGTTTATATCGTGTTTTCTTGTATTGTGTGTTTAATTTTGCTACGATTGTTTTAGTTCATTCTAGGGTTTCTAGGGTTCCAGTTCTTAGCATGTTTGATCTTTCCATTAACCTATGTACTGGTACTTTGTACATTCAGTAGAAACCAAATGTAAATTGAATCTGGGGATGGATGCCAAATGCCAATACTACCAACAAGTAATTGGCAAAAATATCAGTAGTATAATGGCTTACTTAATAGGTAGTACTGATTTCGAAGCTTTGTAGTAATTTGGACTATTACTTATTGTGATCCTCGTTTGGTTTTCTAATTGTGACAAATTGTCACTTTTTAATTGGTGTAAACTATTGCTATCAAATATAAGTAACATCAATATCTCTAGCTATTTTGCTGTGGAAAAATAATATAGGAAACATAATGCAGTCAGATTTATGTCAATTTTGACCTTCAATGTGTAAACAATCATTATGCTTTTGAATGAAAATTATCAGTTTTGGCTTTTGGCATTATTTACATTTACGATTAATCAAAGTGTTACTTTTATTCATAAGTGTCACGTTTAGTGTGTCACTTTAAGGTATTAATTGTGTCACTTTTAGGTATTAGGTGTGTCACTTTTGGTAAAACAACTCATTTTTATAATCATACAATTTGTATCAATAAGAGTGTCACTTTTAGGCTTGGAATGTGTTACTTTTAGTACTAAAGTATGTCACTTTGGGCAAGTGTTACCTCAGGTCCATTTACATGTTTAGCACTAAACAATATATCATTTCAGGCTTCAGACTTGTTTTAAAGCTAGCTAGTAATTGTGAAAGTTAAGTTGCATTTTGCTTATGAGTAAACTTTGGAATTGTTTGTATATGTCCAGATGGAAAACAAGAGGAAGCAACGAAGTTCAACAAGAACTTCTACAAAGAAACAAAAGGTTTCAAATGAGAGGTTAGTGATATGTTCTTAAACCATTTATTTTTCCAAGTATGTAGTCTAGAAGAAGCTCCAATGTCTTGATTTTGTCACTTTAGGATGCAACTGTGTCACTCGGACTGATTAAGTTTATTCAATGAACATAGTACCATTTCAAATGTGTGGCAATGAATTATGTAAATGATCAGGTTCATGCATGAATAAATTATGAATAAATCTATCTGTGATGATCACTTGGGACTAGACTTGACTTCACTGATTTTCATAAGAGTCACATTTTTTTTGGCTTGAATGGTGTCCACTTTTTTTACAGTGATCTTCTTATGCTTTGTTTGATATCTTATGCTTTTGTTTTCTGCAGTGACTTACTTTCTAAGTCTAGGCCTCAAGGTTTGTATGATGTTGTGAAGGAAATGACTACAGCTCAAAAAGAAGATGTTTCAAAAATTGGATTTGGTGGCCTGTTGGAGATGAAAATAAATTATCTCTCAGTCCATATGTTAGATTGGTTAGTACATAGGTTTAATGGAGTGAGTAGGATGCTGAATATAAATGACACAAAACAGTTTGTTATTACGGCTGAAATAGTGGAAGAAATGTTTTGGTTTTAAAAAGGAATGAAAGCACAGATATGGTTGTTGATTTCAAAGAGAGGTGTGGTATTGTTGGAAATACATATGTTTCATTTTTTAAAAGTCCACTTCTTACCCGTTTTAAAGAAGGTGGAGATGATTTCAAAAGGCTTTTTGTTTTGTTTAGCTTGGCAAGTTTTTTGGCCCCAAGTTCTAACTATACGATAGATTTTTCCTTTTTAAAATCTTTGATGGATGTGGATGAAATTTCACAACTGGACTGGTGCTCATTTGTTTTGGATAAGCTTTGTAAACCTGTTTCTAAGTACAATAGCAAGTCTTCTACCCAAGTAAATGGGTGTGTTATGGTACTCCAAATCGCTTACTTCCATCGATTGAAATGGAAAGACAATGCTGAGCCTACTATTCTTCCACTAATTCAACATTGGACCACATCAAAAATATGAAACATAATTAAGGAAGAGAGAAGTGTAAGAGAGTTTGGCCAGGGAGAGTGGGTGGACACCTACCCTATATCAGGAAAAGTTGTAGTTCAGAAAGAAAAAAAGATGTCTTCATGTGGGGAGGACGAGGAGGAAATCAATTTTGGTTTACCAAAGGAACATATAAATGTGAGCTAACGAAACACATGTTTATAGTTTTTCTCTTTATTTTAGAATTATTATTTTTTGTGTGCCTTCTTCTATATGTATTTTAAATTAAAAGTATCACATTTCATTTATCAAATTTGTGATCAGGAAACTTTTGAGGGACAAAGCTATATCATATTTGCATTACCAAAGGGACAACTAGGTGATGCAGATATTCACAAACTGTCTAAAGATGTGAGTATTCCCTTTTATTTTAAAAGTATCATTTTTTGTCTGCTTTATTTAAGTAGAGACAGGATCTTAAGTTCACTGTTTGTGCACTTTTTTTTTATTCTATTGATCACAATCTGCCATCAGAGTATTTTAAATGTAAATTATCACTTTCTTATTTAGAAGCGTCTCTTTTGGCCTTTATATTGTCACTTTTGGCTAAAAATGTTATTTTCAGTCATTTCAATTTGTATCAATCAGAGTGTCACTTTTAGGCTTGACGTGCGTTACTTTTAGGTTTTAAGTGTGTCTCTTTTGGGCAAATGCTACCTCAGGTCCATTTAAACTAGCTTATGTTTGATTTCTCTTAAGCTAGTGCATATCTCAATCTGTATTAATCAAAATGTAATAAGAAGCAAATCCAACAATTGAAATGTTTTCTTATGCATTGGTGCTGTTATGTCAATACGATAAGCTTGGTAATACTACAAGTAGACAGAATGTAAATTGATATTTTGAATTTAAGCTTGGTAACAGACATTGTGAATTTAAGTGTCACTTTTGGTTTTCAATATTTATTTTTTATCATTTCAGGATGTTCATGAGACGTGTTTGTTGTTGAAAAGAGACATGGCAATTGTCTCAGATTTCTATATGGATCGATTGCTTAAAATGAAGAAAAAACTGCCAAAGCAATCTCAATCCTCCTTTTCATCACAATCCTCTATAGTGTCTCAGACTCAGAAATTTTTTTTCTGATGATAACGTATTAAAGTTTATTGATGATGTAGTAGAAAAATTTACCTCTATGAAGAAGCTTTCTGAGGAGATGCCAAGTTTTGATTTTTTACCACCGGATAATTTGACTCCGGAAAATGAAGAAGGAAATAAAGGGCAGGACATTAGAGGTATTGTAAACTCCATAATTGTGGAATTGCAAGACCTTGTCGATGATGCAGATTGTAATGGATTGGATGAAGCTCTGAAGTCAGCTAGCTCAACGCATCATGGGAAATCTAGTCAAGTATATGGGTGTTTGTTATTGAATGATTGTGTGGTAGCTGAGAAGACTGGATATATTTCCAGTTTTATGTCCCAGAACAAGAGGTACTGATACAGATGGATATACGCGAAAAACAAATACTTGATTTTTGTTTCTTTGATGTCAAACCATTTTATGAAATGTAAGTTATACTTTCTTCTCTAATTTTTTATGTGTTTCAAAATAGTAAACAGTAACAAATATATATATATATATATATATATATATATATATATATATATATATATATATTTTTTTTTTGAATTTCAGGGATATATTTTTTTCTCATGGTGCTTTGACTATATCGAAGAAGGAAATCCTATCGTTAAATCAAAGAGAATGGATTTATACAAATATTATTGATGCGTGGGTGCTGATTATGAACAAAGCATAAGAGAATGAGAGTGGATGCAAATGCATATATTTTTTATTTTACACATTCTGTAAGTTTTACAAGTATCACTTTCTTACTTAAAAGTGTCGCTTTTGGCCTTTAAGAGTGTCACTTTTGATCTTTAAAGTGTGACTGAATACTCTCATTTGTAGCTTGTTTACAAATCAAGTTTTTATAGTATTTCCATTTGTTTGTTAATGTTTACTAATGTTTCTAATTCAATATTTCCACAAAAGTTTTATTTGTCGAAGATACTTGAAGGAGATGGTGAGGAAGAGGCGAATGAAAAAAAAATGAGATCATGTTGGAAGTCTTGTATACCATATTTTTATCAAGAATTGAGCATATGTGACATGGTTAGTAATAGTTATCTTTTATTTGAGAAGTACTTATATATTTCTATGAAATGCATTAGTTTTAAGTATTTATAAAGTAACACTTGGACAAATTGTTATTTTGTAGATTTTTGTCCCAATACATTTGAAATCACACTTCTTTTGTGCCGCGGTGAACTTCATTCATGGAAAAATCTATTTATTGGATAATAGACTTTACGAAGATCCAAGCTTTTATGTCAGATATGTGAAAACGGTGGTATAAAGATGTTTAGTTCTTTATATTTCACGTAGATATTAAAATGCTTTATTTATTGTTTTCTTACTTTGTTTCTAGATTTTTATGTTATGTAGCAAAAACAATTGGCTGTATTCCTTGGTAGAAGAAAACATGTAAAAGCCAATCTTGTTGATCATTACGAAATAGAAATTGTCAAGTTCCCTTGGCAATCACCACAAGAAGCAAACGATTGTGGTATATTTTTTATGCACCACTTGGAGTTTTTTTTTTGTAATACCCCGATTATTTTAATTAAAAATATTAATTTATAGTGATTAAAAATTAATGTCTTTGTTTTGGACCTATTTAGTAATAAATTTAAATTGGGTCGAACTTGGCCCACTTTTGACTAGACTTTAATTATAATCCTTTATTAATATAACTTAATTAATTTTTGGGCCCATTTAACGTAAGGATTTGGTTAGGGTTGAAACCCTAGTAGGGTTTTATTTATATAAATAGTGGGTTGAGAAGAAAAAAAACCATTTACTGTATTACAATAATTAAGAAGAGGGAGAGAGTCTGAGGAGACGGCTTGAAAACAAACTTCGGCCGCACACATTGAGGAAACGAATTGAGGTAATTTGGTTGTTTATTTTGATTCATTAACTGCAATTCATGATACAGTGTTTGATTATGATTTGGCGGATTATAAAAAACTTTTTGATGATGTGTGTATTTGGCGGGATTATAAAAAAACTGATGTGGGAGAACGATGTTATTTATGGCTATTAAATTGATGTTTGTCTTCAGTGGAGCTATAGTGCATACGTCATCTTAGATTAGACATTTGTGGGTGGAGGTTACGTTAAAATAATAATAATAATAATAATAATAAAAAGAGAGAGAGAGAGGGGGAAAGGGCGGCATTAGTGAAATAAAGAGAGAGAGAGAGAGAGAGAGAGAGAGGGATTGGGTGACTACTGACAGTGAGAAGGGCAAGGGGAATTAAAAAAATAATAATAAAACAAAATAAATTGTGTGCGAGTGTGTGTGGCAGGCAATTTGTGTGTGTGGGGAAACGTGCGTGGGCATGAATTAGTGTTAGTGCATGTTAGTGTGTATTGTGCGTGTTAGTGTGTGTTAGTAGGTGTAAACTAGTTTAGTTAGTTTAGTTTTGTAATAAAATGATAATAATAATAATAAAATAAAGTAAAGTATTATTATAATTATTATTATAGAAATTTAATAGGTTTTGGTAGGTACAATTATAGTTAGTAACTATTTCATATTTTGATTCTAGATTTGGTCAAGCGAGCCTAGGACGATCGTACGTGTTGCAGATTAATTTCGCTAAGCATTTCGAGGTAAGAGATTATACCTCTTTTAGGTTTCCAATTTTTATGTACCGTTTGTGTTCTCATTACTTCCTTGATATCGATATTTTTGAAACGTACACCGACTTTAAATCGGCATTTGAATTCGAACTCCGTCGCTTACACTTCTTTCGAACTCACAATTTGATTATCTATTTATTCTCACATAATTATCGAAGAGTGGCCCTAATTGCCACACAAAAAACACTAAATACCACATTCATTAAATAGTTTAATTACTAATTAATCCTTTTATAAAAATGAGTTACAATTAACCCTAAACTCTAATTACTAATTAATCCTTATTTTTTTTATATAAATGAGTTTCAATTAATAATAATTATCCTATAAACTCTTTTTTTTATATATAAATGAGTTTCAGACCAGCCAATTTTTTTTAGGTTGGCGTTTTTTTTCACAATTTTTTTTTAAAAACACTGGCGATGTTTTTCAATTATTTATTAAAAACCTAGCGCTTTTTTAATTTTTTTTTGAACAATCTAGCGATTGTTTTCAAATTATTTTTAAAAACCTGGCGACTTTTGTCCTTTTTAAAAAACAAAAGTGGCGACTTTTTTCAAAACTCTTTAAAGGACATGGCGATTTGTCAACTTTTTTATAAAAAAAGAGGCAATTGTAGAAAAGTTGGGTTGGATAAGTTTTGGGTGTAGAGGAAAGGATAAAAGGGCTGATGTACTCTTAAAACTGTGATAAAAAAATGGCGCTCTCGGTTATCCTTTCAAAATTATTCTCCTACACTGCACCAGTACTCACTTTTCTCTATGTCCTTTCATAGAAAAAACGGCATAGAAAATGGGAAAAAAAATACCGGGAAGCCCATATTTGCCAGTGCTTGACCCGGCTAGCTACTGGCCGGCGGCGTAAATCTCCGATCATGATAACGGACAACCGGAGCAAGACAGGGCAGCAATTCGTTTGACTAATGAAAAAGGGCGGTTTGAAAAAAATTTATCCCTATTAATTTAATTTAGTTTAGTAAATGAGTGTTTTTTTAAATGGATGGAGGGCAATTTCGTAAACAAAGTTATTTTTAAGTTTAGTGTTTAAAAAAAATAGAAGGAGGATATTTTGGTAACTTAACATGTTAAGTGATGTTGTATTTAGGGTTTTTCGGTGTAACATTTAGGGGTTCTGTTATCGAATTTCATGTGAGATACCTTTGATATGAAAAGTACGATTTTTGGCGATGCCTGATTTTGTAAAATTATTTGATTGCTTGAAATTCTACCATGATCACTAAGTTGAATTTATGACACTATGAATTATGAAACTATGATTTATGATGCTTATGAACGTCACTTGGCTCGTGACGTGGTTATCCGGATATACCAATGATCTATGATTTACGATCTATGAACTATGATCTATGAACTATGAACTATGATTTATGAATTTGCTTATGTGATCATGAGATTCTGTGAGTAATCAATTGTCGCTAATTGGTATGGGACGGTTGGTGATAGTTGATTACTCGAGTCACCTTTGAACGTTTATTTTCATTTGGATTCTTACTCACTTAAATCAAAATTTGATATTTGCTTCCGCTTATCGATTTCTAATTTATGAATTTTGACTATTCAAAAATATATATATATTCATCTCGGATTTATTTCTGGTCAACTCCTCCTTAGTAACCGGAGGGGTTGTATATGAACTTACTGAGCATTGTTCGCTTACCCCTTCATACTCTTCTTTCTCAGGTAATGAGTAAGATTATTAGAGGATTTTGGCTCGGGTAGACCAAGATGACGACTTCCGAGAATTTTAGATTTAGTCTTACTTATTGAATTATTCGACAGTACTTTAAATTAATTATGGACTCATGTCAAGTTTTAGATAGATTTTGTATTTAATTATTTTGGGTTATTTTTGACTTCAGTCAAGGATATTAAGATTTAATTATTACGAGATTAGAACATTTATGATTTAAGTTATGATTGTTGGTGACGTGGCCAAATTGTGGGACCGTGGTGTCGGTGCCAAATTTGGGGCGTTACATTTTTAAAGGTGAAGTCTATAATAGTCAAGATGATTTAACAAAGGTATCATTTCTATGACAGATTATTAATATTTTTTGTTTTCTTTTTTTGTTTCTTTTGCTAATTATTATACTATTCATGCTTTTTTTTTTTTTGAAGGCACTGGTACGAAGAGTATTGAGAGCAAAGACTTGTTTAAGAATTCTTTTGAGTCAACTCAATGAGGAAAAACTTGGAATATTGAAGAAAATTGCTGAGTTTTGCTCAAAGAAACAAGATTTGAAGTTGAGGATTGATGATGCAAAAAAAGCTGCTGTTGAGTTGAAGAGATACAAGAAAAAGTCGAAGAAGTAAACATTTGATTTTGCGTAAACTGACTTGAAGTAGTGATGTGAAAAGTCTTTTGTTTTATGTTAAAACATTTGTACATCATGTTAACTGTTACTGCAAAAGTTCAGGAAGTAGGCATTCCAAAAACTGAAGTTTCCATAAAACAGCTTCTTGTGATCCTCGTTTGGTTTTCTAATTGTGGCAAATTGTCACTTTTTGATTGGTGTAAACTGTTGTTACCAAATGTAAGTAACATCAATATCTCTATTTTGCTGTGGAGAAATAATATAGGAAACATAATGCAGTTAGATTTATGTCAATTTTGACCTTCAATGTGTAACAATCATTATGCTTTTGAATGAAAATTATCAGTTTTGGCTTTTGGCATTGTTTACATTTACGATCAATCAGAGTGTTACTTTTAGGCTTGGCGTGTGTCACTTTGAGAACAAAAGTGTGTCACTTTTGGATAATTGTAGCTTTAGGTCTGATTAAATTTTAATTAGTTACTTTAAATCAGAGTGTCACTTTTAAACGTAGAATGTGTCGCTTTTAAGTTTTACGTGTGTCACTTTTGGCCAAAAAATCACTTTTCATCTTTAAATTTGTATTCATAAGTGTCACGTTTAGTGTGTCACTTTTAGGCATTATGTGTGTCACTTTTAGGCATTAGGTGTGTTACTTTTGGTAAAACAACCAATTTTTATGATTATACAATTTGTATTAATAAGAATGTCACTTTTAGGCTTGGAGTGTGTTACTTTTAGGACTAAAGTGTATCACTTTTGGGCAAGTGTTACCTCAGGTCCATTTACATGTTTAGCACTAAACAATATATCATTTCAGACTTCATACTTTAGACTTGTTTTAAAGCTAGCTATTAAAACAACCCATTTTTATAATTATACAATTTGTATCAATAACCAATTGAACACTACTGAAATATATCTTCCCATTCATAGAAATGTATATAATCCCAAGTGTCAATCATTAAAAACACAAAACCATAACTTTTTCAAGGTAAAGTATATGTTTCTTACTTTTTTTTTTTTTTTTTGTAAATGGTTGGAGGGGACATAGACCTTACTCCAACCCTTACTTTTTATTAATATTTTAATGCCTTGAAAGGCTACAATTATAGATATATGATGCCTTTGGTGTGGCTAGAACAAATGGTGCCTCTGGTGAGGCTTTGAACACCCGACCTCTCGGTTGAGAGTAGTGATGTACCATGGTGCCTCTGGTGGGGCTTGAACACTCGACCTCTCCGTTAAGATAAGCGAGTAGAGCTAAATAGGGCCTTTGGGTAAGGCTTGAACAACAACGTTGCCTCTGAAGAGGCTTGAACACCCGACCTTTCTATTGAAAGTTGTAAAGTCCAGGGAGTCGCTAGTGGGACTTGAACACCCGACCTCTCCGTTAGGAGAAGTGAGCAGTACCAGTTGAGCTAGAGCTCGTTGGTAAGTATATGTTTCTTACTCAAACTTACAAAATTTACTGAAAATATGTCTAAAATAACCGAGCATTAGGAGTCTTGGAACCAAATTCTTTGGCTTGATGGGAATCAGAAAAATCAGTAGTCTTTTTCTTGCCCTTTTCAATACTTTCCTTAATTATTTTTCTCCTTCTCTTCGTAACAGAGCGAGCATGATCTAGGCACGTAGTAGATGAATTTGAAACACGAGATGATTTATTTTGATCCGGTAAATTCTTTAAGGAAGAAATAGCAAGAAAATCTCTATCATAACCTTCTTCAATTATTTTTCTTGCTTCCTCATTTCTTTGGCACTCCAAAAAGAGATTATAATACTTTCTTGACATTTCATGGCGCCATGGGATGCAAGTTGTAGGCTTGTCCAGCTTCAAAACCGTGCAATTTAACTTGTCCCACACATTAGATTTGATAATTCTTGTCCACCTTTTCAAAATATAGATTTCTGGTATGTTCATACAATTATGATGATGAAGGATCCTCAAGCTATGACAACACAACATACCACATTCTTCGAATTTCTTACACGAGCAGGAGATCAGGTTTCTTGTAGGATGAAACATCACATGTTTTTTTTACCCCCATCGTCTCCATAAGAAGAAATTGCATAAGTACTGATTATCTCTTCCCGATCAACAAGACTACAACTAGTTGAACCGATGCAATAAATTCAAAGATGGAAGTCTTCAAAAAGCCTGTCAAGGTGTACAACTCGGAAGCATGCTTTAACATCCCAGTTAATGGTAGCGTAGTTACTGGAATTGATCTTGATGATTGGAATTCATCATATTTTTCTTTCATTCTCCAATTCCTCACTAAGTTCTTGAATATACCATAAAATTCAGTCAAACTTGTGGTCTTCTTGGCATTGAATCCCATTGCACTGTTAGTACTCTCACTTCTTTGTGAAGAAATTATCCCAACGTAAAAGAAGTCTTTGTTTAAGGTGGCACCATTTGTCCTTTAAATCATACAATCTAGTAAACCAAGAATGTTCCAAAAAATCATAGTATTGTGAAATCTTTGTTTAACGCTTCTCAAAGTCACCATTTTATCAACACAACCCGTCCTTTAAATCAACACAACGCATCTTTAAAAGAGTGGTTGTTTTTCAAATGTCCTAAATGCTTATAGCAATGTATTGTGAAATCATAGTACCAAACGGTGCGCTGCTCAAAGTTACATATTTATCAGATGCCGAAAACCCGCATTGCGACAAGCATAAATGTGCATTTGTAAAGTCAAAAACACATAATTCAAAGTGTCGGTTTTGGCAGTGTGTCAATGTGTCGCTTTTAGGCTTGTCCAGTGTGTCACGTTTTCGCCTAAATGCGTGTCTTTTTAAACCTAAAAATGTGCTTTGTTCTGGATGTAAAGTGGGGTTTTGGCATGTACGTTCTTCAGGCGAAACAATAAATAGAAACAAAAAAATGTAAAGTACATATAAACAATAAATATGTACATAAGCATAAATACTTCATGTTTTAGAATGCATACCTTTTCAATTGCATTAGCAATTGTTTGATCTTGATCGGTGAATATAGTGACGGATATTTCCCTCCCATGGCTTTCTTAAAAACCTCAAAAGCCACTCAAATGATTCATTTTCTCGTTAGATAAGAATGCACACCAAACATTACATTTTCCAAAGATTGTTGATGCCAACTATTGGAGCACAAATCAAATTGTATTTATTAGTGCGATAGGTTGTGTCAAATATTACAACATCACCAAATATGTCATAATCTTCTTTCATCATTAAGTCTCTCCAAAAAATATTACTTAAAGAGCACCTATCATCCAACTTAACTCTGAAAAAAAAGTCCTCCTCCTCAGATTGTTGTTGGAATAACATTTCAACTAGTGTTTGTGAATCTCCACTTTCCCTTTCTTTCATTTTCAAATGGTTTACAAAATTCAGGTGGTCTTTTATAGTGTGACCAACAACATCATCTACCCCCACTTCATGTGCCATATAACGATAAGAATCTGTTGGTCTCATTCCAGAAGAGACCATACTTTCTATGGTTTTACCTTTGTCACTTGTAATTGTTCTTTCAGAACGATGAAGGTGGCTCCACTTTGTTCTAGTAAATGGATGATTATGTAGCATGACATAATTAATAACCTCATACAAGTCTTCATCATTTAATTTTACCCGCAATGAAGCATTACACCCTGTACGCGTAAGAGGACAAATTTTTTTTTGTGTGAAGCCATAGACAAGTCCCTTGAGCCTGATTTTCTCCTAAGTCCTTCACAAGAACATACAAAGTATTTCTCTCGCATAATACCATCATCCCGAGATCTAGCAGTTGCTCTACGAATACTAAAACCAAGTGCCCGACCATGTTGACAATACAAGTTATAAATCTCATCAAGTGTCTTCCTTTTCAAACCCATTAGAGAACCAGATATATCTACAACAACCATAACACAAATAAGAACACATAGTACTTTTTTTTTTTTAGGAAACAGGGACGGTACCCTACAGGATTTTATTAATTAGAGGAAAAATACAAACTTGAGGGGGAAAACCAACCTTGCCCTTATAAATGGGAGGACAAAGGAGCCTAACCTCGAAAAAGAAAGTACAATGCAAAAGGAAATTAAGATATACGAACATAAGGGGTACTAACTGTGGGTTCCCGGGACTGTAGGCCCGCGCCCCGCGCGCCCTTGGATAGGGGTGCGCGTACGTGCGGATGCGGGACACCATTGGTCTCGTTCCACCCTCCCTTTTTTAGGGGAAGGTGAAATCAAAAGTGCGAGAGGAGTGCTGTCTATGATAGCGCGTTGGAATGCGCCTTGGTTGCCTTTAGTGGATTTTTAATCCAATATGGGAAATTGTGGTTTCCCGCATCAAGTTATCCTTTTTTTAGGGGATACCAGGATATGGGAATGCATCACCCTTTCATTCTCATTTTCCCTTTTTTAGGGGAAAACAGAAAAGTGCAAAAAAGAATGGTGCGACGCCCCCACTATGGATTTTATTAAAAATATCTACAACAACCATAACACAATAAGAACACATAGTACTTTTTTTTTTTAGGAAACAGGGACGGTACCCTACAGGATTTTATTAATTAGAGGAAAAATACAAACTTGAGGGGGAAAACCAACCTTGCCCTTATAAATGGGAGGACAAAGGAGCTTAACCTCGAAAAAGAAAGTACAATGCAAAAGGAAATTAAGATATACAAACATAAGGGGTACTAACTATGGGTTCCCGGGAATATGGGCCCGCGCCCCGCGCGCCCTTGGAGAGGGGTGCGCGTACGTGCGGATGCGGGACACCATTGGTCTCGTTCCACCCTCCCTTTTTTAGGGGAAGGCGAAATCAAAAGTGCGAGAGGAGTGCTGTCTATGATAGTGCGTTGGAATGCGCCTTGGTTGCCTTTAGTGGATTTTTAATCCAATATGGGAACTTGTGGTTTCCCGCATCAAGTTATCCCTTTTTTTAGGGGATACCAGGATATGAGAATGCATCACCCTTTCATTCCATTTTCCCTTTTTTAGGGGAAAACGGAAAAGTGCAAAAAAGAATGTTGCGACGCCCCCACTATGGATTTTATTAAAAATATCCTTATGGCCAGTTTTGGATCATTATGAGAGCTTTGAGTTTCCCGCATCAAGTTATCCCTTTTTTAGGGGATATCAGGATATGAGAATACATTACCCTTCCATTCTCATTCTCCTTTTTTTAGGGGAAAATGAAAAAGTGCAAAGAAGGAGTGTTGCGAGGCCCCACTAGATCCAAAAAGTTTAGAGTCGCCATCTTTATTTTAAGGCAAAATAAAGCAAAACCAGAAAAAAGAAAAGAAAACCAGAGATAGAAAACGGGTTCGGAGGCTAAGTTACAAGTTGGGAAGGTGCTAGGCACCCAACTCGCCCTTTCGGTCTCAAAATAGTTTTTGGCTAAAGTATGCTTATTGTTATATTTATTTAGCAGATAAATAAAGCATTAAAAGACAGGAAAATAAAACAAATACATCTGTGGCTACATTATTTACGGACTTGCAACCATTTCCTTACAATAATTACAAATGTATTTAAAAATATTTGGCCATTATAACGGCTCTTTTACATAATATTCTCTATTCTAATTCGGGCAGCACAACGATTTATTTTGTTTACATTGCGCCGGATTTAAATAACAACTTTAAATAATAAATAAATAAACAAAATAAGTAGACAAATAAAAAGCCCTTAAAGGCTATATTACCTTTTAGAGCGGTAGTGTGCTCGATCTGTCCTTCAGGGAGAGGGAGTCTTTTTTTTTTTTTGTGTGGTTGTTGTTTTGGTTTGGGCAGAGTGACTGCTTATTTTGGATGACTTTGGCTTGTTCACTCGGGCAGAGTGACATCTTATTTCGGAAGGTTTTGGCCTTTTTGGTTGGGCGGAATAACGGCTTGATTTTTGTATATTTCAGCTCATTACTCGGGCAGAGTAACGGCTTACTTTGGGAATTTTGGGTCGGGGAAGTAAGGTGGATACCTAACTACTAGGCTAGGGATCCCTTATAACCGGTGGATTTTTATTTTGGCGGAGTTGGATGGGGTTTGGAAGCTTTGGTGGGCTACACACACCTATCTCGCACCTCTCGTAACTATGGCTTCGAAGGAACGTAGAGAGAATTTCTCAGCGTTTCTTTACGATGATTTCTGAACACTGAAATGGGGAGCTCATCACTCATATTTATAGGTGGGATGAGGGAGTCATCGGGAATTATCAGAATTCCTCAACCGGCTTCGTTCACGCGTACACCAGGCTTCGCGAGTTGCATAATGCGTTAAGTCTGAGAGCTACAGTAACTCAATTGGCACCGACTCATCCCTTGCTTGGCACGGCGCCCAACATGCCTTTTGGCCGCGCCAAGCTCCTGTTCAACTTTCAATTTTGACACTTTCACCCCTCGCGATTCACTGTTTTGCGCATCCTGCTTTGCATTTTCGACTCACGTAACTTGACGGTTGTTAATTTTGAGCAGTTCTTGATATCACATGTCGAGTCACATACGAGGTGCGAAATTGGGGTGTCTACAGAGCCCCTCAACGATGGAGTCTACGGGTAACCCAAGGCTTACTGAGTAGATGAACATCGTTGATAAACAATAGACTCTCCAATTTCGTTCAATTAAAACGAGAGAGAAATGGAACAAGTAACAGTTATAATGCACAGTTTATTATGCTATCCAAAATCCATAACCTAGACATATTTAGTTAGTTATAACAGGTTATCGTAGTTTTTAAGCAGATATGAATTTGAAGTGCTCTGATGGTCGGACCTACTAGTGTAGGCTGCCTACGTATTCCTTAATAAATGAAATCAGACCAAACGTAGTTCAGGCCAAAAACCTAAACTACAACCAAATGAGGATGTTATGTCTTTCGGGTCAAAATCCGATCAAGAACACAACAGGAAAAATATTTTTGTGTTTTTCGAAAAAGCCATATTCAAACGGTCGCGGACGGCCGCCAAATACGGTATGAAGATTTGAATGTTTTTCGGGAACCATATTCCAACTGGTCAATACCTGTCATCGAAATATGTTAAGAAGAATTTTCAAAATTGTGTCTAGCTGGTCAATACCTTGTTTCCAAACATAACAAGAAAACTTTCAAATTTCCCGAAAACTGCACTCGACCGATCAAAATCCGTCATCGAGCACGACAAAGAAAACTTTCTTCAATTTTTTTCAAAAATTGTAAAAAAAGATCATTATTTTTCCTTCCCTTTCTTCTCACTCTCTTTGTTTTTTTTCTTCAATATTCATCTTTTTTGTGTTTTTGAAATATTCATCTTTTTTTGTGTTTTTTGAAATATTCATCTTTTTTTTTTTTGTGTTTTTTGAAATATTCCTCTTTTTTAGTGTTTTTGAAATATTCCTATTTTTTTTTTGTGCTTTGAAATATTCATCTTTTTTTGTGTTTTTGCTTTGAAAACAAAAACTCATTTGAAAAGGGTTTTCTTTTATTGAAAACGACATTCTTTTGAAAAAGACTTTTCCTTTATTTGGAAAACCAAAACTCCTTATGAAAAAGAGTTTTCTTTTATTCTTGAAAAACAAAACAAAACTTCTCTTTGTTTTTTTAAAAAAACTTTCCTTTTAAAAGGAAATTATTCTAAAGTTAGGGTAAGAATACTATACCTTTCTTATCTTTTCCGTGCCTGGGTGGCTGTTGCGGATTTGGCTGATTTTGGCATGTCTGCCACTCTCGCCTTTTCAGGCCGGGGACTTTGTTATTATTTTTCTCTTTCTTTCTTTTTCTTTTTGTTTTGTTTTTTTTCTCTTTTTTTTTTGCCTCTTGAAAGATTTTTTTTTCTTCTTTTTTTTTTAATTTGCGGCTGACTTGCTGGGGATATTTCTTCTTTGTCCTAGGATGGATGACCGTCAATTTTTGGTTAACAAGATTAACTTCGTTAACCCTTCGTTAAGCTCAGGGACCATTTTGGAAACTTTGGAACTTGGGGACTTAAGTGTCGCAGCTTCAAACTTCTGAGGGGGGAAAAGGAAAAATTCCCTTTTCACCCTTATTATGCACGGGGAGTGAAGGAAAGGGAGCTACTGCTCCTTCCTTCTTTCTCTCTTCTTTCTTCTTCTGTTCTAGCCTCCCGCCATTGTTGCTGCTGCTGCCTTTTCTTTTTCTATTTCTTCTTATTTTTGCTTCTTTTCTCAATTTTTCTTCGCCAATTTCAGTTATTTGTCTAGCAGATGGCATCTTCTTCTCGATCCAGGAAGGGAAAAGCTCCTATGCACCCAGAATCTGACGAAATGGAGGAATGAGTTTCCTCCTTTGATCCGGAATAAGCTCAAATATCGGTACTCCACAGATGACTGGGGCAATATTCTCCGAGACAGGAACACTCACGTGTCCAATCTTCCTCCCACCGCTGTAAGTTTCTTTCTTTTTCTAGATTTTCCTGGATATACTTCAGATCTGCTAAATTTCTGCACTGTTTGAAACTTTTGGAGCATTCCTGACTTTATTTATGATGCATATGCATGTCCTATTTATGTCTAAATGATGTAATTAAGTAGTGATGCATGAAATTTACATGATTTATTTTTGCGATGCATGATTGAACTAGTGGTCACTATTTGACCCTACTATGCATGATTTATACTATAAATGCAAATAAGGCTATATGATGCATGTTTTACGCTAAAACATATTTTTGCATGCAATATAATCACGAGACGAACTTTTTGGAATACAATTTAAATTTTCCGAAATACATTTTCGGGCATATTTTCGGATAAAAATGGGACAATATAGATATATTTTATGCCCTCAAATTCATTTTTCATGCATGCTAATGCTGCGGGGACATAGTAAATGCCATGAGAATATTTATTTTCATGATCGGTGACACTTTATTTTCTTTTTAGCGCACCCTCAATGCAGCTTATTGGACAATAAAATACACATGATGGATGCATGCACTACTTTACTTGATGCAAATGCAACGTAGAATAATTATAGGAGGATTATTAACATGATGCATGGATATTCTTGTATTTTATTATGTACATGGTAAATGTAGTCTAACATGCATTCCTATGATGCTTAGGATGTAAGAATGATTATTTGAATGCAAAATAATACAAAAATTTTATTCAACATACATACTTAAATGTATTTATTTATTGAAGGAATGTAAAAGAATACAACATATATCTTGAAATACACATATTTTCCTATTTTACATTTTATTAAAAGAAACTAAAATGTTTATTGACATGTATATTTATGTATGTGTATATTTTTATTTTTGTTTTTGTTTTTGAAAGAATGGTAAGTGTTTATTTACATTAAAGGAAATTTTTTTATATGAACAAAGTGCCTCTTTATTTACCAAAAGAGTGTAAAAGAATATGATATATATATTTTCCAAAAAAATGCATACGTATTTTATTTTTCTTTCTTACTATTAAAGAAACTGAATGTTCACAAGTATTTACTTTTGATTTTTTTTTAGCATGCTGCAATTTTATAATTTATGGAGTACAATGCATGCAACATGTTTATTATCTATTCATACTTATTTATTAAAAGACTATATAAAGAAAAAAATAAGGATAATGGACTTACCTTTTCCTTCTTTTCCCTTTTTTTTTCTCAGATTCGCAGGGAATTTACAAGGGCGCGGGCATCATGCGCTAATGTTATGGAAATCTATGCCATGTTGCCCGAGGCAGCGCAGCTTTTGGTGGAGGGCTCTAGTTTTAGTACCTTCATGCATTCTTTCAGCCACTTCACCAGCTATTTGCCTATCTTTGATGCGCTCAGGGACTTCTGGTGGGACACCACCCATACCTTTCATTTCAGTTGGGGGGAGGCGACCATGACCCCATGTGACTTTGCCGCGATCACAGGCATTCCTACCAGTATCGGGGAGACCCTGGCTCCATACTTTACTCTCCGTTGGCGTAGGGAGGAGATAGTGGACCTCCTGGGCTTTGAGCCGAGGTTTAAATCGACGGATGAGATTCTTATCGGCAACGTTCGAGCTGCTTCTCAAGAATGCCTGGGTGGCCGGCCCAATGATATAGCTGCTGTGACTCGAGTGGCTAGAGCGTTTTTATTTTTCTTTCTTGGCACATCGCTCTTTGCCAACTCCTCTACCACCCTGAGAGTTTCCGTCCTGGCCTGCTTGGCAGATTTTGAGCAGATTCCTTTATATGACTGGGGACAGGCAGGCTTGGCCGAATTGTATGCTTCTATGGATAGGGCCTGCCGGAATGATTCGCCAACTTTGAATGGATTTGCCCTGGCGTGGGAGGTATATGCCTTTTCCTGCTTTTGTTGCTTTTCTCTTTCTTTTATTTTTTTCTTTTGTATACTCTTTTTTTTCTTATTATTATTTTTTATTTTTGCAGCATAAATTTCTCTTTTCTCTTCTCGTTCTTTTTTTTACATATATATCTTTTTTTTTTTTGCAGGTCTGGGCCTTTTAATTTTTTCACTTCTCGCCGAGTCCTCTCATTCGGCGAGTTCACCAGCCTCCATACTTGTCCCAGTATGTTAATGATAACAGGGTTTATCCGACCTAGGGGCGGTGGTTAAAAGCAAAGAAAGGAACGAGTCTTTGGAGCAGTTGTTAGCTCGAGTCTCTGATGCGGTGCACTTCCTTCCTTGGGAGGGTCCGAAGGGGCATTATGCGGTTGCTTTGGGACTCGGCCCATTGCCGGATCTTGATGGTTTCCATTATGGTGGATTCCTATACATGGGCGAGCGGGTGGCAACTCGGCATCGATCCATTTAGTGCCTCAGTGGTGCCTCCTCGACCTCGCTTTAGGTGATAGAGGCCAATCGGTACGCCAAGCAGTGTCGATGCAGCGAAATACCTCATGCAGCGATAGATTATCTAATGATGGCGTATGAGGATTTGAGATTAGTCTTTGCATCCCCCTCTTCTGCTCTGTTGTGCCGGCATTCTTATGCGGACTGGGGCCTTCTACTTTATCCCTCGGCGAGAACGATGTTCGAGCCAGATGATATCTTTCTCTACCTTCCAATGCTCGGTGGGGTGGTAACACGGTAGAAGCGGTTCTTCGATGTCGAGATTCCCGAGGAGCGTCGGGTCCTAGAGCAGGCTCGTTCGGTAGACACATTTACCTTTATTGTCTCTCTTTCTTTATCCTTTTTTTTTTTAGTATCTATCTCTTTTTTGTGAATGTCTATTATTATCTTTTTTGGAGACTAATACATTCTTCTTTTTCTCATCTTTTTTTTTCATAGGTGAATGTGTCGACCTATAAGAAGTCATGCGGGGCTTTTCAAGATCGGCAAACTTTATCGAAACTTCTCGATGAGTTCTCTTCTGAGGAGCAACGCGGCAACGAACGTCGGGGTGATGATGATGACGATGATGATGATGACGTCGGGGAGCGAGTGGCCGGCAGGTCGGGGGGTACAGGCGGTGGTACAACGGGTCCCTGGGTCATGGGTGGTGGCCTTGATAGAAGTCAGTCGTCCCGAGCACATTAGCCCTTTGATTCCTGCACTTAGGGCCCGTTTGATTTAGCTTATTAATATGTACTGATGACTTAGTACTTATGACTGATAACTTATTACTTATGACTTATGACTGATGACTATGTAGTTTTCATAAAGTTAGTGTGTGTGTGTGTTTGATTAATAAGTTGAAATAGTGCTGAAATAAAATAATATTAACATTAATAATAATAATAATAATAATAATAATAATAATAATAATAATATTATTATTATTATTATTAATATTAATATTAATATTAATATTAATATTATTATTATTATTATTATCATATGAAAATTTTATTTAATGCAATTGTTCATCCGTTTTTTTGATCTGATAAGTCTTTAGCACCAGCTCTAATGTTTATGACTTATAAGGTAAGTTGTGCTTTAGTTGGCTTGTACTCTATTTATGACTTATTACTCCACATTTGAAATCAAACACTCTCTAAATGACTTATGAGAAGTCATAAGCCATAAACACTAACCCATAAGCTACATCAAACATGGCCTTATTAGTCTTTCTTTTCTTTTTTTTTTCTTTTATGTAAAGGCAACCTGTACAGACATTATTATATGATGCAATATAATTGTATATGATGCAATATATTACACATGCAAAACTAAACACACGGAAAATAAAGCTATACCAGACATCTAAAAGGGTAATGACACGCTGTACTCTTAGACAGGGAGTTTATGAGAATACACCTTCGGATCGGAATGGGCTTTTACGGTGATACGGGGAGCAATGGCCGCTTCCCTTATTTCTTGAATTTTGTGGCTATTGAACCGTGTTCATAGCCATCTTTCATAGCCTTTCTTTCTTTCTCGCGTCATCGGATCATAGGAGCGGTGGGATCGGCAATTAAACCAGATACCGAGCGTAATTTTCAGCAGGTAGAAGGCACTTGGCGCGGCCATATAGAGGGCATGGCGCGGTGCCAAGGGATGTTATTGGTGGCGCCATGGCTTCTCCTGTGCAGCCACTATTCATCATTATTTACACCTGCGTGCACCGGCGTCGTTTCTTGCTTTTGGTATAAGTCGAGGCAGGCCGCTTTTTTTCTTACCGATTCACTCATCTCTTCTCTTTACAATTCACGGCTCTTTTACGTCACTGCTGTTGCTCTCTTTTTGCGTATAAAATCCTTTGCATCTCTTTTATAAATGGCCGCACGTATTCCCACAACTTTGAAATTGAAGTTGCGAGAATCTCGGATTTCGGATTCTTTCACCTGCGATCAGGCGAGTGGGGCTGGTTTGATCATCTTTTGGGTTCGGATGCCTCTGTGCCGCGGAATGTCGTTATAAATTGGGACATGTTGAGGGGAGCCGGTTTGGTTTGGTCTCCTCAGGGACCATTTATTTAACTTCGGCATGAATGAGATGTGTCCCACTTTTGAAGAATTTGTGCGATCTTTGGGGTGGCACCTTCGTCGGATCGCAGGTGCTCGCCTACGAGAGAAGCGTCCATATATGGCTATTCAGAGCTTTTTCACTCTACCCGTCGGGCTACTCAGGTTTCTTTAATTGAGAAACCTTTAATTTAAA
>CM028383.1:100771742-100832747 GCA_013146195.2 Codonopsis lanceolata
GCTTTGTGAGAATGTCGGCCAATTGATGCTCGGTTGGAACATATTCGGGCGATGTTACCTTTCTCCACATGATCTTTGAGGAAGTGATAACGGATATCAATGTGCTTTGTCTTGAGTGCATCAACTGGATTTTTGGAGGCTGAAATTGATGATGTGTTGTCACACATAATTGGACAATTCTTGATCTTGATGTTGTAGTCCACTAGTTCTTGCTTCATCATGTAGAAGTTGAGAACAACATTCTGGCGACAATGTATTGCCTACGTGGTGGAGTTTGCAGCCGATCCTTGTTTCTTGCATGACCATGAGACAAGTCTATTTCAAAAATTGACAGTCAGCTGGTGCTTCTTACGCTCACTTTGCGGTGCATAATCGCATCTAAGTATCCAACTAGATCGAAAGTTGTTGCGTTTGGAATACGGATGCCTAGATTTGTTGTTGTTGTTGAAACATATCGATGATACGTTTGGCGGCAAGCAAATGTGATTCCTTTGGATACGCAAAATCTTGCCTGAACACAAGCGGCAAACATAATAAGTCTGCGGCGGTAAGGTAAAAGTGAACCTATGATTCCTCGGTACTTGGTCATGTTCTCTTGCTTTCCATTTTCATCTTTATCAAGATGGCGATCGGTAGACATTGAGTCTCAAATCCTTTGTTGAATCAAGACCAAATTTCTTGATGAGTTCCTTTGCATATTTGGTTTGGTGATGAAGATTCGTTGGAAGTGCTGTTGAATCTGCGGTCTAGAAAGTAGGTAAGTTCTCCCATCATACTCATCTCGAACTTGCTTTGCATCGACTTCTCGAATCTCTTGCGGGCTTTGGTTAGTTGATCCAAAGATGATGTCGTCCATAGATTTGTACAGAAGAGAATGACCTTTGTGCTTGGGATGAGCGAGTTGTGTCTATCCTTCTCTCACGAATCCTTGTTCTATTAAGAACTTGGATAGAGTTTCATACCAAGCTACGGGAGCTTACTTTGGAATATAAGCTTTCTTGAGTCGGTAGAGCATGATCCGGTTGTCTTGAATGGCAAATCACGGGTCATTCAACGTATCTGGTTCTTGAATTTCACCATTCGGAAAGGCACTTCCACATCCATCGATACACTTTGAAGTCCATGAACGCGAGGCATAGGCTAGAAAGAAGTCGATTGCCTCTAATCTAGCAACGGGAGCAAATGTTCCATCGAAGTCATCCCTAGCTTCTTCTGTCGGTAGCCTTGTGCGACCAATCTAGCTTTGTTTACGGTGACGTTCCCATCTTTATCTCTTTGTTTACGGAAGCCCATTTGGTGCGATCGCTTTGGATGGTCGGTCGGCCTTTGAACTAAGCTCCCGCCACACTTTGCATCTGGCTTCAAAGCTGGTTCGGCTCTTCTTGCGTAGCTTGATCCGATTATGATCTCAATAGCTTCATCAATCTTCTTTGGCTCGATTTCGATCGAATGCAAATGCAAACATGAATAGTCTCATCTCGAAATCTATTCGCAAATCGTCGAACTCCTAAGTTGAGATCACCAATGATTTGAGAAATAGGATGATTTAGTGTTTCAATAATGGTTGGAGGAAGATCATTTACGGAGGGTTCTTCTCTTAAGAATGCAGGTAGGTTGAGAAGGAGATTCACAAAATACAGTTCGGAAGAGATAAGATCTTGAAACCTTCATTTTACGGTGAACAAGAAAGATGTGTGATCTGCAAGGTGTTTGGGGTAAGGCAGAAGAGATGGGTTACAGGTCAGCGGAAGAGTTGGGCCGGTATCGGCGAGTTGAAGTCTGCCCGGTGAAGGGTTAGCTTGATGCTTGGAAGAGTGCGGTTGCGGGATTACGAAGAGGAGTGGAAGAGGATGTTGTATTTGTACATGTCTCATCATTATCAGAATCATTAGCAACATTCAGAGCCTTTCTAGGCTCTAACAAATCATATTCATCAAAAGAAACATGCACAAATTCTAAAATTTTCAGCGAGTTTTCTTGAAAATCGAAATGCTTTTGAATGTTTGGAATACCCGAAAAAATTCCTTAGTCGATTTTGCATCAAATTTTCCTCTATATTCTTTTCCATTATGAAGAATAAAACATTCTGATAGAAAGATTTTAAGAAATCCTATGTTTGGGGCTCTTCCTCTCCATATTCCATATGGAGTTTTGTTATGAAACTTGTTTACAAGGATGCGTGCAGGTCGAACATGCGAGTTGGCTTACGCCCAAAAAAGTACTTTGGAAGTTTTGCTTATAGCATAGTTCTTCTTTGCTTCAATCGGTGTTATGTTCTTCGGTTCGGCTACACCATTTTGTTGAGGAGTTCGACAACAGAGAAGTTGTGGCGATCCGTGGTCATCACAATATCCTTCTACTTGTTCTTCTTGAATTCAGTGTCATTGTCTGATCTTATGTCACTAATGTCTTCAAGATTTTGAGTTTGAAGTCTTCTGAAAAACGCGGTGACTAGATCATATGTCTCATCTTTTGAAGTCATTGTTTCAATCCAGGTGAACCTAGAGTGAGTCGTCAACTACTACAAGTGTATACTTGTCTCCGAAATCTTGACTGTAGTGATTGGTCCAAAGAGATCCATATGCAGAAGTTGAATAGGTCTGTTTGTTGACAAGACAAACTTTCTTTTAAAAGAAGACTTGGAAAGTTTTCCTAGCTGGCAAGCTTTACAATTTCTGTCATGATTGGCAGACACCGTAGGTAGACCTTTGACAAGCCCATCTTCGGAGGCTTGGAGAGGTGCTTGAAGTTGAGGTGGCGAGGCAGCTTGTGCCATAGCCAAGCTGTTGTCACGACGTTGTTAGCTTGACTAGGCAAAGGCTGGAGAATCTCCCTAGATGATTTAAGTCCACGATATAGACGTTTCCTTGTCTATTGCCGGTCAGTATTGTAGAGCAGGATTCACTATCTTTGATGAGGCACTGATTGGAGTTGAATTGGCAGATTAATCCTTTGTCGCAGAATTGGGATATGCTTAGAAGATTATGCTTTAAGCCATTCACTAGAGAAACTTTATTGATGGAGAGACTTCCTCTAGTGATTGAGCCATACCCAATTGTCTTTCCTCTTGCATTGTCTCCAAAAATTACTATGGGACCTTTGGCTTCAGCTATATCTGTGAGTAGACTTTTGTTTCATGTCATGTGTCTTGAGCGGCCACTGTCTAGGTACCAGATGTCTTTGTTTTCTGAATCTATAGCCATGAAGGATACCTGAAAAAGATTTAAAGCAACAAGGTCCCCTTTATTTTCTTTTGGGTCCTAAGGATTAGCAACCTTTTGGAACCCATACCTGCTAACCTTGAGAGAACTAGGTCTCAGTTTTGGAGTGAACCTTAGCAGGCATTCTGGGGCCAGATGGCCTAGGCAATTGCAAGAATGACACAAATGGAAGTTCCATAGAGAACTGTCAGTTGTCTTAGTTGAAGAGTGATTATGATTATCCTTTTTTCTTAACACCCGTCCTAGGTTCAGCTTGCTTGTTGATGGTAGACTTAATTGGTTTCTTTTGGATCTTCCTATGTATGTTACCACCAGACTTAGCTTTGGCTTGTCTGTTGATTACCTTTTTAGGAGGATTTAGTAGAATACCTTTAGGTTTACTTTCAGCAGTGCAGTGCCTTGCACATTTCATAGACAAACTTGATAGTCACGGATAGAGATTTAGTAGGTCTCGCCGGCGGACTTTGCCTTAGCGAGTTGTTGCCCGGACCTTAGTTTCTCTACCTAGTTACTTTCTCGGGTTTCTCGTCTGAAGCAGTGATCTTGGCTTTCCCTTTCTGAGCCTTAGGGTAAACATAAGGAACACTTGTATAACCAAGGCCTAGTTTCCCCTTGTTTCCAAACGTCTGTTTAGAGAAAGAGATATCATTAGCAGTCTCAGAGGATTCACCTTTCTACGTGGCGATGGGAGTGTCATCTTGGGCTCATCGAAATATCTAAGCAGATTTATCTTTACATGATTTTGGCTTTGAAAGGATTTATTAGGTATCCTTGGAGGCTGCTTTCGAGAGTCAATTGTCTTTGCAAGGCAATTTTCTCTAGGTCAAGTCCTTTGATGTGCTTTCGGTTAGAAATTCAATTTTGTCACAAAGGAATTTGTTTTCTCCTATGAGCTTGATACTTTCTTGTTGGCGGCTATTGAGAGTTTGAATCTCGGTGCCATCGAGAGATTTCTCGGCGATAAGTTTCTCACAGTTCTTGGCGAGTTTTACATAGGCTACTCTAAATGAATTGAACTCTTCAAGCATATCTTGATTATCCTTGAGAAGTTCTTCCTTACTGAAGTTCTCACTGTTGATATCACTTTTATCCAAGGGACTAGGTGAGACTTTGACTTCATTTTCAGAGTCATAGGTGGGACCTGAATCATGAGCTATTAAGCATATGTTAGCTTGCTCACAATCATCCTCTTCCTCTTACGAATCAGTCCCAAACCATGTAGCAACTTGTTTGTCTTATATGTCTTCAGCCAACATACCCTTTTGTTTTTGAAATTTTTTATAAGTAGGTCTTCGGTATGCTTCAAATTTTGGCTTTGGACATTTGGAGACAAAGTGACCAGGTTTTCTACAATTGTAACACACAAGCTCTTCTTTAGATAAGCTTTCACCGTCTTTCTAAAAAGGTTTGTTGGTGTGTGTTTTTCCTTCCATATTTTGCGAATTTTTGAAAACGTTTTACAAACATAGCAAATTGTTCATCTGAGAGAAAATCATTTTCAGGCGGAAGTGGAAGGTTTGTTTTCAACGGTGGTTTCTTCTTGGACCATGGGCGCAAGGACACGGTTACATGCTTGTTTGTCTGCTCTAGAGCTTAATTTACTTCGAGCTCATAAACCTTCAAACTTGCATAGAGACTACGGAGAGTCATCTCGTTTAAGTTTTGGATTCTTTCATAGCGATGGTCTTAACATGCCATAAGCTACCTAGAGCCTAGAAATCTCATGTTCATTTCCTTTTTGTCATAAGTTTTACCAATAAGCATTTATTAATTACCTCATTTGAAGCGGCCAGTATGCTTGTCTCAAGGTTTCCTTTGGATCATTTTTGAAGGAGTCAAACTGCTGGATGTATGTGTATTTCCTGTTATCTCTTGTGTCTTGGTCTCCTTCCAAGAATTCCACAAGAGCTTCCCACATCTCTTTTGCAGTAGTACATCGGATCACTTGCTGGTATGTGCTTGTGTCTAGAGAGCTAGTAATGATATTGATTGCTTTACTATCTAGCTCTACCGGTTTTTGTAGTCCTCGTCCATTCGATTCTTCTTTGGGAACTTGCGAGATTCCGGCGATGGAGCTAGAAGGTTGGCCTTCGTTGGTACATGTTGACTGTGTGCGCACTTCCATAATCTGTTGTCAATAGAGTTCATAAAACACATTACCTTATCCTTCCAAACATCAAAATGGCCTTCGTCCAATATTGGGACGTGGTTCGCATTTGACGTAAGCAGCATGTAGTGTGTTTGTGCCATTGGATCGAATCTCTCAAGAGTTTAATATCGGAAAAACAAGTTTTCAAAGAGTTAAGCTTTGATACCAATTGTGGGTCCCAACGGGCACAATAATAAGCTAGAAGGGGGGGGTTGAATAGCTTATTATACACTTAAAAACTTTTAAGTAAGTTCTTTGAAAAGTACTTACAATCTATTGAGAAGATTGAAGTAGTGGAAGTCTTTCAAGGTGTGAGGTTCCCAGGGTGCGACCGCGCCCTTGGATAGGGGTGCGCGTACGTACGGATGTGGGACACCACTGCTCTCGTTCCACCCTCCCTTGTTTAGGGGAAGACGAAATCAAAAGTGCGAGAGGAGTGATGTCTATGTTAGCACGTTGGAATGTGCCTCGGTTGCCTTTAGTGGATTTTGTATCCAATATGGGAACTTATGGTTTCTCGCATCAAGTTATCCCTTTTTTAGGGGATACCAGGATATGGGAATGCATTACCCTTTCATTCTCATTTTCCTTTTTTTAGGGAAAAACGGAAAAGTACAAAAAAGGATATTGCGACGCCCCCACTATGGATTTTATTAAAAATAGCCTTATGGCCCGTTTCAGATCACTATGGGAGCTTTGGGTTTCCCGCATCAAGTTATCCCTTTTTTAGGGGATACCAGGATATGGGAATACATCACCCTTCCATTCCTATTCTTCCTTTTTTAGGGGAGAACGAAAAAGTGCAAAGAAGGAGTGTTGCGAGGCCCCACTGGATCTGAAAGTTTTAGAGTCGCCATCTTTATTTTAAGGCAAAATAAAGCAAAACCAAAGAAAAGAAAAATAAACCGGAGAAAAGCGGGTTCGGAGGCTAAGTTACGAGTTGGGAAGGTGCTAGGCACCCAACTCGCCCTTTCGGTCTCAAAAGTTGTTTTTGGCTGAAGTATGCTTATTGTTATATTTATTTAGCAAATAAATAAAACATTAAAAGACAGGAAATTAAAACAAATACATCCGTGGCTACATTATTTACGGACTTGCAGCCATTTCCTTACAATAATTACAAATGTGTTTAAAAATATTTGGTCATTATAACGGCTCTTTTACATAATATTTCATATACTAATACGGGCGGCACAACGGCTTATATTGACTACAGTGTGCCGGATTTAAATAACAACTTTAAAATAATAAATGGACGGAACAGTAAATAAATAAAATAAATAACGCCCTTAAAGGCTTTACCTTTTAGAGCGGTGGTGTGCTCGCTCTGTCCTTCGGGGAGAGGGAGTCTTTTTTGTTGTTTGTTGTATGGTTGTTGTTTTGATTTGGGCAGAGTGACTGCTTATTTTGGAGATTTTTGGCTTGTCTACTCGGGCAGAGTGACAGCTTATTTTGGTAGGTTTTGACCTTTTTGGTTGGGCGGAATAACGGCTTAGTTTTTTGGTTTTTTAGCTTATTACTCGGGCATAGTAACGGCTTACTTTGGGATTTTTGGGCCGGGGAAGTGAGGTGGATACCTAACAACTAGGCTAGGGATCACTTATAACCTATGGATATTTATTTTCGCGGAGTTTGGACGGGGTTTGGAGACTTTTAGGGGCTTCGCTCACCTATCTCACACCTCTCGTACTAATATTTCGACGGAACAACGGAGAGACAGAGCTTCGTTGCGATTTTTATCGTGAACATGAGCTTGAACAACTGAAATAAGGAGCCGGGGCCTTCTATTTATACTTGAAGAGTGGGGAGTCATCCGGCATTTCTCAGTTTCCTTCAGCCGCTTCAATCAGTGGTACACTGAGCTTCAATGGTTGTGCTTTACGCTAAATCGACAAGCTACAGTGGAAGGCATGGCGCGGCCAATTCCTTCTTCTGGCGCGGAACCGGAGGCCTCTTCAGGCGGCGCCCAAGCTACTATTCATCTTTCATTTTGACACTTTCACCCCTTGCAATTTACTGTTTTGCGCATCATGTTTTGCCTTTCGCATTTTTAACTCCTGTAACTTGACATTTGTTAAGTTTTAACAGTTCTTGATATCTTATGTCAGAGTCACATACCAGGGGTACGAAATTGGGGTGTCTACACAAGGAAGCTAGTTTAAGTTTGTCGATAAGGACTACCGGTAGACCTTAACAGGTTACTTAAGTTTTACCGTTAAGGATAAGGATAAACAAAGTAACAAGCAGTTCAATAATTATACAAACAATAGAGGAATTAACACAAGTATTTTGGGATGGTTCACACTATAAAGAGTGCTACGTCCACCACCAAGGCAGTCAGCCTTGGATTTAAATAGTGCACTATGTTTTCCACTAGATCTATTACAAAGAATATTCCCAATGGATCGTGTACAAAATATTGACTTGTGTTTGGGGGTTAAGGAATTAAATATCTGTGTAAACAGGATATTTAATTCGTGCAGAAGAATAGTTTTGAATGAAAACAACAAGAAATACAAAAATAAATGTTGATGCACAACTTCTTGTTGTTGACGAGGACTTCTTGATCTGTTTAGGATCTTTTGAATGCACTGAGTATAAAAGACTTAGAGTTGTTGTAGATTTTCAGAGCATTTCATCAAGTGTGTTTCTCCAGTCTTTAATGGCAGCATTTATAGCAGGAGCATTCTGGAGATCAGTTGGACAAGACGAAGACTTAACAGCTCTATTAGGTTGAATGCATTAAATGCATGGAGTTGTCAATCAAGAATTTCGTCTTCACAAATATTGAGCAGGGAATGGGTACAGAGATCTTTTGCAGAGTCTGGAAGATGGGCAATCTGGATGTCAGATCTGAGAGAGTTGTTACAAACAGTAGGTGACCGCTTTCCTCGCTTTTCTTGTTCTCTCGCGAAAGTCTTCCCGCTTCCAGGAAAGCGCTTTCGGTTCGAGATGTCAGGGAATGTCTCAATTTAAATTAAAACTGATAAGGATAAATTTAAATTGATCCATTACGAATTGCTTGACTGGACACGTCATGATTGACCGAGTGTAGACAAGGTCTGCCGTTGTAAGCTGTAACAGGTCTTCCGGTGAAGCCTTGAAGAGGTCTTCCGCTGAACCTGTGAAGTCCTATAAAAACTATCTTGGCAAAGTTCTATACACAGTTGCCACGCTAATCGATACGCAGCCCAATTAGCCACTGATGTATAAAACTAGTGTAATGTATGAGCAGATATAAATCTAAATACAAAAGTAACAACATGCCCTAACTAAGATTTACTATTTTACGGTTTTACTAGACATTTATTGTTTTAATGAGATCTTATAGCTTTAATTATCTAGTTTCTTCTCCATGATTATTTCTAATTTATTTTTTTATTTTTGTGCAGCCTAGATTTATTGTTTTACAAATATTTAGTTTGTAGTTTATTAATTGCTTGTTATCGTAATCAACTAAAATCTCAAATTTAATTTTTGTCCGGCATAGATTTATTTTTTTAAAAAAAATGTTCGTAAGTTTTGTAATTTTAAATATTTGTATTTTTAATTTCTTTCTTTTTTAAAAAAATTATGCTAACTTTCCCATATTTGTCTAAAATCTTTGTGATTTCGATTTTGAATAGTTTTTTGTTAGTTTATTCTGTCTCATTCAATTTGTTTTATGGTTTTTGTCTGAGATTTTCATTTTTAAGTTTATTTCAATTAACAGGTAATAGGTTGGTATGTGTGAAAGAGACCGCTTTTGGATGTTTAATTATACTCTTTTTGGGTTAGTTACAAAATTTTACAGCCAATAAAATGTGTTTTTCGTCTTTGTTTTGTGTAGTGTACATTGATCCGACCCCTTCAAAATCTAAAACATATATTAATTTATTCGCATCATACTCACTTCATACACTGATGGTCTCCATACTGATAGTCTGATACCGTATCTTAGGCACAGACACGAAATCTAGTAAGAAATATTAAGCCTCATTAAATTACTTCGGTACCCTTACTTTAGAAATTTATTTCTTAAACGCGTAACATTCCCTCTCTTTTAAGAGACCAGGCCAATATGCATTTGTTCATGCACGTTATATATATATATATATATATATATATATATATATATATATATACATTTTGATTTTCTCCTATATAATTATACTTATTTATTTAGTAATTTTCATCATTTATTTACATGAGCAATAAAAGACTAATTCAATTGGATATCAATAGAGCTGTCAAAATTGGTTGAGCCCGTCGGGTCAGCCCACACCGCTACCTAAAAAACATGTGTTGGGTTGGGAAAATATGAACCCATTTAGAGGCGAGTCGAGCCCATGCTGGTTATGGGCTAGGTCGGGACGGGTTGGGCACTGGCTGACTCGTCACTTGGAAGACGTAAATACAAATTACAATACAAGTATTGTATATTCAGTATTCTAGATCTCAGACTCAATCAAACAAACCCTTGGTTGTCTCATGTCTGCGTGTCTCACATAGTCTCGATGCGACGGCGATGGTGTGAATCCTAGGCAACCCTTCGTCTTTCGATTTTGATCTCAGACTCTCACACATGACTCGTGTATATGTACATGGCTTTAGCAATGGCAAACTGGCAGACGCAGTCACACACCAAGCAGAAGCAGGTTCCCCACTCTTCTTCCAGACTTCCACCATCGATCTGCCGATCTGCCGATCTCCCTCTGCCAGTCTACCTCTCTCCAGCCACCGTCTTTCTCTCTCTCAAGTTTCATCTCACCGGACTACCGGAGTCATGAGACTCACGACTCACAAGCATCCTCTCTCTCATCCAGTCATCTACTCATCTTCACTGGCTAGTTGCTGCCTATACGACTCGAGCTGCCAATGGCATCTACGGTAAACTCTATCGTCTCTCACTGTATTGGACACATCAATTGTTCAATCTTTTGCTTGCTATGTTTTCAGATATATTTTTTTTGTCTTCTCTGTTTTATGTGGGTGTGTATTTTGTATGAAGTTCAAAATTGGGGTAACAAGTAAGTTCACATAAAAACCATTAGAGAATTTAGATTTTTTAATGTGCCAAATGAGCCTGTCTTAGTTGTCTACCTATTTGATGTGAATTTGACTATTTCATTTGACGACATTCCAGCACAACTATATTTAGTTTAGTTTATGAAGAGACCAATGTTTTTGAGATTCTTGACGAGGAAGAAAATGAAAATGCTACAAAAGAATGAATGTTTGTGTTTGCTTTTGAAATTATTGAAAAACTTAGTATTTGTTTTTGATGAACGGTGAAAAGCTATTTATCTTTGAGATTATTGAAGAAAAAAAATTGTAGTTTTTTTTTTTAATGAATGGTGAAAAAAGTTGGTGTTATTTTTTTTATCAGTTGTGAGAATTTGGGTTAATTTTTTTTAAAAGAATTGTGGAAAAATTGGTGAGTTGACCCGCTCAATTTGCAACCCATGATGGGTTGGCATTTCTTAGGCCCGCCATCTTTGGCGGGTTAGCCCGATCCGCCCGCCAACCGGTGAGTTTTAGTGGTTTGTGGGTTGGCCCGCCCCACCAACCCACCTTGACAGCTCTAGATATCAATCATATGAAAACCACTGAACTATTACTCTTAAGCCCTAACTAGTTATTTTACCCGTACTCCGCACAGGTACAATGTAAATATATATATATATATATATTTATTTATTTATTTATTTATTTATTGTAATAATAGTATATTTTTGGACATTATAATTGAATTGTTAAACTCTTCAATAGTTATAATAATTTAATTTCTTCTAATGTTACTAATATTAGACCTTTTTTTACATAAATACTTTTAAAATCAATATAATTTTCTAACTAACGTGAGATACATATTCTCTATTAGTAATAAAAGTAAAAATATTTTATCTAATTACTTTTAAAACTAACATCTAACTTGATAATAATAGTATAAGTCTTTTTGTTAAAAAAACTTTTAAAATTATTATTCATTTTTAAACAATGTGGGATACTTGTTTTCTATTTCTACTAGTATACATGCCCGTGTCATAGGTACGGTGTCGCTATGGGATAAGTTCAATCTCATAACTAGCGGTGTAATTCAAACAAAACCCACAACTGAAAGTTTTATATGTAATTGTAGAGGGGTAATTCAAACATAACTTATAACTTAGGGATTCATTTGTAACTTACATACTTACGAATCAATCTGGACCGTCAGTCTTCTATATAAAGACTTTGAAAATCAACATCACTTTCCAACCAATATATGATACATCTCTTCTATTGGTAATAATAATATTTTTAAAACTAACATCAATATCTAACCAATGTAAGATACATCTCTTTTATTGGTAATAATATTACAATACTTTGTAACCAATGTGAGATACATGCATTTATTCTATTTGTAATAATAAGTCTTTAATCTAAAGACTTTTTAAACCAACATTTCTTTTTAAACAATGTGAGATACATATCTTTTATTGGTAATAAGAGTAGAAGTTTTTAATATAAGACTTTTAAAACTAACATCTTTTTTCTAAATAATATAAGATGCGTATCTTCTATGGTGATAAAAGTAGAAGTCTTTATCAAAAGACTTTCAAAACTAACATCAATTCAAATGTAAGATACATCTCTTCTATTTGTAATATTAGTAGAGATGTATTTCATATTGGTTATAAATTGATTTTGGTTTTAAAAGTCATTAGATTTAAAATCTTACATTTTATTACCAATAGAAAATCATATCCTACATTGGTTTGATAGTAATGTTGGTTGTAATTATATATATATGAGCTGCCCGGCCCAATAGGCCCAAGTCATCAGTCACGTGCCTGGCACATCTTCCCCAATTATGAGCAACATGTGTGTTGAGGTTCAGGCCATTGAGAAATGGGCAGCAACCATTGATATATCGCGAGCTGTGGGCTTAACCTCCAGCAGGCAAGGGCATAGCGAGCCGGGGGCTTAACCAGCGGTCAGCAGCGCGCAGCGAGTAGGGTTTACCATGCTCGTTTATCAAAGAGTTATTGTGAATATAGACGGTTATATCCGGGAAATTCTTCATCATTACCACAATGTTACCGTTGTGATGAATGGGACAGTTAATGGGGCAGTTAATATGTCTGCCATTCATTCCATGACCATTAATGGGCAGTTACTCTCCGAAAACAGCTATATCAACCCCTCAAGATCAAGGAGGGAGGTACGTGATTCTAATTGCTAGCCTAAACTCTGCCAAATTATTGACTGAGTAAACTGTTGTGCTAATTCTTGCGCCGGAGGGCTTTTGCAGGGAGTGCCCTTGCCTAGTTTACAACTTTTTTCATTGATTTGCAGAGTTGGGTTTTGAAGATCAAGGATATATTGAAAGCCAGGTATCCAGTTAGCAAGGCCCAGTGCGTCAAACGGGAATTTGGACGCACCAGTTGGTTCCGTTGCCGGGAACCGAAGAAACATTCTTTGTGAAGTGAGATTTTGTTCTTGGCAAGTTTTAATTATGGCCAAAAACGGTATGAATGGCGGTAACCCGGTGGAGGAAGTGCACACGGCTACCCCAAGTATGAATCTCCCGGCTGCCAACAATCCACTGCCACCACCTCATGATGCACGCCACCAGCTCAATCAACGACGTGGGTTGGATTCGCTGGCTAGGAGTGTCGTAGCTGCGGTGGGATTGGCCAATGAGTTTCGGGAGGAGGCTCTTCGTCAAAGGGCTATCTATTGAGGACAGATGCATCAACTTAACCTGCAGTTGATTACCGTGGGTAAACCGCCTCTACCCATCGAGTTGGATCCCTCACCTGCTTTGCCTGCGCCAAGCCAGGCAGCGAGTGGGTCAAGAACTGGGGGCAATCAATTAAACCCAGTACTCGTTCCCTCGCAACAACGTGAACGAGAATCAAGAGGACGTAATAAGCAAGAAGGTCGGGCTAGTCACAGGATTGTGCCAAGTGTGCATTCTCGGCTGGGACCCCGAGTGGGGGATGATTTGGTACAGTCTCGCCGTCAACGTCGATCACCTTCTCTACGAAGGTCGCATCATCGCCGACCTCGTTCGCCCTCACCTCGAAGGTCACATGCTCGCAGTCACCGCTCTCCATCTCCTAGGAGATCCCATGCTCGCCGTCACAGAACGCCTTCACCTAGACGGTCTCAAGTACATTTGTCACATCAGTCTAAGGGAAAAAGGGAGTTGCAACAATCAGATGCTCAGAGAAATTTGATAGTTAATGAGCCAGTTGCTCAGCTCGCTGGGATGGCCCAGGCACAGGTGGCGCAGGTCGTGGGTGTTACTCAAGCTCTTGGAGCTATGGGTCCCTCACAGGTCCCTCCCGTGCCCATGGCACAGCCTCAGCCCGTGGGTGGTTTGCCTCTAACCATTAATATGCAGGACTTTGAAGACTTGAAGCGCCGTATAGAAACGTGGGAGCAGGGCAAAGCCCTTGATGGAATTTCTGGGCACTTCAGCTAGCCCATTGGCTCCTTGGATTGAGAATACACCGCCAACACAGGGACTCATCTTCCCGAACATTAAAGAGTATACAGGGAAGACTAAGGCGAGAGATTGGTTGATGTCATTCGAGTCTCAAATTGGCTTGGTAACTTCAGATGAGGCATTAAAGATTCGGGCTTTTGTGGGTGCGTTGCAAGGAAAGGCATTGGCATGGATGGGAGCTCTACCGTGCAGATCAATTAACAATTAGGCTAACATGCGAATACAATTTTTAGCAGATTTGGGACTTTGGGTACACTAGCAAAGACAAGGGCTGACCTGTCCAAGGTCAAACAGGGAGCTCACGAATCAATCGCTAGTTATTTGGAGCGGTTCACAAAAGTATTGGAACAGGTTCCTGGGTTGACCGAGCAGGAAGTGACCTTGTGCTTCGAGACAGGTTTGCTTGAAGGAGAAGGGGGATTAAGATCAGAATTGAGCATGCGCGAGCCCAAGACGCAGGCAGAGATGTTAATACGGGCTCAGAAATGGTGTGCGGGGGAGACCGCGAAGAAGGAAAAGAAAAAGGAGAGTACTGAGGTTGGGGGTAATCCCAAGGGTAATGGCCAGGCTATGGGCGGTGGTTACAATAAAGACAAATCGAGGTATGACCGCCCGAGAGAATTTCTTCGGGAAGCTGATCTTACCCCGCTCAATACACTGCGCGAGGATATTATGTATGAAATTCGAGATGAGCTTCCTCGCCCACCTTGCATGAATCCAGAGACAGCTGATACTAGGGATCGGTCAAAGAGGTGTGCCTATCAAGACAATTATGGGCATACGACGGAAGAATGCTGGTCATTGAAAAAGGTCATTCAGAAGCTGATTAATGAAGGTCGGTTAGACCGGTTCAAGAGGGATGGAGGAAACAGGGGGAATGTTCCCCGAAGAGATGCACCCCCGATCAGAGGGGTAATAAATGTGATTATGGATGAAGAGCCCACGCCAACTCAGCTCGGCAAGCAGATTTATTCCTTGTCAAAAGTGGTAGATCGACCAACCACTTTGCAAGCTGGGGAGGAGACTATACAGTTTACTCGCAGCGAGCTAGCGAGCAATGTGGCAGGGGAAAAGTCCTTGATTGTCTCAGCTTTAGTGGATGGTTGGGTGGTACACAGAATCTTGGTGGATACTGGGGGCTTGGCCTCCATCAGGCAAGGGCACAGCGAGCTGGGGGCTTAGTCAGCGGGCAGGATTTTCCATGCTCGTTCACCAATGACGGTTATTGTAAATATAGACGGTTACTTCCGAGAAATTCTCCATGTTACAGTTGTTATGAATGAGATAGTTAATGGGGCAGTTAATATGCCCGCCATTTATGCCACGATCATTATGGGCAGTTACTCTCCGACAACAACTATATAAACCACTCCAGATCAAGGAGGGAGGTATGTGATTCTACTTACTAGCCTAAACTCTACCAAATTATTGACTGAGTGAACTGTGGTGCTAATTCTTACGCCGGAGGGCTTTTGCAGGGAGTGCCCCTGCCTAGTTTACGGTTCATTTGATTGGATTGCAGAATTGGGCCCTGAAGATCGTAGATATATTGAAAGCCAGATATCCAAGTAGAAAAGTCCAGTGCGTCTAGGCAACTTTTGGACGCATCAATATATATATATATACATACATACATACATATATACATACATACATACATACATACATACATACATATATATATGTATATATATATATATATATATATATATATATATATATATATATATATATATATATATATATATATATGTATATATATATATAAGACTTCTACTATTAATAATAAAAGAGATTAATACCACTTATCATATTAATTATTACTAAGATTATTATTAGTTAATGGTTGGAAAATAAAGAGTCTTCATAAATTGAAAATTCATGCCTTCACAATTGAGATTTAACAAAAGAGGGGGTGAGGTGGCACAACTATAGTAGTCCTCACCAACTTTATATATATACTAGTTTATACCCGTGTGATGCACGGTTCGAATAATATTTTTGTTTATAAAAACTATTTATAATAAGATGATTTTTGAAACTTGTTATAAGTAATTAAAATTTTAAATTATAATACTTTGAACAAAACTAAAATAATATAAATATTGAAATTGATCAATGAATAGGTAATAGAAAGATTTGGGTAAGAATTAATCAATAATGGATATAGATTAATTAATAATTTTCTGGTGAAGTAATTAATAAAAATTAAACTTTCATCCACCAGCCGTGGTTGAATCTTTTCCTACAAAAATTGATCATTTTAAATGAAGTGTGATGTGGCAGTCGTGACTTCTGTTAGTAGTAATTAATATTAAATTTCTATCCATCTGCAGTTTAGAATCTTTTTAACACATTTGAACACTACATGATTTAGGATTCTTATCTAATTAGATTTATGATTTTTATCTTAAACTAATCAATTTTGGAAGAAAAAAAACGTTTACCATTTCGAAGGTGACACATGACAGTACATAATCTCTTTGAAACTTTTAGTTTTCCAAATAAAGTCATCACGTGACAGCAGCGGCTTCTGTTTTAGTAATAATTAATATATATATATATATATATATATATATATATATATATATATATATATATAGAGAGAGAGAGAGAGAGAGAGATTTACTATGTCCAAGAGCTTATAGAAATAAATGAAATTTTGATGTTAGATACATTTTTCATTACAAGGCATTTGATAAATCTATTAACTATTACTAAAACATAAGTTGTTTCTGCCTTTTTTTTATTAGGACTCTTCAATTACCAACGAGTTATAGCTCAACTGGTACTGCTCACTTCTCTTAACGGAGAGGTTGGGTGTTCGAGTCTCACTAGAGACACCCTGGACTTTACAACTCTCAGTAGAGAAGTCGGGTGTTCAAGCCTCTTCAGAAGCATCGTTGTTGTTAAAGCCTTATCCAAAGGCCCCATTTAGCTACTCACTTATCTTAATGGAGAGGTTGAGTATTCAAGCCCTACCAGAGGCACCCTGGGACTTAACTACTCTCAACCGAGAGGTCGGGTGTTCAAAGTCTCACCAGAGGCACCATTTGTTCGAGCCACACCAAATGCATCATATATATATAATTGTAGCCTTTCAAGGCATTAAAAAAAATTAAGGGTTGAGGTACGGTCTATGTCCCCTCCAACCTTTTGGAAAAAAAAAATTAGGACTCTTCAATTCTCATGGTAAAAGATTTTTTTTACCATTTTTTGTTGCCAATTTTTTTTTTACTTTAATTTATGTTTCTCTTGGTTAGTACCTCATCCTTTTTTTCCCCCACAATGACTAGAATTACAGAAGTGTTGGATTCTTCTATCTATTTTGTAATTTCTTCAATAAATACGTTAAAACCGTGCAAATCAAATAGGATAAATTTGTTTGTCCATTCTAAACAATCTCTTTCAAATTCAAATTATGTTTATCTCTTCTAAACAACCTATGTTCATATATCTCTAAATAATATTAGACGATTGAAATGTCTACTCTACCATCATTTGCAAGAGAGTTTAACCATCGTAATCAATTCCTATTAAATTTTAACCTACCTCTCTCAAATTTCTTAGTTTTCAAATTGTTTAGTTGTGCTTTTATTTTTCTTCGTGGGTTTTACAATAAAACACACGTACATGCTTAAAGTGAATGAGAAAATAAAGGTACGTACATGTTTGTGTGTGTATGTGTGTTTTTTTACAATATAATGAATTAACTTACTAATTATAGTATGATTTAAAATTCTTTAATGTTGGTATATGGCTAATGCATGTGTGAGTGTTTTTTAAACCGATCATGCTTATGTTTTCTTTCAACCATGCATGAGAAGTAAAGGCAGATAAAGTGTTGTGCCCGCTATGGACAATCGGTCATGCATATATCACCTAAAATTTTATTTATTTACTTTTATAATATATTTAGTTTGTATAATTTTTTGATCATAATGAAATATTCAACAAGATATTATAAAGATAAAAACAGAAGATGTTTCTAATATTCATTTTTTATTTTTTTTTTCTTATAGATGTAATTTTTTTTATTATCAATGTTGTTAAGCCTAATCTTATTTTTATTTTGTATGTATTAAACTCATCTATGTGTTTGTATTTAAAAAAATATAATATTCAAGAATTCCATATTTTAACCAAGTTAATCGACATTTACGATATCATATCTCTTTGTTCATTTTTAGTAAGTTTTATGACTAGAAACATAGCAAAATTAAATGTAATATTATGTTACATGTAAAGATCTTGTGGTCAGGTCTCTTGATTCTTTTGTATCTTAAACTAATAAAGTTGTTTTCAATTAAGAATCTTTAAACATTGGTTATAAATTTGGATAATAACATAATATCATAATTAAGAAAGCTAATTATTTTTAGGAATTATTAAAAAAATATTCAATTTCCTACTATTTCAATTTTTATTTATTTTAAATTTAAGATAGAAAGTATTCAGTTGTTAACTATTTTTAAATTACTAACTATTCTGATAAATTTAAGAAATTATTAATTTTATTATTTTATTTTATCTTGAAGTAAATTGAGTTGATCAAGTTGTAGTTGGTTAAGTAAATTTGAAATTCATATTACCCGCCCGTCTCTACAACAATTTCATAAGATAATATATTCATTTAATTAAATTGTTTCTTTTATATTGTATTAAATATTCATATATTAATTTCAGTATTTACCATATTTTAGATTTTGTTCAAAAGATTCTAATTATAACGAGTTTGGAAAATTATCTTATTATAAGTAACTTTTACTAAAAAAAACCCTTAAAACCGTGCATTGCACGAGTATAACCTAGTTATAGAAATACTAAATGTTGACACGCTCAAATATATATGTTTTCAAATTATGTTGGTGGTTTAGAAGAGGATTGTGTAGAAAAATAAATAATGCTAGTAGCATACTCTCTACTCCAGGCAAAGAGTCCCCGTTTGAAAGTCAATTTTTTTTTATAAAAAATGATATTTTTAGTTGTTCATTAGTAATAAAATAATACTTTTACGTCTTATTTTTTAAAAAGTAGACTTTTTAAATGAAATATCCAAAAATAAGAATATTTGACTATTTAATACTCCCTCACTTTTACTTATCACTACTTATCTCATAATATCATTTACGCACAACAAATATTTATTGACGATCATTATGAAATTATATTCTTAAGCTGAGTTTATTTAGAAAGAATTTTATGTTGGACATTTAAGTCATGTAAAGAGTGAAAATAGTACTAAAAGAGAAGTTTCATAATTATTAGACGGGAAAATTACAGTAATCCTCCTCAATTATGGGTTGTGTTTAAGTTTTCTCCTCAACTACCATTGAAGCAATACAGTCCCCTTCTTTACTATAATTACACATTTTGTTTAAGCACTATCGTTTGAGTTGCCCGAATATAAACAAAATGTAAGAGACAATTTATATTACTCCCTTCGTTCCAAAATATATAACGTTTTGAGGTTTTTCACACAAACCAAATAAACATATTGTAAAAACTAAACTGCTCCTGTCGAAACATTAATAAGTTGTCTTGATATTTTTGCCCAAAAAGTCAAACACGAGTTACAGAGTCAATAAATATGAGTAGAATTGAGGAAAAAAGGAAAGAAGTTCCTTGAAAATTGCAAAGTGTCGTCTATTTTGGAACAAAAAAACTCTTCCAAAACGTTATATATTTTGGGATGGATGGAGTATTTGTTTAAACAATATTATTTGTATTTTACTCTAAACAGAATGTAAAGAGGCACTTTATACACATTTCAAAAAACTCAAGTGAAATTGGTAAAATGAGCACATACTCCCTCTAATTTCAAACAATCGTCCTTCTTTCATTTTTTGTCTGATATCAAATAATTATCCTCTTTCAAAACTTTATTCTTTAAGAAAACTCTTTTACTATGTTATTTTACTTTTTCTACATACTTTAATTATGGTCATATGCTTAATGATATTTTAGGAATCCACACATTACACCAATATTTATAATATAATCAATTATTTTTTCTTAAAGAATGCATCGGATCAAAAAAGGCAATAATTTGAAATCAGAGAGAGTATTTTTTTTAAGCCAAACATCACATAAAATGGGTTACGTGGAATGAGATTTAATATAGAAGGTGTAAGTGGTACTCCTATGTTCCTAAATAATGATCTTCTTCGATTTGGAACGAATATTAAGAAATAGGAATCGACTCTAATATAAATATTAGTATATTATGTAGGTTTTTTTTTTTAATTCTTGTGGATGTGGTCCATAATGAAAGTAGGTAGAACAAATAATTTAAAGTGCTTTTATAAAAAAGAAAATTTAGAAACATAAGAAAAAAATTGAAACTGATAAAAAGGAAAAATATACTCCCTCCGCCTCGGAGAAATGTTCCTAGTGGACAAAACATAAAAATTAAAAAAAAATAGTCCCCCTATTCCACTCAAATAGTCCTCATTTGAAAAGTCTAATAATTAAGAGATATATTAATGTGATTGAACTTGATTATAATTACAAAAATATATAATAACAATCAATATGCTTACGATATAAGTGGAGGGTAAAAATGAAAGACTATGAAAATTGTAAACATAATTTTTGAAAGTAGACTCTTTATGTGAAAGATTCTAAAATAGTATAGTGGTCTATTTGCCTGAAACGGAGGGAGTATAATTAATGATGAGTTGTAAAATATACTAGATCTTCGTGCCCATGCCTATGGCACGATACCAGTATATCTAATTTCGTCAATTGAAACGACAACGTCTAAATAGAAGGTGCGCTTTTAAAAAATGTTACAGTTCCAGTGTACATTACTTCAGTAGTTGCGGGCCACTATTTGAACTCGATCCATAGTTGAGGGGGGCTATTTGTAAGAAGTTATATGTAACTAACCTATGAACATTTGATTTTGCGACGGAATGTAAGATTGACTGCTCATAATATTAATTGTTTGGAACAGGGTGAGAAAAAACAGAGAGTTAAAAGTGGATAACTACTCTCATACATGTGCATGTGAAAGTGAATCTCAACCGTTAAGTTTTTTAAGATAATTTAATCATATGAAAACCACTGAACTATTACTCCTAAGTCCTAACTAGTTATTTTGTCCGTGCTCCGCACAGGTACAATGTGAATATATTATTTTTTTTTGTAATAATAATAATATATTTTTGGACATTATAATTGAATTGTTAAACTCTTCAATAGTTATAATAATTTAATTTTTTCTAATGTTACTAATATTAGACCCTTTTTTTTTTACATAAATACTTTTAAAATCAATATAATTTTCTAACTAACATGAGATACATATTCTCTATTAGTAATAAAAGTAAAAATATTTTATCTAGGTACTTTTAAAACTAACATCTAACTTGATAATAATAGTATAAGTCTTTTTGTTAAAAAACTTTTAAAATCATTATTCATTTTTAAACAATGTGGGATACTTGTTTTCTATTTCTACTAGTATACGTGCCCGTGTCATAGGTACGGTGTCGCTATGAGATAAGTTCAATCTCATAACTGATGGTGTAATTCAAACAAAACTCACAACTAAAGGTTTTATATGTAATTGTAGAGGGGTGATTCAAACATAACTTATAGCTTATGGATTTATTTGTAACTCACATACTTATGAATCAATCTGGACCGTCAATCTTCTATATAAAGACTTTAAAAACCAACATCACTTTCCAACCAATGTATGATACATCTCTTTTATTGGTAATAATAATATTTTTAAAACTAACATCAATTTCTAACTAATGTGAGATACATCTCTTTTATTGGTAATAATAGTACAATACTTTGTAACCAATGTGAGATACATGTATTTATTCTATTTGTAATAATAAGTCTTTAATCTAAAGACTTTTTAAACCAACATTTATTTTTAAACAATGTGAGATACATATCTTTTATTGGTAATAAGAGTAGAAGTTTTTAATATAATACTTTTAAAACTAACATCTTTTTCTAAATAATATAAGATATGTATCTTCTATGGTGATAAAAGTAGAAGTCTTTATCAAAAGACTTTCAAAACTAACATCAATTCAAATGTAAGATACATCTCTTCTATTGGTAATATTAGTATAGATGTATTTTATATTGGTTATAAATTGATTTTGGTTTTAAAAGTCATTAGATTTAAAATCTTACGTTTTATTACCAATAGAAAATCTGTATCCTACATTGGTTTGATAGTAATGTTGGTTGTATATATATATATATATATATATATATATATATATATATATATATATATATATATATATATATATAAGACTTCTACTATTAATAATAAAAGAGATTAATATCACTTATCATATTAATTATTACTAAGATTATTATTAGTTAATGGTTGGGAAACAAAGAGTCTTCATGAATTGAAAATTCATGCCTTCACAATTGAGATTTAACAAAGGGGGGTGAGGTGACACAACTATAGTAGTCCTCACCAACTTTATATATATACTAGTTTATACCCGTGCGATGCACGGTTCGAATAATATTTTTGTTTATAAAAGCTATTTATAATAAGATGATTTTTTAAACTTGTTATAAGTAATTAAAATTTTAAATTAGAATACTTTGAACAAAACTAAAATAATATAAATACTGAAATTGATCAATGAATGGGTAATTGAAAGATTTGGGTAAGAATTAATCAATAATGGATATAGATTAATTAATAATTTTCTGGTGAAGTAATTAATAATAATTAAACTTTCATCCACCAGTCATGGTAGAATATTTTCCTACAAAATTGATCATTTTAAATGAAGTCGTGATGTGGCAGTCGTGACTTCTATTAGTAGTAATTAATATTAAATTTCTATCCATCTGTAGTTTAGAATCTTTTTTACACATTTGAACACTACATGATTTAGGATTCTTATCTAATTAGATTTATGATTTTTATCTTAAACTAATCAATTTTGGAAAAAAAAAATTTTACTATTTCGAAGGTGGCACATGGCATTGGCAGCACATAATCTCTTTAAAACTTTTAGTTTTCCAAATAAAGCCACCATGTGACAGCAATGGTTTCTGTTTTAGTAATAGTTAATATATATATATATATATATATATATATATATATATATATATATATATATATATATATATATATATATATATATATATATATATATATATATATATATAGATAGATTTACTATGTCCAAGAGCTTATAGAAATAAATGAAATTTTGATGTTAGATACATTTTTCATTACAAGGCATTTGATAAATCTATTAACTATTACAAAAACATAAGTTGTTTCTGCCTTTTTTTTATTATGACTCTTCAATTCTCATGGTAAAATATTTTTTTTACTATTTTTTGCTGCCAATTTTTTTTTACTTTAATTTATGTTTCTCTTGGTTAGTACCTCATCCTTTTTATTTCCCCACAATGACTAGAATTACAGAAGTGTTGAATTCTTCTATCTATTTTGTAATTTCTTCAATAAATACGTAAAAACCGTGCAAATCAAATAGGATAAAATCTTTTTATGTGATTATTATTTATTTTATTAATAAGAAATTTTTAATAAACAAATCTTTTTCAAATTTAAATTTATTTGTCTATTCTAAACAATCTCTTTCAAATTCAAATTATGTTTATTTCTTCTAAACAACCTATGTTCCTATATCTCTAAATAATATTAGATGATTGAAATGTTTACTCTACCATCATTTGCAAGAGAGTTTAACCATCGTAATCAATTCCTATTAAATTTTAACTTACCTCTCTCAAATTTCTTAGTTTTCAAATTGTTTAGTTGTGCTTTTATTTTTCTTCGTCGGGTTTACAATAAAACACACGTACATGCTTAAAGTGAATGAGAAAATAAAGGTACATACATGTTTGTGTGTATGTGTGTTTTTTTAATAATATAATGAATTAACATACTAATTATAGCATGATTTAAAATTCTTTAAAGTTGGTATATGGCTAATGCATGTGTGAGTGTTTTTTAAACCGATCGTGCCTATGTTTTCTTTCAACCATGCACAAGAAGTAAAGGCAGATAAAGTGTTGTGCCCGCTATGGACAATTGGACATTCATATATCACCTAAAATATTATTTATTTACTTTTCTAGTATATTTAGTTTGTATAATTTTTTGATCATAATGAAATATTCCACAAGATATTCTAAAGATAAAAACAGAAGAAATTTCTAATATTCATTTTTTTATTTTTTTCTTATATATATGTAAAAAAAATTTATTATCGATGTTGTTAAGCCAAATCTTATTTTTATTTTGTATGTATTAAACGCATCTATGTGTTTGTATATAAAAAATATAATATTCAAGAATTCCATATTTTAACCAAGTTAATCGACATTTACGATATCATATCTCTTTGTTCATTTTTAGTAAGTTTTATGACTAGAAACATAGCAAAATTTAATGTAATATTATGTTACATGTAAAGATCATGTGGTCAGGTCTCTTGATTCTTTTGTATCTTAAACTAATAAAGTTGTTTTCAATTAAGAATCTTTAAACATTGGTCATAAATTTGGATAATAACATAATATCATAATTAAGAAAGCTAATTATTTTTAGGAATTATAAAAAAATATTCAATTTCCTACTATTTCAATTTTTATTTATTTTAAATTTAAGATATAAAGTATTCAGTTGTTAACTATTTTTAAATTAATAACTATTCTAATAAATTTAAGAAATTGTTAATTTTATTATTTTATTTTATCTTGAAGTAAATTAAGTTGATCAAGTTGTAGTTGGTTAAGTAAATTTGAAATTCATATTACCCGTCCGTCTCTGCAACAATTTCATAAGATAATATATTCATTTAATTAAACCGTTTCTTTTATATTGTATTAAATATTCATATATTAATTTCAGTATTTACCATATTTTAGATTTTGTTCAAAAGATTCTAATTATAACGAGTTTCGAAAATTATCTTATTATAAGTAACTTTTACTATAAAAAAAAAAAAACCTTAAAACCGTGCATTGCACGAGTATAACCAAGTTATAGAAATACTAAATGTTGACACGCTCAAATATATATGTTTTCAAACTATAATGGTGGTTTAGAAGACGATTGTGTAGAAAAATAAATAATGATAGTAGCATACTCTCTGTTTCGGGCAAAGAGTCCCCGTTTGAAAGTCAATTTTTTTTATAAAAAATGATATTTTTAGTTGTTCATTAGTAATAAAATAATAATTTTACGTCTTATTTCTTTAAAAGTAGACTTTTTAAGTAAAACATCTAAAAATAAGAATATTTGACTATTTAATACTCCCTCACTTTTACTTATCACTACTTATCTCATAATATCATTTACGCACAACAAATATTTATTGACGATCATTATGAAATTATATTCTTAAGCTGAGTTTATTTAGAAAGAATTTTATGTTGGACATTTAAGTCATGTAAAGAGTGAAAATAATACTAAAAGAGAAGTTTCATAATTATTAGACGGGAAAATTACAGGTAATCCTCCTCAATTATGGGTTGGGTTTAAGTTTTCTCCTCAACTACCATTGAAGCAATACTGTCCCCTTCTTTATTATAATTACACATTTTGTTTAAGCACTATCGTTTGAGTTGCCCGAATATAAACAAAATGTAAGAGACAATTTATATTACTCCCTCCGTCCCAAAATATATAACGTTTTGAGGTTTTTCACACAAACCAAATAAACATATTGTAAAAACTAAACTGCCCCTGTCGAAACATTAATAAGTTGTCTTGATATTTTTGCCAAAAAGTCAAACACGAGTTACAGAGTCAATAAATATGAGTATAATTGAGAAAAAAAGGAAATAAGTTCCTTAAAAATTGCAAAGTATCGTCTATTTTGGAACAAAAAAACTCTTCCAAAACGTTATATATTTTGGGATGGATGGAGTATTTGTTTAAACAATATTATTTGTATTTTACTCTAAACAGAATGTAAAGAGGCACTTTATACACATTTCAAAAAACTCAAGTGAAATTGGTAAAATGAGCACATACTCCCTCTAATTTCAAACAATCGTCCTTCTTTCATTTTTTGTCTGATATCAAATAATTATCTCTTTCAAAATTTTATTCTTTAAGAAAACTCTTTTACTATGTTATTTTACTTTTTATACATACTTTAATTATGGTCACATGTTCAGTGATATTAAAGGAAACCACACATTACATCAATATTTATAATATAATCAATTATTTTTTCTTAAAGAATGCATCGGATCAAAAAAGGCAATAATTTGAAATCAGAGAGAGTATTTTTTAAGCCAAACATCACATAAAATGGGTTACGTGGAATGAGATTTAATATAGAGGGTGTAAGTGGTACTCCCTATGTTCCTAAATAATGATCTTGTTCGATTTGGAACGCATATTAAGAAATAGGAATCAACTCTAATATAAATATTAGTAAATTATGTAGTTTTTTTTTTAAATTCTTGTGGATGTGGTCCATAATGAAAGTAGGTAGAACAAATAATTTAAAGTGCTTTTATAAAAAAGAAAATTTAGAAACATAAAAAAAAATTGAAACTGATAAAAAGGAAAAATATACTCCCTCCGCCTCTGAAGAAATGTTCCTAGTGGACAAAACATAAAAATTAAAAAAAATAGTCCCCCTATTCCACCCAAATAGTCCTCATTTGAAAAGTCTAATAATTAAGAGATATATTAATGTGATTGAACTTGATTATAATTACAAAAATATATAATAACAATCAATATGCTTACAATATAAGTGGAGGGTAAAAATGAAAGACTATGAAAATTGTAAACATAATTTTTGAAAGTAGACTCTTTATGTGAAAGATTCTAAATAGTATAGTGGTCTATTTGCCTGAAACGGAGGGAGTATAGTTAATGATGAGTTGTAAAATATACTAGATCTTCGTGCTAATGCCTATGGCACGATACCAATATATATAATTTCGTCAATTAAAACGACAACGTCTAAATATAAGGTGCAATTTTAAAAAATGTTACAGTTGCAGTGTACATTACTTCAAGTGGTAGTTGCGGGTCACTATTTGAACTCGATCCATAGTTGAGGGGGCTATTTGTAAGAAGTTATATGTAACTAACCTATAAACATTTGATTTTGCGACGGAATGTAAGATTGACTGCTCATAATATTAATTGTTTGGAACAAGGTGAGAAAAAACAGATAGTTAAAAGTGAATAACTACTCTCATACATGTGCATGTAAAAGTGAATCTCAACCGTTAAGTTTTTTAAGATAATTTAATCATAATCTCTAAATAGCTTTAGTCAATTGCACATGTGTGAGAATGAGCTTTATTGTAATATATATTGTGACGATAATATCCATTACACACTCTCTCTCTCTTCCATTAATTATATACTTATTATACTCATTTTATCTTTAAGATATGCAATAATGATAGTATTAAATGAAATGATATAATAGGAAAAAAATGGTAGTAATAGAAATTTGTACACTAAAATTCTTTAACAATATTAATTGGAACATCCAAAAATAGAAAGTAGAAACATTTATCCGGAAATGTGGGAGTAATTATGTAGGACGGGAGGGGTATAGATTTAGTGGGGAGGGGAGGTGTACAAAAATGTAATTTTGGATAAGCAGCTAAAACGTTGCACGCACCTTAACTATAGCCATTACTAATACTGTAGAGTCAAAAGCGACAGGCGTCTCGTCTGTCTATTCTCTCTAGTTCCTTTACAAGAAAGGTATCGTTGGATTACGAACAGAGGAAGCAGACTGTAAATTTATATACAGACCGCCCCCAAGGTATGAAACGTGAAGAACCCATCTCCCTAATCCCTATCCCTCTTTAGTTTCACGTTTCAGTCTCTTCTTCTGTACTTCTCAATGATATGAAAATTAAGTCTTGTTCTCTGTAAATTAGTCCTAAAGTGAGAGATTTTATTGTTTTTCCTGTTCATTTGTTGTTGGGTATGAAATGCCATGTGAGGGTAGACTTGATGATGATTCTGGGTATTTAGAATGAAATGTGATAGTTGCTTTTGCTTAATTTTCTAGGATATGTGCTTTAGTTTTTTTCTTTAGTGGGTGGGAAAAATTTAAAGTGGTTTTGCAGAAAGCATGTGTGTGTTGATTTGTCATTTGGAACAGTTTTAAATTGGTTCTTTCTTCCGAATTTGGTTATTTGTAGTTATTTTTTTGATAGAAAATCAGTATTCACTTACTGGCTATCCTATGATTGTTCAGTTATAATATTACAAAAGAATTATATTTGGGTGTGCAAATCCTTGCCTGGGTTTAATTATGGTTTTTTTTATAGTATTTTAGATACCTGGTTGTTTATAGTTTCGGAAGTTGTTGAGGAACTTCTATCTGTTAGGTAGAGTTTGGGTGCATACGATGATACAAGCCTTGGAGTTGAAATGTTTGTCGTTTTTGCTACAATTTCTCAATTAGGCATAGATACTGTACTTGTGAACGTAATAATTTGGGATTTTTTGATTGGGACCTGAAATATCTATTTTGCAAGAAATGTTGTCTCTATCTTCTCTCCGATTTTTTTATTTTCACTGTCACTGTGGCAGATATGGTTGTGTGATGACACCACACATAGCTACAAATGTGGGTACTCTTATCTGTGTTCGTAGAATCATACGATTTTGGGATCACCTATTTACCCTATTGAATTAGATGATAACTGTCATCTGAAAGGTCATGTTGCATTAGAAAATATGGATATTTCTTCGTCAATTTACATGATCCAGAACAAAACTACAAGCAATGAGGATTAGGTACATTATTACATAGTATTTTTCGCTGTCTTTTGGTAGCGATGCTATTCTTCTTTAGCTTGATTTGCACGTGTGCATGCATAAGGTATTGTATGAAGTAAGAGGCGAAGAAGTTACAGAGATTGAAGGAGCAGATATCAGTCGTCATATAATAATAAACAATGGGTATTAGATCCGGTACCAACTTTATTGCAAGGGCTATGACTCATGATCACTAGTTAACCCTCCACAACCGTCAAAACAAATACTATTACTAGTATAAGGAGGCTTCCTAACAAACCTGGAAATAAGTTTGTGAAAAGACTTCTCTTTTCCTATTGTAAAATTTTAATGAAGTGAGAATAAGTAAGCTAAGGAAGGGCGAGGGGAATAAAAAAGGATTATTGCTCAAGAGCTCAAGAGTGAGGTTCAGTTTAATCATACGTGGATTGTAAGTCTTTAACAGACATGGTCATGTCTTATCTGAAGTTCAGTTTTCTGTGAGCATATTTCGTTGGGGAACATTCATCTCAGATTATGGAGAAGCTCAAAGACTGGTTACAAAGTTATGGTTCTTTGTTAGCCCAAAATATATACGATCCAAAGCAAAGCTCTTTAGGCTATTGGATTTGGATGTTTGCACTGAAATGAACTGATCCAATGGGATGGCTTGTGGCACGGAAGTGCCTGGAAAAAACAAAATGATCGAAGTCATTTTACATAAGCTAATGTGATTCATCTTTGCTAGAATGTCATTCTCGGAGTACTAGGCCCTAGAGAGTCCACATGAAGCTTGAAATGCTACTTAGCCTGGAACTGTCACTCTTCTAAGCTCTACAATTGCTCTTCCGTTATGGTTAAAAAGATTTAAGTGGGGGAATGCATAGTATTGGCGAACGAAGAGTCTGATAAAATCTAGTTTTTATAAGAACTTACTTAGGATTGGATGCTTATAGATGATGCATATTTTTTTGGATAAGTTCACGTTAAGAAACTATAGTATCAGAAGCTTTGGCTTTAAGGAGGCAGATTTAGTAGACAGACTTGGTGAAGCTTGTATTATTATCGGGGATGAGGACTGGAAGGGGGCACATTTTGGGATGGAGGTGGCTACCAGAGAAAAGGTTTAGTGTTTGATGGACTTTGTGGTTTGTTGGGGTCCCTCTTGATGCATGTCAGATGCTATTTGACTAGAGAAGAAAGATGGCCCATCTCTTGTTTGTGCCACCCGTTTGCACCTCTGGCTCTACTTCTGACCTACTAGAGACTAACATATTGTGCTGGAGGTGGAGTGGATTATGGGTGAATTTTCTATTAAAAAGATTCTTCAACTTCTTTGCACCCTTTTCCTTTCTTATTTCCTAGAAGAACAAACTGAAGTCAATCACAAAATGTGAGCTTACATTTCTTTTCTCTCTATTGACATGAGCTTCCTCACGAAGCTAACCATCTCTTGTCATAGTTTCGTAGACTCAATGGTGTCATCTTTTGTCATAGTTTCATAGACTCAATTGTGTCTGTTTTGATGAGGCCATGTCCATGCATTGCTGATTATCTAGTCGAATTAGTTCTTTGGAAGAAAAAAACTATGAAGGAAATGCATTTTCATGAAAAATAAATGTATTCCAAAAAAAAAAATTGAGGTTACCTTTATGGCTCACAGTAATGAAATGTTGCCTTGGTAAATCAACTCCACAACCACTTTTTTTTTTTTTCATGTTGCAGCAATCTTTAGGGGTATTATTGTCAATTTAACATATATCTTGATAAAAATACAACCTGCACATACACACATCATGTCATACATTAAGCATGTGTCCTGACCTTAAAAGTTCAATGATCTACTGTAGGTTCACTGATAATTCTACTTTTTAAAAAGTGGTTTTTGAGATCAGGTAAGGTTAAGCTGGTGATTACATGGGTGAGTCAGAGTTTCCTTCTCGTTTCGTTAATCAATTAATCTTTAAATTCTTGTATTCACGTAAGTTTTGATTTCAAACAACAGGAGAAAGGAGTATAAATACAAAAAAGAAAGCTGACATTGTTTGTCCCCTAGTTGCTTAGTTAGTGACTATTGTTTGCGAGCCTTAAAGAAAATTTTCTTAAATCTTATCCAAATAAATAAAAATAATATTTGAGGTTGAGTTTGAAACCATCTCCTTGCAAAAAGGGTAAGGTGGCCTAGATTTCCCTTCCCCAGACCCCACATTGTGTGGGAGCTTTCGGTACGCCCTTTAAACATTATGATTGCCTTTGTTTGACCAATTGTGGGTTTTCATTTACCTATCTCTAGCTTTTTTTATGAGTTGTTGCAGGTTACTGATTGGAAAATGTAATCCTAACTTTGTGTAGAGATGGGGGACGAAGAATTATGCAGCCAGCCCCTTGGTAGATGCTCTGTCTTGTATTATGCTGTGGGACACATGCTCAATGACATAACAGCTGCCTGCTGGTTTACTTATCTCTTACTGTTCTTGACAGATATTGGATTGCCCCCAAGGTACAATCACGGCACTTGGTTCATGTTATGTACATACATTATAGCGATGGCTAGTCTCTTTCAGATTGCGTTGCATAAGGGTCTACTACAATTATAAAGGGCCACGTTGTTTGAAGCCCTGTCTTGTTTTTTGGAGTTGCCGAAGTTTCCCCAACCCTTGATAATAACTACCACCTATAAATTTAAAATCTATACACACCTCTAGAAAATAAATGCTAGCTTCTTTTAGTCCTCAAATATAACTTCTCAAAAGCACCAAATCCTACAAAAATCAAAAGGCCAAGTCATAATCCTAAAAATCTATATCTATATATGTGTGTGTGTGTGTGTATAATACTATTGCACACTTGTTGTATTTGCCACATTCACTTGCAACACAATAATGTAACGTGGCTGTCTCTGTTTCTTTGTTTGACTAGAGACTCGCTAAGGCCACCTAAAAAAAGAGGGTTCTCTGCTCCTGTTGGCATGTTTGGCATTTAATTAACAGTATTTTCAGTCCTGGGTAAACAGATATTAATGTGATAAGCTACATGGTACTTACATGTGGTACTGATCTATTGGTGACAATGAAACAAATTGATATCTTTCATATAAAGGTTTCACCGTTTCAATGATGGATTCATGTTGAAATATTTCAGAAACATTTGATACTGATACAATTCGTTTGCTTGTGCTTATGTTAGTATATGTAAGAAACAAGAGATCAACGTTAACTTCCTAACTAACTCCCTTAACAGTATGTTTTATGTTTTGCTCAAAGTTGACATGATATATACTATTAGTGACCCCTTTGGTATTCTAAGAGAACTTGTAGTATCCATGTTACTGATATTGCAAGGTCGCTATTTTAGTTGCCTTGCTATTGTATTCATTCTAGGAATAGTATGTACCGCAATTAATTATCTGGTTAATGATGAAGACAATAAGAAAAATGCTTCTATTTCTCTTAACCATTAGTTTCCCAAGCTGGGAAAATATTATGTGATTCTGGTACTAGTCTATAATAGATGAGAGATCTATTTTTAAGGGGAGTAGTACTTAGCCCCCAGCAAGGGTTGTCTGATGACTTTGTAATGTGAGTGGTATCACACGCACATAGGGATAGGAGGGGGATTTTTACTGCACATGGCTTGTCACTATAATCTAATTTAGTATTAGTGGTAGATTTCACCTTTTCTTTTTCCACTTAGCATGCAGTATTCTGGTCCTTTTTCTAGTTGGTTTGATAACATGATCTTTCAGCCCATGCCCATCAAACTCTAAAAATGACAAGTCACATTTTTTGTCTCTCAACACTAGCAGTGAATCACTTTTTTGCTCCCTCGGATGTAAAATGGAAATCCTTCCTATTTATATTATGCTGAATACATGTATTCTCCATATTACATTTGCATTATTGAATTTGCAGGTTAGGTTTTATCTGTTCTCGATTTATTTTGTAGGGATGCTGCAGTTGTCATGCTTGTTGGCCAGATAGCTGATGGCTTTATGACCATATTTGCGGGTGAACTGGTATTTGACAAAGCTTATGGATTACCATGCCATTCAACGTTTACCTATATTGCCATAATTCTGTAATTATCAATACATGGAAAAAACCTGATTATGATATTTGTATTTCAACTGAATTATGATATTTATATTTCAACTGACATTAGTAGACTAATAACCCACTTAAAAGACCTGATTGGCACATATGTTTCTTGGTTCTTTGTTTTTTTTTTTTCTAGATTTTTCTATTGGCACTTAAGGACTCTTTGATATGCCACCTGACCGACAATCGTAGAAACTTATTGTATTTTCTTTCTGATTACGACAATTTTTTTGGAAACTTATAAAGAAGGTCACCATAGAAATTTGTTTCCACTTTACAGAGTCATGTACAATTGTGTTTCCTTTACAGTTTTGTTGTGAGCAATTTTAGTTTTCTTTATTCAGAGGAGGGAATAGATGCGGAGTGGATAGATAGATGATATGCTTGATGCTTTAATTGAGAGGCAACAAATGCACATAGTATATATGGAGAATGGTTGAAGCTTTAGTTCATGACTCCACGTGTTACCAGAGCTCTTAGATGAGTTGGCAACTTAACATGGTAGCAGAGCTCTATGAGTCTCCCCGCTTGTCTTTGGTTACCCCAATATTGTTTGTTTTGTGAACATGTTGGACCATTCTCGGTTTGTGCTGCACATTGATTTATCTCCTTCTCACATGTGATGGGGAGTGTTAAAGCATGATACCTCCTCCGTCTCATATATATTAGCCACTAGATAAAAGCTCACATAATTAGGATTTCTAATAAATGCCTAAACTTTCACTGTCTAATATTTGAATTTCTATTTGTACTCCTTATTTATTCAATTAATATGCATTATTTACCTTGTAAATTCTCAAGTTGGTTAGGGTATAGTGAGAAACTTGGTAGTTAATGTGCATTAGATTCTAAGTGGTCAAAAACTTTGAGACGGCTAAAAAAGGAAAATATGCCAATATAAATGAGGCGGAGAGAGTATATATTGTTGGGCCCTCTAGCCCCTCTCTCTAACTGCTCATTGTCTTGCATAGTCTTAGATTAGGTGTAACCCAACTTTCTTCACTCCCACATTTAATGCTACTCTACTGAAAAATAATTTGCACTGTTCTACACTGGAAGTAAATTCCTGTTTTTACATTCATAGATAGACCGGTTCGGACGTTTCAAGCTATGGCATGTAGCGGGATCGATTCTGGTTGCTGTTTCATTCTCTTCTGTTTTTGGAGGTTGTCTCCCTTGCGTGATCTTTGGTAACTACTCCCCGACTCTGCAAACAATTGGCTACAGTTTTTTCGCCGCTGTCTCCAACGTGGGATGGGCTGCTACTCAAGTATCACACATGTAATGACTTCCTCTGCTTATTCAAATGAGAAAAACCTCCTTTTGTTTCGTTTCTCTCCTGCTTAGAAGAAAGAGGCTAGATCATTATTTTCCCCTTCATTTTTTGCCTCTTCATAAGGGCACCAAATCAGTTAACATGACTAATCCTGTTAGATGGTGCTCATTGTAGGTCTATGGTGAATTACATCACACTTAATTCAACAAGCAGAGTAGTGTTGGCTAGCTGTCGGAATGCTTTTACGATGGTTTGGTTTTAGATACAGTTTCTCACTTTCCATCCATAGAATTTTCCATCGTACTCAGACAGAGTCATCTAAACTTGTTTTTCCTCATCTTTGTTCCCTTTTCATGCAACTTAAAATGTTGCTTAAATAGGTTGCGAACCTCAGCTTTTATGGCATTGCTTTAATGATCTTCAGTGTCAAAACAGCAGTAACACCAACCGACATTCAAAATCAGGTATTAAAGAATCTACCTTAGTATAGAGAGTTTTTCTTGTTATCATTAATTCTTCCATGTCGACAGTACCGCTGGATCGCATACTTATCAATATTTATTGGAGGCTGCTTTGTGGGCGTATTCCTTCTCGGGACGAAAGAACCAAGGTTTGTCAGCTGTTCTTAAGTGACTAACACTTATTATAGTTTCACCGCTTAATCTTATTTAGTTGTTTAACTATTTATGGTCCAGAAAACTGCCTAATGCGCAATGGTTTACATTTTTCTTATAGTTTGAAGGAAGAAGTTGAAGGGAAAAGGTATATGAAGATTTGTTGGACTTACTGGTTTAAGAAAATTCTATACTACCAAGTTGCACTCGTGTATGTCTTCACCAGAGTAATTACCAATGTTTCTCAGGTAACCATGCATTTCCATGTCTAATTTATTGGTGTTCTTTAATCAAGAGTGATCTTATAAAAGATCTTCTGAATATGCAAGGGTCCTTCAAGCAGAAGCATTCCCCTTAGAAACTTGTGTTTAAAGATTATATTCCAGCATCAAATCCCTATAGAAAAAAATCTCACCTCAATATCTTATCTATCTCTCCTTTGGTCCCTTGTCTTATTCTTCTTTGTGTCTGTGTGTGTGTGTTTGTGCGCGATTACAGGCATTTCTCGCATTCTATGTAATCAATGATCTTCAGATGGCTCCATCATCTAAAGCATTGGTACTTCCTTGGACCTTCTCTGTAAATTTTTGCTGTACATTAAAAAGGAAAATTGTTACTGACAACCGGGCCTAATTGTTAGTAGGTTCCTGCTATCATCTACATTTCTAGCTTCATTGTATCTGTCCTCCTACAGGTATTGTTTGAAATCAGCCTTGTTTATCTGTATTCCATGAGATCGATACAGATTTTCACTTCTGTTACGTATGATTCTGTCCACATTGTAGGAGTTCACATGGACAGGCCAACGTTTAAAGGCCTTTTATTCCGCTGGAGGTGTTCTTTGGATACTTTGTGGCTCGGGACTGCTCTTTTTACCGAGAAGCCTGAATGCCTATATGTACATTTTCTCAGTAGCTATTGGCATAGCAAATGCTCTAATAATGGTATGCTAAGAATTAGTTCGTAAAACTTGGGAGTAAATTGAAGTTAGTTGATATCAGAAACAGAATTCATCTCTATTTCTGTATTTTTTTTCTTTTTAAAATAATCGATGAGTTACCTAGTTTGTTTATATATTTGGAGGAGCAGGTTACTGGAGCAGGCATGCAAAGTGTTCTGGTAGGTGAAGACCTTAATGGGTGTGCATTTGTTTATGGATCGTTGAGTTTTCTGGATAAAATGTTTTGTGGTATTGCATTATATGTGCTCGAGTCATATCAAAGTAAGTTCTTCAGCCATTTTACTTTAACTCCCTCTCTCTCTCTCTCTCTCTCTCTCTCTCTCTCCTTGCATGTGTGGACTTGCTTTTAGGTGTATCTTTGTAACATTTTTCGACATGAATTTTCGTATTCCATCAATTTTCTAACGCCCTAAGTCCACATTTGAGAGTCCTTTTTCCTTTTTGGGACGTCTTGTTATTAGGTCAATGTATGAAAAGTAAGCTACTAATTTTCGACACAAGTTTTCCTCTTATTCTCTTAAACAAAAAAGATAAGGACAACCATGGTTGTTAGTGCTTAGGGGACTGGGTTATTATGTTAGTCTTGGACATGCTGTGTATTATATTAAGAACCGGAGAAACGAAGAAGTGATAGAGATGCCAAAAAACGAGGACACTGGCAGGTAGTGCCACATTCCCATGGGGGCATAGAATATCATAACCCACTACAGAGAGTGGCTTTTGGTGAAAGGAAAATGATGAATTTGATGCATGTCTCGCCTACGATTCGTAGTGTCGTGCACAACAGAAAACTTTACAAACAAATTAACAGAGTATAACAAGATCAATAGTAAAGAAGAGAGAAAGATTGGGGCCAACGAACTGTCGAAATTTTATTAGAGTCAACCTTAAAAACGTTCTAGGGATACTAACTATTTATATGGATACAATAGAAACCCTAAAACCCTTAAATAAGGAAACCAGACAAAGCTGAAAAACGGGACTAGGCAGTCGCCTAGTCCTCGACACTAGGCGACCGCTTAAATTCCAGTAACGCACTGAAAACCAACAACGAGTAGGCGGTTGCCTAATCCTTGACACTAAGCGACCGCCTTGTTTCCAGTAGCTCGGTCCGAGCCATCCCATTCTCAACACGTAGAGAAAAGAAACTTGCGTACTATTTTGGTTTTGGAAAGTTGTTTGTGGCGTGAATCACTTAGGATTGATGTACGTAGAAGCCTACAAGGTTTGAGTCTTTGCACAAGGCTTTCCATGAACAAAGGAAATAGTACAAGACAAAGATGGCATTAATGGAGTCATATGAGATTCATATTTGCTTTGATTACCCGCAAAAAGTTGTAGTCTTGTAGATATACCAAAATTCTGCATATGAACGAGGAAAAATATTCTTGCTTTAAAACTTGGCTCATCTTCTGTGCAGGTACCTCACGGAACCTGCAGGTCTGTAATCATGTGTTGACGTGTTTTTCAGTTTCAAGATACGGGTTAGGACTTGTTCCGGCAATATCTGCCCTACTTGGGGTGGTGGTAACATGCACAATGAAGCTCCATTCACCCAGTTTGAAACCTTTATTGCGGCCGCTTTTAGAAGACTGTTGATTGGGGGACCGATCTGCTTCGGGTTGATTTCAGTAATGACACAAAAGCTGATGCCTATATTTCCCAACTGCATTAGAACTCTAGACCTCCGACTTGTTTCAGACCATCCGCAGACCGAATACTAGGGTGCCGAGGTGCTGACAAGCTTAAAATGCTCAGTGCTGTAAACTTGCCCCTATTTTCTCTTTCAATCTAGTGTAGATTATAATGCCTCTATCCCTTTATATAGTGTTAGGATTGGGGCAACTTGGAACAGGGAACATTTGTAACTGCTGATCAGAATGTTTTTAGCTTAGCAGCCTAGACACTAGTGCATGAGAAATTGTGTAGAAGTTAAGTAAAACAGATTTTTAAGTGATGTTGAAAACTGATGCTCCGTAAAATAAAAAAAAACATAGTCCTTGTAGTTTTGGGAAAGTATTGAATTTCATTGTTAAACAGATTAACTTTCTAGAATTGGCTTCCATTTTTTGCCATCGAGACATTAATTTTATATTGGGTTAAGTTTTGAGATCACATCTCTTAAGTTGATTGATCTTAGATCAGAATACCAAGAAAATATTTTATAGTCTTGGAGCACCGCATGTTATGCTTACATGGTGAACCACAATCAATACCGACACCAGAGGAGAATGGTTTCATTTCAGGGTTTGGTATAGGAGGAGAGGACCAGTGCGGGCTGAATATTTCTCATTTACTATTTGCTGATGACTCTTTGGTGTTTGGTGTTCTGTGATGCAAAGAGTTCCCTGTAAGTTATTAATCTTAAACCTCAGATCTTGAATTCAATGATAATCATAATAATATACAAAATACTCTTAATTATAATACCTGATGAAGACATATTGCTTCTAATAATTTGCCCTTAATCCGAAATCTGCAGTATAATAGAGAAGCAAAAGCGGAATATGGTTTCTCCCTTTTGATTTAAAAACTCTAATAAGTTGATTTAACGTAATAAATTAATATGATGTGTATTTGTAGACACTCCAATTTTGTACCCATGATATGTGACTCTGGCATGTGATATCAAGAACTGTTTAAACTTAACAAATGTCAAGTTACAGGGTTAAAAATGCAAAAGGAAAAAGTAGGATGCATGAATAGTGAACTGTAGGGGGGGAAAGTGTCGAAAATTGGAGAAAATGCTACAGTTGGCACCGCATCAGCTGTCCTTGGCGCCGCGCCAAAATCCCCTTTTGGCCGCGCCTGAGTCCCAAACATTGCCGAAGAGTTAACGCATTGTGCAAATTGTCAAATGCGCGGTACAAGCCAATGAAGCACAAATCCAACTATAAATACAGGTGCTCGGCTACGCTTTTGGGACACATTTCGACGAAGGCTTGAAGCCCGAAGAAACTCTGCGTATTTTTAACGCAGTGAACGATCAGTGAGCGAGAGTGATCCCCCCTCTCTTATAAAGCCTCGAAACTCTGTCAAACCTCCTCCAAACACAAAACCAACGGGTCAAAGTGATCCCTAGCCCCCCAGTTAGGTATCCACCCCATTTCCCCGATCCAAAAACCTCGGAAAGTGTTGTTGCTCTACCCGAGTAAAAAGGCCAAAACCACCAAAAATAAGTCCTTGTTCTGCCCAAATTCCATCAGCAACAAGCAAGCAAGTGTCAAAAGGCAAGCAGTTGCTCCGCCCGTTTTACGGGTCCCAAAAGCAACTCTTGCAAGTCGTTACTCTGCCCGCACCACAGCAACCGCAGCAGCAGCAAAAAGACTCCCTCTCTCTGAATGACAGAGCGAGCACACCAACGCTCTTAAAGGTAAGACTTTAAGAGTTTATCTCTTACTATAAAAGTCAAACTTGTTTATTACAATTTAATTGATAGACAAAAATAACCCTTCACCAAATAAACTACCCACCATTTAATTAAGGACAAAACAAGTAAATTTACCATGACAAAAAGTAATGTTTAGACAAAATTAGCCCTAACTATAATAAATCACTCACTATTAATTAAGGTTGAACAAGTAAATTTGTCATAGGCTAATTAATTCCATGAATAATTAAATAATAATTTGATCCCTTGACTTGTACTTATTTTAAAGTTAGGTCCTACATTATTGAATTCTATTCATTTCGTCTTGTATTTTGATTTTGTTATCATTTTCCCCCTCCTACCATTATCGTTATAAATATCGTCCAATATATTCGAAAATGACAAAAATACATTTACTCAAGAGACTAAAATTTTATTTGAAACTAAAAAAATATTTGAAACTAAAAAATAATATAGTTTTATTTCTTTATTTCTTAAATATATATGTTCGGGAAAGACATTATTAGATGTATATAGAAAATTATAACTATAATGATAGATTTGTTAGCGAGTATCAAACTATTAAGCAAATATGTAGCGTGTTTAGTTATTACCATGAATAAGTTAAGAGAAACAGGTTAAGAAAATGTGGCAAAATGTCAAGAAGATGAAGAAAATGAGGAACCAATTGATGAATCTGTGTGTTTTATTAAAAAAGAATGCTACAAAATCTACTATTTACTTCTTTAAATTTTCAGACTACTACAACAGCTTTTAAAACTATCAATGATCCCTAACTTATAGATATTACAAACAAAACTAATGTTAGTAATCGCAAATAACTGTATTCAAAATATTTTAGGCATTTTCATAACTGGGTTCCAAACTGCTAACATCTTTTGGTCTTAATTTGTTTGCTCCTCTTCATCGGACTCGAGGTAGTTACATGTGAGAATCTATATATTCCCTCCTCTGGCTGTCGACTTTCTTTCTTCTACCGCAACTCTCCTTTTATTGAAATAGGTTGTCACCAACCGACATCTTTTTAAGTAGTCTCATCCTAAAATTAGATTTTCTCCTTACTTAGTAATTTGCACAAAAAATGTATTGGAACTAAGAAATGAGAGATGTTTAAAGAAAGAAGTTCGACTAAACGAAAGTTAAAGAGATTTTATGTCTCCATTTGAGCAAGGCGAGGTGAGTGCGTTTTCTTGGTGATGGTGATAGCGATGTTGACAACTGCAAGGATACTGGTGTTAGGGGCGGTGATGACAGTGATTGTAGGGATGACGGTGGTGGTTTAGATGAAATACAACATTGTGAGATTTCCAAATCATCAAAATTTCAAAGATCCATATGAGTTTCAATTTCAATTTGAAAATTTGAAAAATTAAAAAATTGAATTTGAGTTTGTAAAAAGTGAAATTTAAGGTTGTGGTGGTAGTGTGTCCATAAATGATGCTTTTGCAAATGAGTTACTTTGAAGGTAGGAGTAACGAATTAGAAAATGAAATCAAATCAAATCAAAAATGAACTTTTGTGCTAATGGTGAAATATAAGGTGATAGTGGTGGTGAGTCTGTGAATAATGAGGTTGACGGAAGAAAGTGAAGGATGAAATAATAAATTGAATAAGATCTAAATTTCATTTTTTTTGGAGTAATGCATTTTTTTTGCCTTTGAATTTAAAATGAGACAAAGTATAACTATTGAAATAATTATTTATTATTTTAATTAAAATATATTTTAAATATCAAATGATAAACTAAATTATGAAAATATAATCAAACATCACTTTGCGTCACAAGTAAAATATGATCAAAATAATTCTAACATGTATAATTTTTCATTATTGTTTTTAACACCAATGAACAGGAGAAGACAAAGTCGGACAAATACAAAAATTATGTATGAAAGTGAGACATCATAGGTTGTGAAAGACATTATTAGAAGTATATGAAAAAATGTAACTATAATAATAAATGTGTTAGTGAGTATCAAGATATTATGCACTTATGTAGCATGTTTAATAATTACTTGTGAATAATCTAAGAAAATGCGTTAAGGCAAGGTGATATAATGTCAAGAATGTGAAAAAAATGGAGAACTTTATTGACAAATCTTTGCGTTTTGTTAGAGAAGAACACTATAATCTATAGGAGATACGTTTGAAGAAAGTAGTTCGATTTAATGGAAGGTAAATATATTTTATTTTTCCATTTTAGCAAGATAAGGTGGACGTATTTCTTGGTGGTGGTGATACCGGTGGTAGTAGTTGCAGGGATGCTGGTGGTGGTGATTAGGGGAAGTGGTGGGGGCGATTGTAACCATGACAGTGGTGGTTTGGGTGTGGAATACGATATTGTTATATTTTCCAAATTATCAAATTTTCGAATCTTCTTATGAGTTTGAGTTTCAATCATCAAATTTAAAAATTCAAAAAATTGAATTTAGATTTGTTAATAGTGAAATTTAAGGTTCTGGTAGTGGTAAGTCTATAAATAATGAGTTTTGCATATGTATTAATTTGAACGAAAGAGTAAGAAATTAGACAAAGAAATAAAATAAAAATAAAAAATAGATTTTTGGGTTAATGACGTTATTTGAGGTGGTAATGGTGGTAATGGTGGTAGGTCTATGAAAGATGAGGTTGATAGAAGAAAATGAATGATAACAAAATAAATTAAATAACTTCTAAATTTCATTTTTTTTAAGAGTAATGTATTTTTTTAACTTTAAATTTAAATATGATACAAATTATAATTACAACATTGCTAGTCTTATAACTAATTTTATAACTTTCCTTACAACTACTAAGTCTTGTAAGGATAGTATTTTCCTTATAATTATACCAAATTACAATCCTCCCCAAAGTATCCAGCAAATCACATAGTGCACCCCAACTTAAGGTTTGTCCCATAATGATATTTGACGTTATATATATATATATTCAAATTCATATTTTCCACCCTAGCCGTGACAACGGTTAGAAAAGTCACGTTCAATAACACGTGGTCTTCCACAATGTTAACTCGAGGGAAATATTAGGAATTCGATGTAAACTTTGGGGTGCTTAAAGTTCAAATGTTAAAATGGAATGTGGTCCACAATTCCATTTTTTTTTTCATACTGAAAGAAAATCTAGAGAAAAGACCAACCATTTTTTCTGATCTTCATTTTCCACAACAAAAATTAACCCATAACCCGATCTTGGTTTTGTCCACTCCCTCCAATTTTTTTCTTAAATTTCTCTCTTAACCCAGATGATAGATATGCATTTTTCCATTTCATTGTCAATTTTCTTATCTTGATAATGAAAACAAAGTAAACAAAAGATATGGAAAAAAAAACTCTTACCCATAGTTACACGTCTTCATCTTCAATTTCATGTATGAAATTGGATCCACGTACCCACCTTCTCTGGTGAAACCCATCCACCACCGAAATCAACCAATTTCTCATCCCCCTTCATCTTCTTACATGACTTTACCTTTACTTTATCTCTCATAATTCTTTAAATAAACCAACATGACTGTCATGACAGCTTCTATGAGGTCAAAATCATCTAAAGTCATAGTTTCTTCAACATCTTCTCAATTTTGATACTTTGTTTTAAACTATATGCATATCGGCTGTATGCCCAATTTTCTCCCGCAAAATTGAAGAGTATTTCGATAAAACCCATAACTATTTCTCTTTATTCAAGCCCCTCTCTCTCTCTCTCTCTCTCTCTCTCTCTCTCTCTCTCTCTCTTTGATGAACTTGTCAATAAGGTTTATGGGTTTTCTGTCAATTGCATGTCTTTTCAAGGGTTTTTAGTAAATATACTCTATAGCCTTTGATTTATACTTTAAACACGACTTTTGCAGGGGAGAGAATGAGGGAGATCGGAGATGAAGCTTGACTAGAATCGAAGGAGGACGACGCTAGTGTTATGATAGGCGTGACCAGAGTGGGAAGGGTTTGGGCCGGATATGGGAACTTACACCCAGAGATGGCGGTGTTGTGGTGGGGCTAATTAGATATTGCAGCTATATGGTGGACCCGAAGATGGGAACTTACACCGGGAGAAGAGAGAATGAGAGGGTGTGAGATTAGGGTTTGTACTTTTAATCCATTTACTCCTTAACTGGATAAGAGAAATAACATTTTCGTCTCGTATGTGGAAGACCACGTGCTATTTAACGTGAATTTTCTAACGTCCGTCAGTGGTAGGGTGGAAAATGGGGGGGGGAGAAGTAAAGTCAGATACCATTATGAGACAAACTTTACATAGGGGTAAACTATACGATTTTGTGGATACTTTGGGGGGAAATTGTAATTTGGCCCTATAATTATTTTTGAATTATTAAAATAATTATTTTTATTTAAAAACATATTCTAAAACATATTCTAAATACTAAATGGTTAATTAAATACTAAATTTATAGCAAATTTCCATTTTGTACGCCAAGCAAAATGACCAAAATAATCTTCATGTGACATGCGCATATCATTTTCCGTTACTATTTTTAACGCCCATAGATGGGAGGGGGCAAAGTCGGACAAATAGCTAAATAAGTGATGAAAGTGAGACACTTCGTAGGTTGGGGTGAAATGTGAGATTTGATGTGTAATTTTGGGAGCTAATCATATTTTGGCCTCATCGAAATTAGTCCAAAATACAAATTTCCCCCTAAAGTATCCACCAAATCCACTTTGGCCCACAATGTAATTTTTTAACATTTCCATATTTCATGTCAAATTTGGTGATGAGATGTGATGTCTGGTAATCGAAGTGATAAACATGGTATGGCAAATAATGATTAAAATCGAGAATTTGCTCCAATCAAACCATAAACAATATCAACGGCGTCGATGATAAATTTGTTGAAGTTGAAGCTATGGACGATGAAAACGGATTGAACTATAATTTGTCTCATCATTGTTGTATACGTATGTGATGGATTTAAATATGAGATTTGAAAATCTTGGTATATGCTTGTGTATTATGTTGTACGAGGGAGAAAAGGGGAAATTCTTGGTGGATGCTTGGTGTATGCTTGTGTGTTATGTTGTACGTCTTTAATTTTTTGGTGGGTTCTTATTCGTGGCGGCCTTGACATCTGAGTGTGATTATCTGATCTTGAGTTCAATATCTCTGATATGATTCAGCTCTATTTTTATTTATTTTCCTATATAATAATTTGAATAAAACATAAATACACTTTTGAGTTTTATCTCACTTAAAATTTACATACGAGGTCATTACCAGAGAAGATGTAGAGAAAGCGTTGCCGGAGAAGAAGAAAATGAAGTTTCTCTTTGGGTAATAAAAACAGAGAAAGCATTGTAAAAAATGACTAAACTGTCCTGCACGTGAAATATCATGTGCACATTAACGTCAGATTGGTAACCTTCGTCGTGGCTAGTGGGAAAACTAGAAAAGAATTATAAAATGAGATATGAAAATGATACAAAACTTAGGTTGGGTGGTAAAGTAGGGCTTTATATATACTTTGAGGGAATTTTGTATTTTTAGTATAAGTATATATACTTTGGGGTTGAAAGTTTGATTTTTCTAACATAATATATTATTTTCTATAGGGAGTCATAAATTTCAGAAACGACATAAACAAAGTATCCAACAACAATGTGTTTATCTAAGATAGTAAGTTTGAATTATTTTCAATTCACACACTCATAAAAGTGAATGAATTCATGTTTGGTAATAAGAAAAGAGAATGAAAATAACCAACAAAAAAAATAATAAATTTGTAGGATAAGTTACTATACAATGACTAAAAGTATAAATTATAAATGACCGGAAAATAAAGTATCAAAAAAGCTAAAAGAACAACAGCATGATTTATAAGTTTTAAAAATTGTAATGATTAAAATATAAAAAAACATCCAATAATTAAAAGTAAATAGAAAAATGAAGAAACTAGCAAATCATTTTTAAAAAATTATTAACACCATGTGCAACGCACGTGAATCTTACTAGTTTACTAAAAAGTTATTTTTCATCTAGTCCAATGTAAAAAATATAAGATGTTATACTGCCTGGATTATTTTAGAAAATAGCATTTAAAAGAGCCGTTATTATGGCCAAATATTTTTAAATGTATTTGTAAATTATTGGAAAGAGACAGCTGCAAGTCTGTAAATAATGTAAATATGTATGTATTTGTAGGTAGTTAATGCTTTATTTATTTGCTAAATAAATATAATAAAAAACATGCTTTAGCCAAAAACCGCTTTTGAGACTGAAAGGGCGAGTTGGGTGCCTAGCACCTTCCTAACTCGTAACTTAGCCTCCGAACTCGTTTTATAATCTCTGGTTTTTCTTTTTCTTTTTTATTTTTTGCTTTATTTTTGCCTTAAAATAAAGATGGCGACTCTATAAAACATTTTGGATCCAGTGGGGCCTCGCAACGCTCCTTTCTTGCACTTTTCTGTTTTTCCCTAAAAAAGGGAAAATGGAAATGAAAGAGTGATGTATTCCTATATCATGGTATCCCCTAAACAAGGGATAACTTGATGCAGGAAACTCAAAGCACTCATAGTGATCCGAAATAGGCCATAAGGCTATTTTCATAAAATCCATAGTGGGGGCGTCGCAACATCCTTTTTTGCACTTTTCCGTTTTTCCCTAAAAAAGGAAAATGGGAATGAAAAGGTGATGTATTCTCATATCCTGGTATCCCCTAAAAACGGGATAACTTGATACGGGAAACCCAAAGTTCTCATATTTGATAAAAAAATCCACTAAAGTCAACCGAGGCGCATTCCAACACGCTATTTTAGACAGCACTCCTCTCGCACTTTTAATTTCGTTTTAAACAAGGGAGGATGGAATGAGAGTAGTGGTGTCCCGCATCCGGACGTACGCGCACCCTATCCAAGGGAGCGCGGGGCACGGGCGCACGCCGGGCGACCTACAGTATTATATCTCTTTTATAAGCGAAGGGAGGACCAAATTCCTATTAAGGTTTTAATCTCAGCCGTCCATCAAGGTAGAGTTTATTTAGGAAACTTACCCTTTTTACTAACCAAATTTTATTGTAATTTAGTAATTTCAAATCAATCGTGATTCTCACTTATTGATCATATAAAGATTTCTTAACCTGCAAGAAATATATCTTACAGTCTCCCACTTGGTCAAAGTGATAATCTTTTAATGATTAATCTTGAAAACATAAGGTGCGCATAATTACTAAATTAATAACATGATGGTTAACATAATACCTTCGCAAAACAAACTATCCATGAGAGTCATAGCGATTCCATATTATCAGGTTTTCAACATGGTTCCTTCCATGTACTACAACATAAATAATTTAGTTTACTAGGCCTTTTAAGCAATGGTATAAGGGTCTAATAATGTTCTTTATTCAATAACTATTTCTGTTATCAATTATCCATTCACATAAAGTATACAAAATATGGAAACATAAATAAAATTCAGAATGTCATAAATAAGAGCTCAATAGAAGTTCAATGTATAAGCATAACAAACGATAAATTAATAATCAGTCACTCTCTCTAGACCCATACTTAAAGTATTTTCATGAAAAGTCTTAGGAGGTAACCCCTTTCGTAAGTGCATCTGCAACCATAAGTGGTGTGCTTACATGCTCAATGAACAATTGTTTCTTCTGAATTGCTTGCTTCACCGATAGATACTTCCATGTGTTTTGTCCCTTTAAAGTATCTATCATGCTTAGAGAAAAATACTGTTGCAGCATTATCACAATAGAATTTCAACAGTCCAGAGACAAAATTCAAGTCTCTAAATCTTGAGATGAAATTTCGCAGCCATAAGCAATGATTTGTAGCTTTAAAGCAAGCTTACAAATTCAGCTTCCATCGTGGTATTAGCAATAATAAACTCTTTTGCACTTTTCCATGAGATTTCTCCTCCAGCTAGTAGAACAACATAACCAAAAGTGCTCTTTAAAGTGTTTTTGCATTCAGCATAATCGGAATCTGAATAGCTAACCAACTCTAATTGATCTGACTTCTTGAATGTAAGACAATAATCCTTCGTACCCTGTAAGTATCTCAAAACTTTCTTTCCAGCTCTCCAATGATCCATTCCTGGATTTAATATCTTCCCAACATACCATCAGCAAAGCTGATGTCAGGCCTTGTGCAAACTTGTGCATACATCAAACTTCCTACTAAAGAAGCATAGGGTATGTTTTCCATTTGCTTATGCTCCAATTCATTTTTAGGACATTGATAGAGACCAAATTTGTGTCCCTTCTGAATTGGAGCAACGCCCGCAGTACATGTTGTCATTCCAAATTTTTCTAAAACCCTTTCGATGTATGTTTTCTGGGAGAGTTTAAGTAATTCACGTGATCTATCACGAAATATTTCTATCACAATCACGTAAGAAGCTTCACCCATATCCTTCATCTCGAAATTTTTAGAAAGATAAGCTTTGGTTTCATGCATTAAGCCAAGATCACTACTTGCCAATAATATGTCATCAACATACAGAACCAAAAATACGAACTTACTCCCACTGATCTTGAGGTATATGCATGGATCTAAAGTATTTTCTTCAAAACCAAAAGCATTAATGGTTTCGTTGAATTTTAAATACCATTACCGGGAGGCTTGTTTAAGTCCATAAATTGATTTCTTAAGTTTGCAGACCATGTCTTCCTGTCCTTCCAAGGTAAAACCTTCAAGTTGACGCATGTAAACTTCTTCTTGTAGCTCACCATTAAAAAATGATGTTTTCACATCCATTTGATGTAACTCTAAGTCATAATGAGCTACTAAGACCATAATAATTCTGAGAGAGTCTTATTTGACACAGGAGAAAAAGTCTCTTTGTAATCTATGCCATCTTTTTGAGTAAAACCTTTGGCTACAAGTCTAGCTTTATATCGCTCAATATTGCCATGACAATCGCGTTTGATCTTGAAGACCCATTTATACCCAACTGTTTTGTGTCCTTCTGGCAAATGAGTTAGTTCCCAAACTTGATTATCTGCCATTGATTTCAACTCATCCTTCATGGCATCAATCCATTTATCAGAATTATTACTTGTAATGGCTTGTGAATAAGAAACTGGGTCTTTCATTATCCATATGTCAAAATCAGATTCTTGTAGATAAACAACGTAATCATCATGGATAGCACTTCGTTTTTCTCGTTGAGATCTTCTCAATGCCGGTTCTTGTGCTTGTTCTACAATTTCTTCATTAGCAATGATTTCATTAGGGGGTTGTGGCTGATGTGGTTGTGGCTCTTCATCGTTTATCGGTTCAACGATGAGTGGAGCCACATGTGATCCTTCGACGTTTAACGGTTCAACGATGGAAGGATTCACATTGTCTGTTTGATTCTTGGGTAATGGGATTGTTACCCTAACTTCGTGAACAGACTTATCTTCCACAAATATACTCCCACTAATCGTGCCATCATCAATGAATTTGACATTACCAGTTTCCACAATTCGCAGCTTATGGTTAGGACAATAAATTATATACCCTTTGGATTTTTCAGGAAAACCAATGAAATAACCACTTATGATTTTCAAATCCAATTTGTTTGCTTGAGGATTATATACCTTCGCTTCAACTGGTCGTTCCCAAACTTGCAGGTGTTTTAAACTAGGTTTCCAGCCTTTCCACAGCTCAAAATGAGTCTTTGGAACTGCTTTACTGGGAACCCTATTTAAAATATATACGGCCATACGAAGAGCATATGTCCACAACGTAATGGGCAACTTAGCATGGCCCATCATGCTTCTAACCATTTCCAAAAGCGTGCGATTTCGCCTTTTAGCTACACCATTCTGCCATGGAGAATCTGGCATTGTGTATTGAGCTACAATTCCAAGTTGTTCGAGGAGTCTGGCAAAAGGTCCAGGATGTTGTCCTATTTCGTCATACCTGCCATAAAATTCTCCACCTCTATCAGACCTTATAATTTTCACTTTTCTCTCTAATTGCCTCTCAACCTCGGTTATGAATATTTGGACAAAATTCACAGATTGAGATTTGTTATGCAATAGATAGAGATAACAGTAACGTGAATAATCATCTATAAAGGTGATGAAGTAGGTTTCTCCCCCAAACGTTGGAACATCAAAAGGTCCACAAATGTCTGTATGTATTATTTCAAGAAGCTGAGAACTTCTTGTGGCTCATTTCTTTGTGTGTTTTGTTGTTTTGCCTCTAATACAATCCACACAACTCTGATAATCAGTAAAATCTAGGTTCGGTAAAACCCCATCTTTTACTAATCTTTGAATGTGTTTACGGGATATATGTCCCAACTTCTGATGCCACAAGAGTAAAGAGTCATTTTTCATTATATGATGTACAATTCCTTCATTATGATGCAGAGTCAATTGGGTTTCAGGTAAGGATGGAGAAAACAAAGTAAATTTGTAAAAACCATCCACAAGAATTCCATAACCAAATTTAATAGAATCTTTATATAAATTGAAACTTCCAGTACCCAAATCAAACATAAATCCTTGTAAATCAAGTTTTGAAACTGAAACTAAGTTGCGGGAAATAGATGGAATATAAAGAGTTTGAAATAAATCTAAATAATGTCCTTTTGCAAGAACTAGACGATACGTTCCAATAGCTTCGACAAGAGCTTTATTGCCGTTTCCACAAATAAAAAGTTTTCAGTTGGGTTTATGATTTGGGTTGTAAGGTATCCTTGCATCGAATTAGAAACATGAACATTAGCACCTGTATCCAACCACCATGAATTTAAAGGCACATTAGAGAAGTTACATTCTGAAAAACTTACGAATCCCAAAGGATTACCTTTACTTTCAAACCAATTACGACGTTTCTCACAATCTTTCTGGAAATGTCCAGATTTCTTGCAGAAACAACAAACTTCTTTTTTTGCCTTGACTTGAGGGGGTTGGGCTTTATTATTCATTTTGGGTGGTGCTCTTTTCTGGCCTTTTCCAGCCTTTTTCCCAAACTTATGATTTGCTCCTTGAATTGTGAGATGCTCAACATTAACACCTTATTGAGTTAGCCTTGCTTCCTCTTGAACTAACATGTTAGATAGTTCATTCACTGTCCCCTTTTCCTTAATGGAATTATAGTTCACTTGAAAAGGGGCATACTGTGGAGGAAGAGAATTTAGGATAAACTGGACAAGAAAATTCTCATCCACTTTCATTCCTAAATTCTGAAGCTTAGCTGCAAGATTTTGCATCTCAATAATATGATTGTGCATTGACCGTGCACCATCAAACTTCATAGTAGTGAGTTCTGACATTAATTTCCCTGCAAGAGACTTATCTGCAGTCTTAAAGCGTTCTGCAACGGATTCCATGAATTCCCTAACCACTTTCGTTTCAGGAAGAGAGGTCTTGATGTTTTGCAGCAATTGTCATTCGCATGAACATAAGGCTCAATCTGTTACTTTTCTCCCACAGTTTATGGAGATCTTTATCCTCTTTGGTACTTTATGGTTAATGCAAAAGGTTTTTCAGTTTGGAGTGCAAGATCGAGATCAAGAACACCAAAGTGAATTCAACGTTCTCACGCCATTCTGAGAAGTTGGTACCATTGAGAGAGGGTACAGATGAAGCATGTGAGTGCAAATTAACGGGAACAAGAGCTTAAATATAATAGAGATATACACGAATTATAAATTGTCTAAATGTACATAAGGAAGATTCTCATGTGGGTAGATATTCAACTAAATTAATTATGAGTCATAATTCCAATTTAATCATGTGTACAAGAACAAGATAAATATCTATGGATATTTTTCTTTTCTCTAACACATTAATTTTAATGTTGTTCAAACATGTGGATCAGAATCACCTGTGAGTGATTACCGTTCTAATATGCATGTACAACATAGAAAACTTTTCAATAAACATTAATAACAGTAAATAACATCAATTTAATTATCAATTATCACTGTGGTGATAATTAGACTTTATACATATCAAAACGGTTAGTGCGGAAAAAACATGATTAATTTTTCTTAAAATAATATAAAATTCATAAAATTTTGAAGAAAAATTTTGAAGGCCAAAATAGGATCGTGTTGTAACCATCTTAATGTATTATACTAGTGCAAAGTCTGATGCACTGTGCAAAACGAATACAATTCAGGAAAGAATTCGAATAAATAAGCATATACTGGCAATTATGATATTCCTTATTAATGCTCTGAAATGAGTAAAGCAAGGAGAGAAAACAAAAAGAATTGAAATTTGATTACTTTATGCATGTATTGCCTTGAAATTTGGTTTCTAATTGTTTAAGGCATTTAATATCAAGTTGATAGCTAAAACCAATTCATTGACGTAAATGTTGTTTTTAAGCTATACAGATGGCAGCGGCCGACATGAACAATTCTGATGAAAGAATATTCAATAATCAATAAACAATAATATTGTATGCCTTATTTAATGGATGATCATGAGTTCGTAACATTGCTCTGATACCAACTATAAGTTATTAATCTTAAACCCTAGATCTTGAACTCAATGATAATCACAATGGCATACAAAATACTCTTAATTAAAATACCTGATGAAGACATATTAATTCTAATAATTTGTCCTTGATCCGAAATCTGCAGTATAATAGAGAGGCAAAGGCGGAATATGGTTTCTCCCTTTTGGCCTAAAAACCCTAATGAGTTAATTTAACGTAATAGATTAATATGATGGGTATTATATCTCTTTTATAGGCAAAGGGAAGACCAAATTCCTATTAGGGTTTTAATCTCAACCGTCCATCAAGGTAGAGTTTATTTAGGAAACTTACCCTTTTTACAAACCAAAATTTATTGTAATTTAGTAATTCCAAATCAACCGTGATTCTCACTTATTGACCATATAAAGATTTCTTAACCTGCAAGAAATATATCTTACATTCCCAATTGGGATATCTCTGTCTGGTGTTTCTTCTTTTTTTCAGGTGATGTTCGGGCTGAAAATCAATATTTCAAAGACCGTGAGATTATTCTGGTATGGGAGGTGGAGGACATAGAGTAGTTGGTTTCTTTATTTGGATGTAAGCAGGCTAGTTTGCCAACCACTTATCTGCGCCTTCCATTGGGGGCGCATTTTAAAAGTGTCACGTCTTGGAATTCGGTGATCAAAAGGTTCGAAAGGAAGCTGGCTGGATGGAAGATGCAACTCTTATCCAAGGGCGGTCGTTTGACCTTAATCAAAAGTGTTTTATCCAATCTCACTACATACTTCCTTTCTCTCATGGTGATTCCTAGTTCGATGGCGAGTAGGTTGGAGAAATTATAAAGGGACTTCTTGTAGTAGGGGGGTCGGAGGAGCGAAAATATCATCTTGTGAACTGGAAGACTGTGAGCTCTAGGGTTCGGGGTGGAGGTCTGGGAGTTAAAAGTTTACGGACTTTTAACTAGGCTTTGTTGGGGAAATGGCAGTGGCGTTTTATGGCGGAGAGATATGCATTGTAGAGGAGGCTAGCTGAAGAAAAATATGTAGTAGGGAGGCATTTATAGCAGCACATTGCTTATGAGGTTGGAAAGGGAAACAAAGTCAGATTCTGAAAGGATGTCTGGTGCAGAGACGCAAAGCTAAAAGATCGGTTCCCGAGATTATTTGTTCTAACTATTAACCAGGAGGAACTGGTAGATTCAATAGTGGTTAATCATAATGAGAGAGACACGTGGAATCCGATTTTCAGAAGAGAGCTGCAAAACTGGGAGCTTGAAGATATAGATCTGTTTATGTTATACGGATTCATAAGAAATGTGGAGGAGAAAGATAGAGTGATGTGGGATAGATTCTAATAGCAGAAAGTTTTATGTCCGATATTTTTACTCCTCCTTAGAAGGTAAGGTCTGTCCTAGTTTTCCATGGAAGTAGTTATGGGGAACCATTGCTCCAAGTAGAGTAGCATTATTTGCTTGGGAAGCTGCGAGGGAAGCCATCTTGACGGGCGACAATCTGAAAGCTCACAGTAGAGTAGTCGTTAATAGGTGTTATATGTGTAAACAAGAGGAAGAACCAGTGAATCACCTGCTTCTTCACTGCCCGATCACAAAGGAATTATGGAATTTGTTGTTAAGAATGGCCGACATCACTTGGGTTATGTCAAGTTCGGTGAGCCAGTTACTGTAAAGATGGCCTGTATATAAGTGTCGGAGGAAAAATAAATGTTGGACCACAACCCCTCATGCGATTTGGTGGAACATTTGGCTAGAGAGAGATAGGAGGGTTTTTTAGAATATTGAAGCAGATGTCGATCGTCTTAAGGTGTATGTCTTGCAATCTATCGGGCTATGGTGCATCAGTGCAAACCTTTCCTAGGGGGAGTCTGTTGTTAGAATTAAGGATAGTCTTATTGTTATCTAATGTATTGTTGTCTTTGTATATGTCCCGTATACAAGGATGCGTCTCCTGTTTAGGCGCTTTTTATTGATAGTATTACCTATCAAAAAAATAATAAATCATGTTAAGTTGGTACAAGTTAGACTCAAAGCGGATCTCACTTTTTAACCACTTTAACGTTATAGTTTGTCGCTATTATTTGTGTGTCACTTCGTGCTTTGGGGCTATTGAATATGTTATCCATAATACCCATTGATGAACTTAATGATTGTGTTTAGCTTTGGGACTTGGGCACCCCCACTTTAAAATTTTTGATTTTATCTTATATTGATTTCATCATTTTCACTATGATTCTTTCTTACTTTTTTCTTTAAACTAGTAAGGTCAACGTGCGTTGCACGTGGTGTTAATGATTTTTAAAAAAATTTGCTAGTTTTTTCATTTTTGTTTACTTTTAATTATTGGATATTTTTTTATATTTTAATCATTACAATTTTGAAACTTATAAATTGTCTTTGTTGTACTTTTAGTTTTTTTGATACTTTGTTTTCCGGTCATTTATAATGTATACTTTTAGTCATTGTACAACAACTTATCCTACAAATTTGTTTTTTTGTTGGTTATTTTCATTCTCTTTTTTTATTACCAAACATGAATTCATTCATTTTTATGAGTGTGTGAATTGAAAATAATTCAAACTTACTATCTTAGATAAACACATTGTTATTGGATACTTTGTTTATGTCATTTCTGAAATTTATGACTCCCTATAGAAATTAATATATTATGTTAGAAAAATCAAACTTTCAACCCCAAAGTATATATACTTATACTAAAAATACGAAATTCCCTCAAAGTATATATAAAGCCCCACTTTATCACCCAACCTAAGTTTTGTATCATTTTCACATCTCATTTTATAATTCTTTTCTAGTTTTCTCCCTAGCCACGACGAATGTTACCAATCGGCGTTAATGTGCACATGGCATTTCACGTGTAGGGCATTTTAGTCATTTTTTGCAATGCTCTTTCTCTACTTTTATTACCCAAAGATAAACTTCCTTTTCTTTTTCTCTGGCAACGCTTTCTCTGCATCTTCTCCGACAATGACCTCGTATATAAATTTTAAGTGAGATAAAACTCAAAAGTGTATTAATGTTTTATTCAAATTATTATATAGGAAAATAAATAAAAATAGAGCGAAATCATATCAGAGATATTGAACTCAAGATCAGTAATCACATTTAGGTGTCAAGGCCGTCACAAATAAGAACCAACCAAAAAATTAAAGATGTACAACATAACACACAAGCATACACCAAGAATTTCCATTTTTCTCCCTCGTACAACATAATACATAAGCATACACCAAGACTTTTAAATCTCATAATTGAATCAATCACATACGTATACGACAATGATGAGACAAACTATAGTTCGATCCGTTTTCATCATCCATAGCTTCAACTCCAACAAATTTCTCATCGACACCATTGATATTATTTATAGTTTTGATTTGAGCAAATTCTCGATTTTAAACATTATTCGTCACACCATGTTTATCACTACGATTACCAGACATGACATCTTATCACCAAATTTGACATGGAATATGGAAATGCTAAATAATTGTAGGCCAAAGTGGATTTGGTGGATACTTTATGGGGAAATTTGTATTTTGAACTAATTTCGATAGGGCCAAAATATGATTAGCTCTCAAAATTACACATCAAATCTTACATTGCACTCCAACCTACGAAGTGTCTCACTTTCATAACTTATTTAACTATTTGTCCGACTTTGCCCCTCGATCATGGGCGTTAAAATTAGTAACGGAAAATGGTATGTGCATGGCACATGAAGATTATTTTGGTCATTTTGCTTGGCGCACAAAATGAGAATTAGCTATAAATTCAGTATTTAATTAACCATTTAGTATTTAGAATATGTTTTTGAATAAAAATAAAAATAATCTATATATATATATATAAGCAAGAAAGTATTCCTTTTCAGGAAACTTCCCGCCAAAACCACATTTCCAAAATTAGAAAGTAATATTTGCAATTAGTCAGGGTTAAAGATGTAATAATTTAAACTCAGCCCAAATGTAATACAAAACCGTGTAGCCCACATTAATGTTTGCCCATTGTTTTGAGTTGTTTGAGTATGCAGTTTGCTTAATTTACTAATAGAACAAATCATATCTGACCAAATTTTCGACCATAAAGTGGCCTACATTGAAAAGACAACAGATAAACATAATAGAAACAACTACAAAGATACAATTTGCAAAGCTTATTGTATTGCTTCGAAAATTCAAGTTGGGATAGCAGGAAAGCTTCTTTGAAGTGACACATGCAATTTCATAGGCTCAAAAAAAAGTTTGCAATGCAATCATTATAAATTTGAAATAATTTTGTCTTCAAAGTTGTGATCAAAACCAGCTGGAGGCCAAGCTTGATGTATTGCTTTTGAAAATTCCAAGTTGGGATAACAGGAAAGCTTCAGCGAGTTTTCCTCACATCTTCAAAATAAAACTGAAGTGACCTGCATGCAATTTCATAGGCTTAAAAAAAGTTTGCAATGTAATCATTATAAATTTGAAATTATTTTGTCTTGAAAGATGTGAGTAAAACCAGATGGATGCCAAGCTTGATCACTATAAATACACCTCTTCCTTCCTTCCTCACCAACAATGGCTTCTGTGCATCCAAGATTCAAAATACCCGCAAATCGAAAAAATGCCTTTGTTTTTCGGCATGATACGAGTTGAACCCATCGAAGATTGAATGGATGCTTGAAAGTTCGACTAGCGCACATTTATAGTGTGCCAACATTCAATGACAATGCTACAATTTGGGTTTAGAGTGCATCTTTCATGACAAGGAGGTAAACATTCATATTCCAGTTTCCTTTCAATATTTTTAATTTGATTGTGATAACGTTTTTTAACTCATTCACTTTCTTCATGCAGGGTTCCAGAATTCACGCAACTATCAAGCAACAGCACGTAGGCAAATTCAAATCCATTATAAAACAAAATCATTTGTATGCTATTAAGGATTTTGTTGTGGCTGACAACATAATGAAGTTTAAAACTACAAATGAGAAGTATAAAATCATGTTTCTTGGCAAAACATTGGTGACATATATTTTTGATCAAAAATTCACAGTTAAAATTTATGATCTTAAGTCGTTTGGATATTTTTCCAACATAGATGAAGTTGATGAGTCACAATTGATTGGTAAGTTCATTCTGGAAATCAGTTAATATTTATGAATTTATTACACAGTTTCTAATATATTTTGTTCTACAATGTTGTGAAGATGTAATAAGGAAGCTTACAGCAAGAAACTCACCACAACAAAAAGAGTTAGTAGGGCGACATGAAAAAATGATAGACATTGTTTTAGAAGATTCTGAGTTAAGTCAATTAAATCTATATATGTGATGATCAACCAATTTTCTATTCCCCATAATTAAAATATTGAATTTTTGATTTGGTTGCAGTGGAAAAACATTGGCATGCACATTGTGGGGGGAATATGTTGATATGCTGATGAATAAATTAGCTGAAATTGTTGATGAGTCTGTCATAATTCTCCTCCAAATGTGTCGCGCAAGGAAGTTTCGCGATGTGGTTAGAATATCAAACACGTTCTATGTTAGCAAAGTCGTTATCAATGGAGAAATAAAAGAAATAACAGATTTTCGTAACTGGTATGTGCTAATAATTTTGTTATTATTTAGACTGTTATTATTTAGATTAACGACAACGATATAAGTAAATAAGCTTTAAACACATAATAAATTATTTAGATTAACGTAACTGGTATGTGCTAATAATTTTGTTATTATTTAGACTGTTATTATTTAGATTAACGACAACGATATAAGTAAATAAACTTTAAACACATAATAAATTAAAACAAGTACTAATGTCAGTTGGTATTCGTAATAGTTTGATTTCGAACTGTAAAGCAACCATGCCAATAAGTAACATATCAATAGAAGGACAATCTATAGTTCAAGAATTTGAAGGCTCTTAGGAACTGGTTAGGACAATAGAGCAACTATATGAGATCAATGAGGTAATTATGCATTGTAACTTTCATTTGAATTCTTTTTACATATTTTGTTTTCGATCTAAAAGTTTATATTTAATAATATTTTCAATAGGTTGGGAGCTATTGGGTCTACGACAGGGTAGATTTTATAGATTCAGGAAGCAATTGGTGGTACATTGCATGTACATTGTCCTAAGAAAATGACGCCTTGATGGTGGAAAATTTTATTGCGACAAATGTGGCATTTTTTATGCAATTGGTAAAATAAGGTGCGATTTTTGGAAAAAAGATTATTACTTTTTTTTAAAATGGTAATTGTTTGGTATTGCTAATAAGAATGTGTAAAACAGGTACAAGCTTCAACTGCGTGTGGTCGATTACACAGGGAACACATCTTTCTTGCTATGGGACAAAGAATCCACTGAAATAATAGGAGAATCAGCAACGACGCTCAAAAACAAATATTCGGATCAGGTGAGCAGATTAAGTACATATTAAGAATTTACATAACTAGATAGACAAACACTAACAAAATTAATTGAATGTATTGAACAGATAATACCAACAGAAATTGAATCTTTGGTTGACAAGAAGTTTATCTTCAAGATTCAGATTAGAGGAAAGCAGACTGGAGCTAATCACGATGTGTATCAAGTTATAAAAGTCATACGAGATGAAAAACTAATTGAAAATTATTTTGGACATCTACTTGATGATTATGATTTCTTACCAAGGATGGATGTTGCGGAAATGAGAGACTTACATGAGGTATATGTTATAAATTTTAATTTCATTCATTACAAAATAAAATTATTCTTATCATTTTATAGTTCATTCAGCTGAATCCAGCAACTGTGGATGCTACAACCCCTATCAAGAAGGTAACCAAGATTCCTATTTCTAATGATGTGGTAGCCTCAACATTAAAGAGATCACTATTGGATGAGTTCTGTGGGAGTGAAAATCAAAAGATGGCTAAAGTTGAAGTCAAGATTGAAAAGGATTGAGTACTGATGTAGAAGGCAGTGACCAATATAAGATGGTTCTTTTGTGTGTCTTTTGAAGATGGAGCAATTGATAAGATAAATCAACTAACAGTGGGATCAAGATTGCATCTTTTTTGACAAGCGAGACTGAAAAGAATGAAATGGCGAATCTAGCTGGAGTAGTTTGTTACTTCTTTTGTAAGGGATGAAATTACATGTTTCCCATTGTCTTAGTTTCAATTGTTTGTGCTTGGTAAAGCTCCATGTTAAATCTTACTTATATAATTAACGACTTAATTTATGTTTTATTAACAAAGTGTGTGTTATTTACCTAATGTTCAAAGGCAGCAACAGTATGAAGCAAATGTTATTTAATAAAGTCCTTAATCAAATTCCATGTTTATGTTTTTAAAAAAACTACTTGGACTATTTAAGTGAAATCAACATTTGGAAAGTAAGTGTATGAAGAATCAAATAAATCTAAGTGAAATCGCCATTTGGTAAAGCTTATATAAACAGAGTAATCAACCAACTACAGTCCAACAAAGAGTATATCTATATTAATGCAAAGATAAATAAAAAGGCAACAAAGTTGTTTATTATATAAACAAAAGGCCGATTACTTTCCAAATATGCATTGGGCAGATAAATACTAGATCACAAAGTTGTTTATGTTTAAAAAAAGATTTTATTTATACTCAATTCTAAAATACTCCTCAAAGCTACAAGTAATACAATTAACTTTGTATTGAAAAGGAAACCAAATACAGAATCCAAGGAGACAAATAGTATATATATATATATTAATGCAAAGATAAATAAAAAGGCAACAAAGCTGTTTATTAGATAAACAAAATGCAGATTACTTTCCAGATATGCATTGGGCAGATAAATACTAGATCACATGGCTGTTTATGTTTTTTTTTTAATTATTTATACTAAATTACCCTAAAAAACTGACCACAAAGCTGCAAGTAATATAATTAACTTTGTATTGAAAAGGAAACCAATTACTTAAAAGTATCCATAAGTTAATTGGTTCAACTGAAAAAACATGGAACAAAAAAATATAAAGTTAATGATTATATTATTTTTAAAACAAAGGGCACATCATGTCAACCCATAAAGCTGCAAGTTACATGGATAGTCTCAAAAAAATATAAGCTATAACAGTTTAGTATACCACAATTATAGAATCCAAGGAGACAAATAGTATATATATTGTGTATCAGTTTAGTATACCATTTGCCTTTCATTTTCAGTACTTTGTAATTGTCATTATGTAAATCTTTCTCTACCCATATTCCATGAAGTGTTAGTATATACAGAAATCATGACCAAATCCAGGCCAAGAAAGCGACAAATGTAAGCAGCTTGATATGAAGCAATCAACCAAATACATGCCAACAAAGAGAGGAACGTAAGCAGCTGGATATGGATGTGTAAATCTGGCAGGTTGTTGTGAAGTAGCAAATAAGTGTAAAACGTGGAGATAACATCTAATATCAGTTAAACTCCATGTAAGGAATATGGTTTGTTTATGTTTGAAAATCATAGTGCAGTGTGTGTTTCCTCAATTTCTTCAAGCAAAGCTAAATCAAATAGCAATAAGTGTGAAAAAGAAATATTATCTTGCAGATTTAGATGTTGCATCTGAGCTTATCTGCATTCTCAATTCAACCTTTCGTTTCTACTTGCAAGGAGCAATCAACCAAACCCAGGCCAACAAAGAGACAAACATAAGCAGCTTCATAAAGATTTATAAAGTTGACAGGTGGTTTTGAAGTAGCAAATCAATGAAGAAGTCGATATAACATCGAATAACAGTTGAACTCCAAGTAAGTAATTTATTTTGTTTATGTTTGAAAATGATAGTGAAGTGGTTGTTTCCTCAATTTCTGAATTCAAAGCTAAATCAAATTGTAATAAGTGTGAGAAAGAAATCTTATCTTGCATTTTTAGATGTTGCATTTCAGCTGATATGCATGTTCAATTCAGCCTCATCATTTCTACTTGCAAGAATGTGTGTCAACAAATAAACATTATTTTGCTGTTTTGAAAGTGGTGTTGAGGGAATATTGAAATGAAGATCACGAAATCAACAATCATCTCCAACAACATTACAAATAAAGACACTTCATCTTCTGGTTTGTCTCATTCATCAGTATTGTTTTAATTCAGAATTACATGTATGTGCATCGTTTTACATTTTTTAGGTAACTACAAAATTAAATCTAAAAGTAAATAATGATTTTTACAAAGATGGTTCATTTCAATGATATATGTTTTAAAAACAACGAAAACAAAAAAATTGAATGAATCATGTAAATTTAGAAATCATTTAAATTAGTTTTTCAATATTTAAAACAAAGATAGCACCAAAACTTATATATGTATACTTTCACGCTAACAAAACTTATGTATGTTTTGCAAAAATCAAAAACAGAAAAATAAAAGACTTATATAACTTACAAAACTCTTTAACTGTAAATTTGTTGCTCAAAAATCAGTTCAATGTTTCCAACACTCCTTTGGTACTCCTTTGTCAATACCAGCTGCAATTATTCTAAGTCGATTATCCAACATTTGGTACTAAAAACACTTTAAGTAAAACTAAAACATACTTATGAGAATGTAAAGTAGTATTTTTATTATTATTATTATTTTGAGTTATGTGTGACCTTTGATGTTAATGCCTAAAGTGTTTATGCC
>CM028383.1:100832847-100867400 GCA_013146195.2 Codonopsis lanceolata
TTTATAAAAAATACTGTGAAACTAACTTTTTAAGTTTTAAAGTGAAAGACTTCTAATTTTTGGGACGGAGAGAGTATATAATAAAAGATTTTCCTAATTTACTCTCTTCTACTTTATAGATATTAAGAAGTTTAGATTTTGAATTTAATTTTTTGATCATGTCACACAGATAAATATTCATATGGTGATAAAGATGTTTCTACGCCGAAGAAGTCAACACCTGATCATGAACTTGAGGGGGCCAAAGAGCCAAAAACTTGGTTGAATGATGAAAAGCGAAAAAACGCCGACTTTCCACTTGGCGTCTCAACGAAAACATCATTTGAAATCGAGGAAGAATCTTCCCTATTCGGCTCAGAGACATCCTCGTTAACGGACGACTCTTTAATAAAACACGAAAAGGACAAGCTTTCAAATAGAACCAAACAAGAGGAAGAAAATGGCGAAAGAGACGAGAAGGAGAATGATACCGGCTATGCAGCTCAGATTAAAAACAAGAAGGGGGACAATGTAAATAACAGTTCTACTCGTTTCAAAAAGTCTAGCCCTCCTACACCGAATTCATCGCCATCAAATCCTTCAATCGGAAAGAGTCGTAGTTATTCAGGACGACCGTCACATATGTTTCGGAATTGGATTACGTGTGGCACAGTGGACACGAATGAATCCGCCGTCGTAGTTCATAACATAAGAGGTACTAAGCCTTCTTTGGGTGCCTTTTCTAACAAGGAGAATAGCAAGAAAAGTTACAAGGGTGCCATTTGTAAAGAAGAGAAGTTGGGAGGGTCTGAGAAGATTGCCGCACGATCTTGGCTACTAGAGCAACAACAAGGTGACAGGTAATTTTGGTATTATAGCTTTAGATTTATCATTTTTTTACCTTCATTCCATAAAAGGAAACTTCATTATTGGCCTCATAAATATTAGTTTCTAATACAAATTATTCGTACATAAAAAAAAATTTAAAAAAAAGTGGCAGGAAAAGTTTTGACGAAAGGACGGGATCTAAGAAGAGCAAGACGGATGAAATCAACGATCGGAAAACAGTTTCATCAGCATACAAACCTGTGAATAGACCCAAGTGCTCGTAAGTCGAATTAATGTATCGTATTTTCAAGCTACTTAATCGACACACCATATGGAAATGAACTTATACGAAGCAAGTGATTAAAAAGATGTTACAAAACACAATCGAATCAGTCTTTTCACATCTCGCTATTTTTGAAAATCATTACAATCGAGTCGGTCTTGTCTCGTCACACTGTTTTTTGAAAAATCAAATATATTACATTTGTCAATTACTTTGCTATTCAAATATTAAAATAGTTATTATGAGTCAAAGATGTTTTTTTTTTCTTTGGTAAATGATCGTTTGGACAATACGAGGCATGAGGCATGTTAGTTTATTACATTTACTAGTTCACAAACAAACTTTTACCATGTCAAAAAGTGATAGTTGTGGCAATATTTTACTTCCTTCATTTCGAGTAAAGAATTCCGATTTGAAAATTAAACGATTTTTTAAAAAATGATATTTTTAATAGCTCATTAATAATAAAATGATATTTTTATATCTTAATTTTTTAATGTAAATTCTTTAATTACAACATAATAAAATAAAATAATAAACTATTTATCCAAACGAAAAAGAGAAATGATTGGTTAAAGATGATCAATCAATTAGTTCATCATTTGGCTCTATTATTAAAATGTAACCTCCAATTTCTGACATGCGTCATTGTTGCCAACAGCTTAATGATGAGCCAAAATGCCCAACTAACGATCTATTTAGGATATACTATTTGCCTTCTAATATTCTTCTTTCCCACTTTTACTTTTTTACATCCATTCTTTTTGTTACCTTGTGATCCTTTTTGTTACCTTACGATATTACGAGTTTGAATTTATGATATTACTACAAGTTTTAGTTTTAGCATCATTGGATTAAATCTAATTAGATTTTTACATCGTTACATCAAATATATTCTTTTCTAAGTAATAACGTACACACTTCAAATCATCACTAATTTAATCGTTTAACAGTTCTAACACTAAAACTTAAGCTCGTAATAATACCATAAACTCTAACTGATAATATCATTTGCCTTCTTGAGATTTACTAGACCTTGACTAGATTAAAAGGTACTCATGCCCGTCTCTAGCCCTCCGCCTCGTTAGAGCATCACTTGAGGGCCATCTGCCTTGTTAGAGAATCATTTCGATCACATTGACAAGCATTTCTAAACCAAAGCTCTTGTTTTGTGATGCACTGCAGACAATGCGGTAGACAGTTCAAGCCGGAGAAACTGCACACGCACATGAAATCGTGCAGGGGAATGAGAGCCATGGCAAAGACTGGTTCTGCAAGTCCGCGAACTTCTGAGAAGACGCCGCTGAGAACAACAGATGCACCATGCCACGAATCAGTAACTAGTTTTTACTTGACTGATAAATGAACAGTCTTTTTCATTTCTTTTTTCTTTTTCAGGTTTGGATTAGAGGCTAGATACTGTTTAGTGTTTATTTCTTCCAGTATTTCTACCAGAAAGTTCAAGTTTTTTTCATGATCCTCCCGTCTTCTCAATGTAAAGTTAGCAGAGGAGAGAAGAACAGGGGCAGATGGTTCACAACTTACGAAATTAGATATTTAATCATATAAACATTTAAAAGTGTGAAATTTCCTCTATCACAAGCTAGGCGTAAATCATGTCTCGTTAATGTTTGGATACATTTTAGCTGGAAAATGAACAACGTAACGAAGCAAAACAAGAGAGAACAGAAAACAAGTTTCAGTGAGAAAAAAACAAGTTCTGGAGGTAGAAAAATGCCCAGACATAACTCGAGAGAAACAATAACTTCTCATTCCAATAATAATACCGGGTTCGTTTCAAATTCACACCATTCTCACTCCATTTCCGAGGACAAAAGAAGAAACAGCTGAACTTCTGCTATACAATTGGGCAATGGAAGCAGCAGATACAAGCTAATGATGTCATTGTGTCTCCTAGAACTATTTTCTTCTACCTTTGATTAGTTGAAGTAATAGAACCACAGTTGGGAATTACTTTGATTCAAACAAATCATTTGACTTCGTCGTACCATTCTAAATATTATGTCAGTAGTTAGTACCTTGAGGCTTGAGCTAATTACCAGCTTGCACAATGGCGGAATCAACATGATCAAGAAGAAACTTGTACAACTTCTTCCTCAAGCATTCTACCCTCTCGTCCATTTGACTTCCATCGCCCACGGAGTCATCCAACCACTCGTTCACACTTTTTAGCTGCCCAAGAAGACTTGTAATTTCCGAGCCCCCTTCTCCCTTCCTCAATCCAAAGCCTCTATTCAAGGAATCCTCCAAATAATTCAAGAACCATGCACGAGACACTGAGAGCAGTTTTTCTGCTAAATTAGCAGCCTCCTTCAGTCCGTGTCCCTTTGACCATTCTGCACCTTCAACTGCTGGTTTCTTTGTGGTTACAACCCGCTGTCTTGATCGAAGAGGAATAATTTTAGAGCTGGAATTTGATATCACAGCTCCAAGGTTTCTAGGGCTTTGCTTGTTTTCAGGTAAATGGCGATCCTCCTGGGTTTTCAAGGGACTGTTTTCTAAGACAACAAAATGAGTTTTGTCACCATTACGAAGGTCCTTCTGGTCTTCCTTTCTGAATAAAGAGAATTTTGAAAGATTGCAGTCTATGGCAGCTTGAACCCATAATGCAGCATTCTTGTTCTTGAAACTTTTACAAGTATCTAACAGTGAACTCTGTGCTCTACTAAGGTTGTCACTTTTCTCTTCCGAAAATGAGTCAAGCAAGGAGTTAATCGCACCAGCTGCTCTGAGGATACTTTGGTAAAGGTTCAAAAATTGTTCTACTAAAGGAGTAGCAGAATCTTGCTGAGCTGACTCACACAATTCTGCAAACACCCTGGGGATAGGAAAAACAACCATCGTCTTTTAAGAAGTATCAACCACAGGTTGCGGTAGGTAAATAAAGCCAGGTTAAAATGAAAATTTCCAGACAAAGAGCAAACATTACAGGAAGGATGAGAAAACATTTGAATGCATGCCAAAAATAAACTGAACGGAGAATGACCAAAACAAGTGGATTAGTCAGTAAGATGGATTGGTCAACTCGTACAACTAAAAATAAACACTTGCTCCACCAGAATGGCGCAATCTCAATATTTCCTCTTGAATATAAAACTTTTTAGCATTTGACCTTAAATGTAAAGGAAAACTGTGTGAATGTAGATAACATGGCGAACATACATGATCTTTCTCAAGATGACACTTGACAGAGCCAATAAATTAACTAGAATCAAGTTTGACCAGTACCACAAAAGTATTTATTGATCGTTTATGTAACAAGGATATACACATAACAAAAAAAGTATCATCTGGTATTTCCGAAAGTGCGAAAAATATTATAACCACTTCATTGTCATCCCTTTTGAAAATAAACAATCTTTTATAAAACTTCAGTTCTAAGTGTGTTCTAGGATATGAAGAGAGCAAATCAAAAGTTAGATGCCCGTTCCCATTCATTGATCTAGTGAAAGAGTCATTTGAGTAACCTGAAAGCCACCACCCAGTCTAATTTAATCAACACATGGCCAATGCTGTAGTAGCAAGGCAATCACTTTCCACACCTAATCACACCAACAATTTCATAAGTAGAATGACCCATGCTTTGCCAATAACATCATATCACAAAATGACTACTTAGTGGGGAGTAATCAGTATGTTGTCCAGTAAGGTGGAGACATTGGATTACAAATGTATGATGGAAGGAACAAACTAAGATGGGAAAATGGATGGTCACAAAAGGCACGTAAAAAATTTGTTTTGAGAATAGGAGGGACCAAGGTCCACTATTACAAATTGGGATGAACTAAGGTACTTTTCTGAATTACATTATACTGTATTAAATTGTTGCTTACTATACTTCTCTCTCAAACTATTTTCCATTCAAATAAAGCTGGATGGCTAGATGCTAGAATATAGTTTCACGAAAAATCTAACAAGACCATATACGCAGAGCACATATAGCCACAAGCGAAAGCGACCGGGCAGATAGTGTACCTCATGCATTGAAGGATGCCCTCCGAAACAAATGTTTCCTCCAGCGCATGTACAGCACAGGAGTATCCAACATTTCTACGGTAGATAACTTCCTGAAATGCACCATAACAAATTAAGACCAACATCTGCAAAAGACTGATGAATTGGCCCAGTGCATTCTTTGCATACCTTTCCAAGATTGTGGATCTTAGGTGGAACTGAATCCCACAAGATATTTGTGTCAGACCAAGCTTTGCAACTGACAGGCACCTTAGTAAACTGACTTGGGATAGTACCCTCAAAAGAAGACTTCAGATCTTTTTTTACGGGCTTGCTTATTAGCTTTTCCGAAACAATAACATTCTTGTTTTTAAGAGGTGAAATGCTTGATTTGGGCTGTTCCAATGTTAAATCCTTCTCAGAGAAAGACTTCCTACTACGATGAACCTGCAAAAGAGAGAGAGATGTTCAAATTACATGACCAAGGACACACCAAATCCAAATCAAGAACAATAAAGAAACACAAAGAATGCAAAATGTGTATGGAACGGGAACAATAAGTATCACAATCTTTTTCATTCTTTTTCTTTTTTACCGAAACTAAGGGCTCCTCCAACCCATCCACTTTGTCACTAACATGAAGCATTTTGAAGCTCCAAGCCTCCAATCCTCGCTCTATCGTTTCTTCATTTTGAAGCAGGTTCCTTCTGAGCACCATATATGGTGCAGCCTCTCCCATGCGCCAACTTTTTTTCTTTTTCTTTTTAAATTTTTCTTTGTTTAAATACTATTTTTGTTTGGTTGTTTGTTAATTTATTACACATCAACTTTTTACCTAACAAAGTATACAAAACCTAAAATTATTTATTTCAACTGTAATACTCAATAAATTGCTTCATTTATTTTATGCATGTAAATATCATGTGATCAATTATTTGTTGCTAAATTATATTGTTAGTTATAAATTATTCGTATTACTAAAGCAGTAAAGTTATTTCAATAAAATTTAAAAATATTAAAGATGGGATAAACTATTCAATAAATAACATTTATTTTGCTAATACATGAACACAGATTTGACGAAATAAAACATACATTTTAAATAGAGTAATAAGGATTATTCTTGGATATTCTTTTTAGAGTAAATTTTGAAGAAAGATGGTTGGAAATGGTGTGGAACACTTGGTGCAAAAATTGCATTATTATAGTGAAATGGTCCAATATTTGCACTAAAGGGTTGGAGATGGCCTTATATATATTCATTCAAGGAGCTTAAATAACAATTGACTGTACTTCATAGGTGAGGTCCCAATATCCTTAACACTTTCAAGGAATATTCTTTTGTTTTCGTTTTCTATTAGTATTACAACAATGATTTCCAAAATCACTTGAGGTCGATTACATGAATCTTTTTATGCCTTTAAATTCGGTCCAACGTAAGGTCATCACGCTCAATTCAAAAAAAAAAATTATTATAACGGATGTACATGATAGTTTCTGTCTTCCCCCTTCCCTTATGGTTTAGTCTAATTGATGTTGATACACTTACTCCCCTAAGGGTGCACTAAGTGAGGCAACCTAAGGAATATTCATATATCAATATATCCTAAAGTTGAGAGTCCTATTGGAGGCACTGTTTGGAAAGAATCTTCCCAATTCTATCCTTTCAATTCTCAAATCTTCACAATCAGAACTTTCCAAGAAAAGAGTACAAGTTCCATTTACCATAGTGCAGTATATATATCAATACTTTTAGGTTTTTATCCATATATACCAAAACAACTTGAACCCCCATTACCATTAGATCGCATATATTCCAAAAATGGAAATAACAATTTTACAAGTCCTTAAATAACAAAATGTGCTACAAACTTAAGAAATCAAAAAGAACATCCAAAATGCATCCCTAAAATAACATTTGAATATTTGATAATACTCTCTCCGTTCTAGGAGTAGGAAAAAAGAGTCCATCGGATTATTTTGGTACGTTTCACTTTAATTTTAAAGTACATTTTAAAAATTATTAAAGTTACAATTTTTATAATATCTCAAATTTACCATCGAATCGTGTGGTACGCACATTAGTTGTGTTTTAAGTATTACTATTAAGAAAAGATGAAACTGGAACTCACAGGAGTAGAAGGTAAAGAAGGGGTCAAACTTTGTTTTGACTTGAGACCAGGTACGCCATTCTTAGCAGTCGGACTACGATCCCAAGCCCTCCGAGCCGGATCCAAACTCAATCTCCTCAGCTGATCCAAACCTTCAATCTTCCCATTTCCCAACGAACTCCGTCTACCCTCCACCTTCGGGTTTGGGTTAGGATTTGGCTTCGGCTTCGGCTTTGGCTTCGGCTTCGCCTCAGCTTTCCTTCCCTTCTTCGAGAAATCAACCCGATTCCGAATCTGCAGCGCCTCGCTCGAAATCAAATCCTTCGGATCACCGACGCACGGCCGCCTCTTAGGCACCGGCTTCAACCCGCGTAGCACGGGAACAGGGGACCCAGAGTCGAGCCGCGACACATGTACGAACTGGCCGAGCTGGATCGTGTCGTTGAGTATCAGCTCCGTGTCGGACTCTGACACCGAGACGTAAGCGGAGTGAACCGAATCCGACACTCGTAGATAAAAGCCTTTGCTCTTCCATGGATCACCGTCATTGTCGGCGCCGGATAAAGAGGGGACAATGCCAATAACCTGAAGTAAAGCAGAACGGTGTTCGCCGGTGACTTTGGCGTGGGCGTTGTCAACGTTTTGGAGGAGTTTTGATAGGACACCGGGCGTTAGAGACGCCATAAACAGGAAATGGGTTGTCGAATTTGTAGTTTGAGGAATGTTTGGAGGAAGAGAATCAAGACCACCATGGCAGAGAGAAAGAGAAGAGAGTGGTTGGTTGGTACGAAAGGTTTGAAAAGAGAGGGTGGCGTGGGATTGGAAACGAATCTCTAGAATGACATCCGAGAGATCGCTCTCTTGGTAAGAGATGACATGTGTCGAATGGGACGTAGCTGGGTTTGGACTGAGTGAGCCAGCTGATCAGAGTTGCAGAGAAGTTTGAAATTGGAAGAGAGAGAGTGGGGGAATGGGGCTCAGGTTACAAGGAATAAATCCCATGTGCAACCAAACATGGAGGGAAGGGGGGAGGGACGGGAAGGAGGTTATCCAGTTAACGAGACAAAGAGATTTCTTTACTTACTTGGACACATGGCTTTCGTGACAACTCGGCTACGGTTCCAATAAAAAGGGCTACGGTTCCAATAAAAAGGTCTGCCGGTGGAGCAGGACTGATTTAATGGAAGGGTATTAAATTAAAGGATAAATTGCTGGTACGCTTTGGATAGCTTTTTTTTTTCTTGAAAAAAATCTTCAATATTACTATCGTTCCGTTTTAAATTTAAGAGTGAAAGCTTGAAATTATTCAATTAGGATACGAAAGGATGAAACCGTGGAAATTATCATCGGCATAGTTAAGGGTCTCACAATGAAAAATTTAGTTAGACAATCGAGCGAGTGCGAGCTCGTCGAAGACACCTCATAAAACAATCAGAGTAAGGAGCAAACTAAACCCGTAGTTTTCGATGGGCTCAGCCTCGGCAACAAAAGTTCACTACGCTCGGATCACTCGGCCTCGGCAAACGGTCAATAATCACCAGGCCTGACAAGAAGCTTCTCAAGACCCGGTGAAACCGTTGCACGCAACCACCAACTCTCGACGGTCCCACTTATTTCGATAAAGCCTTCCTGCATTTAATAATGCCGCAACTGCGTTCCCCAACGAAAAGCCGCCACGTCACCAGGGAAATTAGGTATAAATAGGGGACATTTTTTATGGTAAAGGACAAGTCCATTTTTAGATATCCAAATTCTCTTATCAAAATCTATTATCGGACCATTTATTACTACGGCACATTTATTACCCATTTCCAGCGGATACCTTACTCTCACGTCGGAGGGTTCTAGTCGGGCTACCCCGACTCCTTAACAACGTTTATTATTTGTCTTGTGCAGGTAATCAGGAAACCGCATGAGGACGAACGTGCAAAGACCGTGACACTCATGTTTCATACGTGGACAACAAGACAAGGTCACCACTAAAATTACGTGATCAGTATCCGCATTATTTATAACTGCTTCATTATCTTTTTTTTCATTCGCATAAGGTCATTTTTGTTCCTTTTCCTTAAATATCATATCACCTACCTCAGTCCTTATCTACTCTTTCCCAAACTTGAAATCTTCTCAATTAAAAACAGTTTATGAGAAACAATCGATTTTTCGTCTTCTCTTCGCTCTGTACAGGAAGGGGAAGAAACGGGGTTAAAAAGGACAAACTTTATTTATAGAATTTCAATCGTGATACATCAAATTGGATTCCCGATGCATCGATTAGGAGTCCTGATGCATCGTTATTATTTTGATCAATGATTGTTTGTATCACAATTCATAATTTGTGCGTCGCGATGCACATAAGCATCCATCAAAATCATGCATTCCAATTGAATTTTTTGCATCGTCATGTACAATTTGATGTAACGTGATGCACTGAATAAATGATTCATATATGCTTTCGGTTTATTAAGAGTATCGATGTCTTTTTGTCTCCAAAATTTTTTTTTATTAAAAATAATATAAGATTCTATAGCAGTAAAAAACTTTTAAAAGTAGATCAGCCCGTAATTTCTCCAATTTTGTTCGTAGCAGCTCCACTGTCCATGTACTCCATTTTAGAATACTATAGTCTAAAGCATCCTTATTCATTTTATTCCTCAACTTTGTTCTTATCATACCACACTGTGCTTTTCACATATAACACATTTTTTATATTTTTCAAACAAATTAATATATTTCAAATACTTTTATAACACAATTAATTTATTCATAGTTTTAATTGATATAGTATATATTTTAAATATTTCGTACAAACAAGCTAACATTTAAAAGAAAATTTAATTAGTAAAAGCAAAAATATAAAAAAGGGTCAAAAAAGAGAAAATAAAATAAAAGGCAAAAAAGAAAAAGAAAACAAGACTTGTCCAAAAAATTAGTTTTAACTTTTAACTATACTTTTTCCAAATATTTCATATCAAAAATTAATCAAGAAAAACAAAAAGAGACTTTTTAGACAAACAAAAAAAGGTCATAAATGGAAAAAAAATAACAAACAAAAAGAGAAGAAAACAAAAACAAAAGAAAAAACGGAAGCCAAGAGCTGACATGAACAAAGGACATTCACGCATGATATGGGTGCGGGTGATACACGCGCTAGTTTCAGAGCATCCCCAATGCTCTCTTCCTAAACCCAATTCCTAATAGGAAGAGAGCAAATAGCAATGGTGAGGCTTCCTCCATATCTTCCTAGGCTGAGTTGGATCTGAGTTGGAGGAGAGAGAATTAATTTTCTTCCAAAATTGGAAGACAAGCAAGAAAGAGGAAGACCAGACGCGGGGGCAGCAGTGGGCGTCACACACGGCCTGTGTGTGGCGCGTGTGCTTCACGCGGGTTTGGGCGAGTGGAGGCGAAAATCTGGTGGGGTCCACGGCTGAATCTTCTCTGCAAAGTGTTTGACTTTTTTGTTTTTTTTTTTGTTTTTTTTTATTTTTTTAAATGGAAAGGCTGGAAAGAAAGTGAACGGTTAGTTTTTTAAAAAAAATTTATTTGCCTTTTACTTTTTAAAAACTAGTCGTTTGTAATTTAATTTTTTTCAATAATTTTTTTCCTTTTTTTTCTTTCTTCCCTATAAATACACCACTTCAACCCTCTTCATTTTCTCCACAACTTCTTTATTCTCTCTTCTATTTCTTCATAATCCTTTCTAAAAATTCACTTTCTCTACACACTTAGCTTCCAAATTGATCCAAGAGATACTCATTTTTTTCAAATTTTTTTTAATTCTTCTGAAAATGAAGAAAAATCAAAATACACCTAACTTTTAATTATTAATGTTATTATGTAACTTTAATTATTAATGTTTTTATGTAACTTTAATTATTAATGTTTTTATGTAACGTCAATTATTAATGTTGTCATGTAACTTTTAATTATTAATGTTATTAAAATAGCCGTTTTAAAGTAGCCGTTTTAATGTTTTAATGTAACGTCAATAATTGAACTTTAATTTTAATTTTAAGTTTTTTTTTGTTTTATGTAATTTTTAAGTATTTATCTTTTATATGACTTTATCATTATGTATTTTTTTCAATTTTAACGTTTTATGTAATTTTCTATTTATGTTATTTTACGAGTCATGTATAATATGTATTTTATTGATAATTTATTAATCAAATTATAAATTATTTAAATTGTGAGTAATAGTATTATTTATAAATTAATTAATGTCATTATTTATAATTTATGTAATTTATTTGTTTGAGAAATATAAAAATAAGATTTAAGTGTAAAGTTAATGATGTGGCAGTGGGACCCAACTAAGAAGATGTATAAGAAGATTAGCATTGGGAAGATATATTCTTAAATGGAATAAGAAGAGAAAAATGTGTATGTGGCAGTGGGACCCGGCTAAGAAGATGGTATCAAAAATTAATCAAGAAAAACAAAAAGAGACTTTTTAGACAAACAAAAAAAGGTCATAAATGGAAAAAAAATAACAAACAAAAAGAGAAGAAAACAAAAACAAAAGAAAAAACGGAAGCCAAGAGCTGACATGAACAAAGGACATTCACGCATGATATGGGTGCGGGTGATACACGCGCTAGTTTCAATCGGACCGATTGTCGGTTTACGTAACCGAGGAGCAGAGATAATAAAAGCAGGGTTCTAAATCGGAACTATCGAATCATAGAGTCAAATCGAACCATATTAAATCAGTCTGTTTGGATCGGTTTTGGTTGAAAGCGATCTGGTTTCGGTTTCAAAAATTAGAAAACCATACGATTCGATTTTGTTCACGATTTTTAGTATCAAACAAAACCAACCTATATATTTTTATTTATTTATTATATAATATATATTATATTACATTTATTAATTATTTTAAACCTTTGATTTATTCATAATATATATATAGACGCATACTAAATCAAACAAAATCTTGATTGTTGGAGAACTATTATTTTTTTCATTGTTTGTGTTTATTTTAAAATTTGTATTATTTTATTTATGATAATTTGTTATTAGTATGTTATTTCCTAATTTTGATCTTAAATCCAAATTAAAATCTTATTTTTATTGTTATTTTTAATGCTGGTTAATTTTATTAAAAATAATATATATAAACCACAAAATCAAACCAAACCGAGTGGTTCGGTTCTGTTCGTTTCGCTTCGGTTTGGTTCTAAGTTTTGCTCGGTTTGATTCGGTTTGAGATTTTTGGAACCACTAGGAGGCGGTTCGGTTTATGGTTTTGATATAAACCAAATCAAACCGAATCACTCGCACCCCTAGTTAAAAATGGTCAGCCCTATAGAGTTGTAACTTTGCGGGACCACGGGTTAAACGGGTCGCTCAACTCACAACCCTGTCCATATAGGTATCGGTTTAACAGGGTTCTAAACGGGTCACCCCTAGAAAACATGATGTTTTATTTAAATCAAAATTTTGAAATTAAGTAATAAATATAGTGACGGTCAAACCGGCAAGTGACAACGATTAACAATACAATCCAAAATAAAATAGTCATACAACTTAAGTGATGAAATTTAAAAGAATCAAAACACAAAACAATTAACAACTTCAAATACTAGTGTACTACTAGTCTACTAAATAAAAAGTACTAATAAAAATATGAAACAACTCAATAAAAATTATGTTTAGTCTTCACTCTTCAACTACATTTGAAATCGAGTCTTCTTTTGAGAAAGTATTTTCTTCAACATTATTATCTTCTTCATCTACAATAATAAAATAATATAAAATAAATGTTGGTAAGAAGTTAATACAATCAACTATTTTAATCAACTAGTAAAAATAATACTAAGGTCAGCCCGTTTAGCCCGAAATTTAAACAGGTTGGATTTTCCCGACCATAACCATTCCCAGTTCCCGGTTAGCAGGGTCAACTATGCAGTCATCGGATCTTTTAACATCTCTAATTATGTATTAAAAAATATCATTTTGACCAATATTGGAAACTTAACTGTCTTAGAATTGTATTTGCGATCATGTTTGGGTTTGGCTTTCATCAAATACACATACATCACCACAAAGCTAACAGGGGGTAGATATTGGTTTACCAAATGATATGATAATATATACTACGTATTTGAATTTCAAACAAACTAGTCAGGATGGCTGAGTGGTGTAAGGCTCCACTCAAGTTCATGTCCACGTGAGAGGGTGTGAGTTTGAATCTTGCTTATGACATTTTTGTACCCTCATTCTAACAAAAAAACAAATCTTCATTGAACCCGACAGGCCAATAATGTTAACGCGCAACCCTGTAGGGTCAGCCCGTTTAGCTGAAATTTAAACGGGTTTGATTTTTTCGACCCTAACCCTTTTTGGTTTTGATGCGTCCAAATAAATCTCATGACAAACTGGGCTTCTTTAATAGGATATCTGGCTTTCAACTTATCCTCAATCTTCAAGGCCCAACTCTGCAAACCAATGAAAAGAACCGTAAACTAGGGGCAACTCGCAAAAGCTCTCCCAGAGTTAGGCTTACTAAGTCAACAATTTGACAGAGTTTAGGCTACTAATTAGAATCACGTACCTCTCTCCTTAATCACGAGGGGTTTATATAGTTGTTGACGGAGAGTAACTGCCCATTAAACAGCATAGCATAAATGGCGGGCACATTAACTACCATATTAACTGCTTCATTCACTATAACGGTCTCAACATGGAGAAGGTGGCGGCACATTTTTTCGTTGTGAGCATGATAAATCTGCTCGGTGCATCTTGTTGCAAACCTCCTATTTGTAACCTCGGATCTAAAGAACCTCAGCCACGTGTGTTGCTCGAGGATTGGTGAAGGCGTGTCGCACATGACTTGGGCTATTGGGCCAAGGCGGCTCGAGGTTTGTAGGGTCAACCATGTGGTTCTCGACCCTTTCTTAACATCTCTAACGAGAAGAGAGAAACTTTGTTCCTACTTTGGCACAAACCAGAACAAATGGTAGGAATAAATTTGTGAAGAGAACAGCCGCCATTTGTCGAGGAACAAAAGATGTTAGAACAAATTTTTTTTACCACTTTTGGAAATGCTTTAAGAGCATTAACAATGGTGTAGCAAAGATAAGTAAAATGTTAATTTTCTAATACAATGGGGGTAGCAATGGGTAGTTGAGTAGTTAAATCATGATCTTCAATTTTGAGTAACATACCACACTACTAGGAGCAAGAGGAAACAAGTTGGCCAAAAGTTGTATTTTTATTTTCAAATTTTGGTCATTTTCATCTAAAAAATTAAATATTTTTTACTTTTCCAAAACTATACATTTTTATCTTTTAGTAGAGGTTTACTTTATTTGGACATCAAATTAATTTTCTATAATTGCATAAATAAATTTATTTATTAAAATAAAGTTATTAGTGTTTGTATCACCATTAGAAAAAGTTTATTTTGGGTAGCTTATGGGTAGCTTAATTTTTTTTATTATCAATGGAAAGCTTAACGGTATTTGACTAATTTTTTGATTATATGCTTTGGAGTTTTGATGTTGATATTGGATTTTCGTTTTTTTAATAATGATTCATGAAAAAGTATGAGAGATAGTGAGAAATCTACCGAATTTAGGTAAGAAAAAAGTTTTAAACCATTGAAATCAGACATTAAATTATAAGAGCTTACCTGATCATTTTGCATTGCTTACTACTCCTAACAAACATGAATTAAGTAGAAAATTAGATTAATTACACAAATATAAACATTTAATTAATTTGTAGAAGTGTCATTTTGTATCTTTAATGAAAATTAAAAAATTTTCCCCTTAAATTGTCACTTTCACCATTAAAAAGGTCATTTTTGCCTTTAAATGTGTCGCTTTTTTACATTTTACTTGAAAATGAAATTAATCAAAATTTTAGGTTGATTTAAGACTAAAATACAAAATCTGAACAATCATGGACATCGACAATCAAGTTTTAAAAGATGGAAGACACCAAAGTAAATGAACAAAATGTTCATTAATGCGGTGGTTGCCCTGCTCCATCCACGTGACCCACCTTCTTAGCTCATGACCCGTGTGTTTTTTCATCTGATCCAAGTAGCCCGTCAATTGGGCTGCTCAATTTACCTAAATCTTAGCTTGATTTCTTCTCACATTTTGACCATATTTTGTTGTTGGGTAGCTTGCGATTTTGTTCGATGGATTACCGACTCTAAAACTTCTTTATATCATTTTGGGACTCTGTTTTATAAATTTAGGTTCTGTTAAATGGTCTTAAATAAGTTTTTGTTAAAAAAGAATGGAGATTCGTGATGTTTTATTCTCCCCTCGTTTTCAAATTATTGTTCATCTTTTTTTTTTGTCTATTCTAAAATAATTGTCCTCTTTCGAAAACTTTATCTTTTAAAAAAAACACTTTTACCATTTTATCTTAATTTTTTTTAATCTAATTTAATTATGACTACATACTCAAGAACATTAAAAAAATCATATATTTTATTAATATTTATAATACAATTAATTAAAACGATGTGTGGATTAAAATAGACAGTACGTTGAAAATAAAGGGAGTATTATTTATTAAAAAATGAGGAGAGGTACCTTAGAAAAAAAAAATACGTTGTAGTCAAACAGAGTACACATAGTTGGAATTATATATATTCTTCAATTTTATTTTATTTTTTGGTTTCTCAAAAGCATTCTCAAAGCCTAGGACAATTCATCCAAACCGAGTCAAATCAGATGGGATGTTTAGCCCAAGACTAATCTTTGTTGGTGTTCGTACTTAGCAGTATAATAATGAATTTATAGAAAAGTTAAGATTAGATTAAAACCATCCGTTTTAAAATCCCATATTTAAATTTAAATCAAATTAATTTAGGGGTGTGACTGTGTGAAATCATAATACTCCTTCCGTTTTCAAAATATTGTATATGTTGATTTAATACATCATTTAAGAAAAATAAGGATAATTACAAATAACCCCCTCACATATGATTTTTGTTTAAATTGCATCATTCAACTACTAATTGAAGCAAATATGCCCCCTCAACTATTGCATTTTTTAATCGTTGTTTCTGTTTAGACACTACCATTTAAATTGACGTAAAATGTCAATCTGAGACTCATGTAATCATCTTTTAATATATATTTTATATAATAATGTTTTTTTTGATATTTTAATTGACTATTTACCCTTATACTTTAAAATCATGTTAGTGCCTAAAAATGGTCAATACGAACAATTTATTATCTTTATTTTGAGTAATATGATAAAAATAATTAAAAAAAAGATTGTTATGTAAGTCTTAGGTTGGAAAATTCCGCCAATTCAAACAACGATGCCTAAATAAATGGTGTAATTTAAGAAAATATTATAATTGAAGGTGATACATTGCTTTAATTGATAGTTGAGGGGGTTATATGTAATTTACCCAAAAAGTAATTGACTGTACTATAAATATTGATAAAATATGTGGTTCATTTAATGCCTTTAAGCGTGCTTCAATTGATAGTTGAGGGGGGTAATCTAAACTTGACCCAAAGTTGAAGAGGTTTATATGTAATTTATCCAAAAAGTAATTGATTGTATTATAAATATTTATGAAATATGTGGTTCCTTTAATGCCCTTAAGTGTGGTCATAATTAAAGTATGTAGAAAAAATAAGGATAAAATGATAAAAATGTCTTTCTAAAAAAAAATTTGAAAAAAAATAATTATTTAAAAACTGACAAAAAAAAAAGATAAACGATAATTTGAAAATGAATACAACATGTTTTAATTGTTCCTTAAAAAGTTAGTTTTTCGAAGGATTCTTTTTTTTTTGGGAAGGGGGCGGCTCCTAAGTGTAAGTGTCCCTAGATCTAAATGCCCCCTAGTAATCCCCAGTCAGTTAGGACCAGAAAGGTAGTAAAACTTTCGCTACTAAAACAATCATTTTATTTTAATATCTTTAATTTCAATTTAATTAATTTTAATTAGAGTGCTATAAATATTTATTTATTTTTATGAGATTTTAATATTAAATAGTATTCATAATATTTCTTCAATTATTAAACTTTATTACCTTGAATATAATAAATATTCCTTTAATATAATGTGATAATTGTCCAGATCACTAAACTCGTTATAGGTTTTCGGTTCAAACCATGTGATTAATCCCTAGTTAAAAATTACTAGCACCAAGAACTTTATAGCCTTTGTGGTCACACTTAACTCAAGCATTTCGTTAATAAAAAAAAATGTAGTTTCACTTAACAAATCAAGCGTCTTTAAATTTAAATTTAACTTATTTGTACGATTGTATAATTGAATGAACAGTATACTCCGAGCCCACTATAATTTTGTTTTTAACTCTTAAAGGGGCATTGGAAATGATCAGACTTTACATTTTGTAAAGTCTTACATCTATTGCTGGTCATTCTTGTGTATCTCTTCAACAAAGTACACAAAAATATATAAACATATTTAGAGATATTGATTATTTTTTGGAATAAATAAATTATAACTACTCTATATTGGAGTATGTAGTAACAGAGTAGCTATCTGTGAAAAACAAAAAAAAATACTAGTAATATGTATGTTTATTGAATAAGCGAAATGATATTAATTAGGAGATACAGTTTGTAATATTATTGTTTGTTACAATGTTAGAATCGTTAGATGATTAATTAGGTAATAATTTAAAATTTCTATATAATTGCTTAAAAATAAAAAAAAATTGATATAACGATATAAAAATATAATTATATTTGATCTAAGGATATTAACAATAAAAATTGTAATACTGGTTGAATTTGATAAAGAAAGAAAGAAAGAAATAAAGAAATAAGAGAATCCCCGACAGAGATGGGTGAAGTAGAAATGTCAGGTGAAGGGGGCAGGTAGCTTAGGTTAGGAGTTACGACAGCGATATGATAGCCCCCCCAAAGATTGATGAGCTACAGTTGATGGAGGTCGGCTCATTATGTCTCATGCCTTACCTAGGCCCCACTTGATCCTCAACAATATTTTTGCACACTTTCTTTTTAACTACTCAACATTTTAGGAAATCCTTAGTTTTTGTAAATTTGACCAGCGTGCATTTTAAAAAAAAAATAATTAATTGTATTATAAATATTAATAAAATATGTGATTTTTTAATGCTTTTTAGTATGTAATCATAATTAAAATAAATATAAAAAATAATGATAAAATAATAAAAATATTTTTTTTAAAGGGAAAATTTTTAAATAGGACGATTTGAAAACGGAGAAAGTATTATTTTAGGCTTAATTAATCTCTAATTATCAAAATTTATAGTACTAATATATAATTTGGTCCCTCAATTTATACCAATCTTTAAGTTTGGTCAGGGATTTTTTCACCTATTTATTTGGTTCTTCAAGTCAATTTGTTCTTAGATTCACCCCTCATCCTATTACCGATTACATTTACCGTCTAATTATCAAAATTTATAGGACAGTCGCCATTGCCGATGATGAGGCCGGACTTTTGGTATGATACGAGTAAGCCGGTGCTGGTGGTGATTAGGGTGGAAATTGGCATGGGGTTGGGGTAGTTTGGCGATGGGTTTCATCATTTTAGGATTGAGATCAGTGCCATAGGTTTCCAGTCCATTCATATGGGTTCAGTGTGTGTGTGTGTCAGTGTGTGTGAGAGAGAGAGAAAAAGAGAGTTTTGACTGATTAGCTAACTGGGTTTCAAGTTGTATTCCATCTCTTTCGCTTCAATATGTCAAAAGTAGTCTACAATGATAGGTTGTACAAAATTATTACAGTATTACTATAATTAATATATACCTAATTTTCGAAATGGCTTATTAACCACTGTATTTTTTATTTCAGAGAAGTTATTTTATAAAAATCTTTTTAATAAGAGTAATTTAGTCGTATTAAAATATAATAGACAGTAAATGTAAGGTTAATGAGAAGAAGTAGAATTTGACAAAAAATTGATTTGAAGGATCAAATAAATAAGTGAAAAAATCCAGGGCCAAACATAAAATTTGGTATAAATTGAGTGACCAAATTATATATTAAATTAAATTTATATTGTCCCTAAGGGGGTGGCCCATTGTCAAAAATATTGATTGAGTTGATCACAAACCTAGAACATGAACTTACGAGATAAGATTGGCCTAATTGATCTCGAGTTCGAGCTCATTTACTCAAACGAGTATTCTCATGAACTAAAGTTCATTTTATTTACTTGTAAAAAACATATTAACTTATATGAGTTGTTCATGAGTGTCCAACATGTCAAAATCTAAATATAACATTGAATTGAATGTAGGTGTTCAAGTGTCACAAGACCCACATCTACACCCTCGTCATATCTTGTCGACAACTTTGAAGAAAATAAAGATCCCATGTAATACAAGATCCAATACTCCATCATAAACCGTGTTAAAGGATGCCTCCAAGCCTATCTACAATAATTAAGAGTAAATTAATAATTTTATGCTATTTCCCTTTACTTTGGTTAAACAGTTCATGTTTGAAAAGTCTGACGCAAAGTCTTAAGTGAACGGCTCATATGTCTACAATTGAACCGATACTAGTGAAACTCTCTCTTCTAACCGACCAGTCTTGTAATCTCCAAGGGTGCGCGCCGGCAACATTCTCATCATTTTTCGCTTAAAACTTTGAAGTTTGGGGGTTTCATTTCTATACCTCACATTTCTTGGGGGTCATAGGTACAAAAATATCATAGCTAGGGGCACGCATCCAAGGCAGTTGACATTTTTGGACCCACAACCTCTTTCATTCGAGGTTCTAGCATTTGGTCCGTTTGTGGTTCACACTTCACAGCAAGCCAACATATTATTTATGATGTTGATCCCACCATAATTCAACAATTTAATACAACCCACGTTTCAGGATTAAGAAAAAAAAGAAGAGTAATAAAATGATATTTTTATATATTAATTTTTGAAATTTAATTTTTTAAATAAAATATTTCAAAATAAAGAGAATATTTATTTAAAGCACATTTAGAAACCATTAAAGTAATAAGTATTTTTGTTTTTAATTATGAAAGAGTTTAAATTTACTAATTTCACCTTTGTCTCTTTGAGACACACCATATACTAGTGTGGACTTGAACCACTCAATAGACTTGTGCAGATGAACCCATAGAGAGGTTCTGCAACGTTTAGGCAGGATCGAGCTACTGTAATTATATCCTTATTGTGTGTCCATCCATTATTTCATAATCTTGTGTTGCTTTATGATTATTTTACTTTTTAACTAGTTTTTTTTTTAAATTTGTGTGTTAAACGTACATCAACTAAATCGTATATAAACAAAATAAAAATGATAAAAAAATTTAAAGGATAAAATAAAAAGAATCGTTTATTAACAATTACACATAAGTATATCACTAATAATTATAGATTCTAAAAAAAATTCTTATACACAACATTTGTTGTCTTATTAGTTGGTTCTTCATCTTCACCGTATATCAATATCTTCAAACCAAAATAATTTGTTACTCTAAAAACTACGACATATAACTGTTGTTGATCCACTATGTATACTCAAATAGGCTAGAGGAGGGTGAATAGTCTATTATGCCAATTAAAAATTATCTTACCATTCATTACGAATATGATATAATATATTTTTAAGGCATAAGCAATCTGAGGAAGAAATAGGCCTGCTGATAGCACTAGGCAGCAGACTTGCTCTAAGCTGAGTAAAGAACTCTATTGATAGATTGTTGATAAACTATAAGCCTGATAAAAGAGTTTATCAGCGGAAAGGTTATGGCTTAACAGTTTCATCAAAGAAGTTTTAAGTAGTTGTACACGAATATATGTTCAGAAAAACAGCATACGTAATACTTCCGCTGATGCAATTTATGGAGACATAAAAAATAACTTATGAAGATATAAAACAATTTATCAAAATTAATAGATGAGTCAAGGTTGAGTTTGATAAATATTATACATTAAAATTCAATAGATGTTTGCTCAAAGACAAACATGCTTAATATATACATCAACTTAGACTCTATATGCTATTTATCTATTCTCTTGCCCTTGTTCTTCGACCCCTACTCAAAAATTTCATAACAGATTTTCTTAAGCAAAGTATGCAGTGGGAGGAGTCAATGAGAGATAGATACGAGAAGATAATTTTTAGGGTTACTCAGATAAGGATTATCTGAACAACTGAGTGCATGGCACTCAACTCCCTATGATGATCTATGATTGCACAATCGACAAGACTTTCAATAGAATACATGTCTGTTGATATGAATGCAATGCAGATAGACATCTCTTCATCTTCCTTGAGCATCTATGAGGATCTTATCTTCAATGAATCTAAAGTGCTTGACTTCTAACTAGGTACGAATCTGTTAGAGACTGAGTTCTTCAAAAGAGGTTGAAGAACTTAAATCAAGAGATGAGTTCTTGATCAAGACACTGATATCTGACTTTGTAGATTTTTTGATTACTTTCTTCTCTTTTTCTTTTTTCTTCTTAGCAATTCACAGAATGTGTTTTGCTAAGGTCTGGGTTCTTTCACCGTGATATCTCTTGGAGATCTATGTAGTAGATCTTTACCTTTTTGAGAGTCTCTTGTAATTAAGAAAAGAAAGAGGTTTTCTTTTATAGATAGAGGCCTTTAGATTCGTTGAGATCTTTTGAGCAATTTCTAGCCATTGGAGCAGTGTTGATCTTTGGAACTATTGGATAAGGATTTGCTCTGAAGATCTTTGAACAGTTGCTTATCAGATTGAATTGACGTGTACAGTGTTGATCTTTGGAACTGTTGGATAAGGATTTGCTCTGAAGATCTTTGAACAGTTGCCTATCAGATTGAGTTGACGTGTCTATGTTGAGCAGGTCTGATGAACAGTACACTGACAAATGGTCTTTCCAATAAAGTAGATTTTCTTGACTTTTGCGGACCAAATGAAGAGGGAAATATCTATTGGATAATATACAATAATATCCAACTAGATTTTGCAAGATGTAGGATGTCAAGACCTTTCAGTAAGATGACTTTGAAGCTTGAACACTTTGTTGTTTCTGAACAGTTGCAATCTTTTCCTCTTTGAAACACGTGCAGCTTTGGTGAAGCTTTGCAAGTCTGCTGGTTTGATATACTAAAAGACAGAGATATCAAACCGTAGCAATATCTGCTGGTGCTTGTGCATTGGAATCGCTAGTATGCTGATCATCATGTACTGAGACAAGGACGCTCCTAGTTTAAGAGTTATGCAATGTTCAACAAGCTGCCACAATAACCGATGCGCAGCCCTTTTAGTTACTTGTTAGAACATACAGTAATGAAAACAAGCAAATCGTGATGTACGAAATATGCTAATGAATAAGTAGAGTTTCAGTAGGAAAATTCCAACAACTGCACATGGCTAAATACTGGTTTCTTCAAAAAGAGACCTACATACAATTATTGACTTTGACACTTGTTAATTGTCAATGCATATGATATCAACAATGAAAATTTTCTCTGGAACTTGAAAGACAGTCTTACATTGGATGGAGTTAATGACAATATTGGGATAAAAATCTTTTCTCCAACATTGTTTCATTTCGAAAAAATTGTTTCAACAATGTGATCCCCAAGATTTATGATGATTAGTCTTGTTCCATTTCACAATCCTGTAGCACGGTCAATGTCTCTTAATAGCATTACTGAAACACCAATTTTAAATGTCAATTTATGACCTAACAACCCCGAAAACTTTAGACTGTTCAAAAACTCTATAGAATGAATGTCTTCAAACAAACTTGAATTATTCCGCCCTACAAATAGAATCTGAACTCAAATATTTTTTTCCTTTTGAATGATTACTTTTATTAAATTATATTTGTATTTTATGGATAAAGAAATTGCTGATAAGAAAATAATCTAAAATCAAAATAACGAAATTATTTTTACCGTTAACTATTATTTTTGTTTCGTAAATTATTTTGATTTTAATAACTTCCTTTTTTATTGACTTCGTAACTATTATTATTTTTTATTTTTAAGAATTAGTTTTAGGGAAAACTTTTGTTCCGTAAATTATTTTTATTATTTTGCTAACCTCAGTTTAAATTGTTTTATGTTATTGACTCTGTAACTATCATTTTTGTTCCATCAAATATTTTTATTTTACTAACGTATTTTTGTTTTACATAAATATTTTTAAGAATTTGTTTTAAACTTTTGTTCCGTAAATTATTTTTATAATTTTACTAACCTTGGTTTAAATAATTTTTGTTTTATTGACTCCGTAACTATTATTTTTGTTCCATTAAATATTTTTATTTTACTAATGTATTTTTGTTTTACATAGTTATTTTTAAGAATTTGTTTTAAAGTTTTGTTCTGTAATTTTTTTTATTATTTTAGTAACATCAGTTTAAATTGTTTTTGTTTTATTGACTCCATAACTATTATTTTTGTTCCATCAAATTATTTTATTTTACTAACGTATTTTTGTTTTACAAATATATTTTTAAAAATTAGTTTTAAACTTTTTTTCCATAAATTATTTTATTTTACTAACTTCCGCATTAGATTATTTTTGTTTTGTTGATTCTGTAACTATTATTTTTATAGTGGCTTGTTCCATAAGTTATTTTTATTTTACTAACCTCTTATATTTTTGTTTTCTTGACTCCAGAACTATTATTTTTATTTTAGTTACTATTTTTTATGTTTAAAGAGAGAAATTTTTTTAAACATATTTAAAAGAGAGGGGATGGTAGTGATGAGAGAGAAAATAGGAAGGAGACGGGAGAGAGAAAGAGAAATTCAACCAGATAAGATATGAAAGAGAAAGAGTGGAATGATAATTTAAAAGTAAATAATTCAACAGTGAGATTTTAGAGGGAGAAATTTATATTTGTCATTACATATATATATATATATATATATATATATATATATATATATATATAGAGAGAGAGAGAGAGAGAGAGAGAGAGAGAGAGAGGGAGAGAGAGTATTTCGATATCAATAATAATGGAGTTTTCATTTCAAGATATCTTACTTTAAGTACACTTCAAATGTTGTTTAGTTGTGTTTTTATTTTTATTTTTTGCAATTTTTTTAACCCCAAACTAATCTCCCATTATGAATGAAATTACTAAATTCACATTTGTTACAAACAACTCAAATTTTGGCAAAAACTTAGATAAGATGATCTTACATATATTTTTTGTAAGACAGATCTTTTCTACCCGATTCACCATGTATTAGTGGGTTAATTGTGAGACAGTGGTGCTCCGTCTTACGAATTATGATCCGTAAAACGATTTTACAAGAAACTTACTCTTTAGTCTTTATCACTTTCTCAGTTTTTAAATAACTGTTATGTTTTGACTTTTTAAAGTCAAGCTAATTCTTTTTCAAATAAAAATGAAGTGTATTTTCAAAACAATAAAGCATGTAATCTATAGTACACAAAAATACTACGAATTAAATGTTTTATGATTTTTTTAAAAAAATAATACGTCAAGTTTTTCTTGAAAAACAATTAATTTATTTTTAGAAAGTGAAATAGAACATTCATTTAGGAAGAAGTACATAATTACTTGTATTGCTCAAGTGAAGAGTCTATTTTTAGAGAAGTTCCTTCTGTCACTGTGACATTCTAATTCAATTGTTAAGCATTACTGATAACACCATTTGGAAAGTAGACATTTTACCTTTTCAAAGAGCCCTTCCAATTTCAATATCATCACCACTTGGATTGGCTACCAAGCAAACCATAAGAGCCACATCCATCATTCTCATTCCCAAGTAATCTTCCTTAGTTTTTACTAGTATTTCTTTTCTTGTCAATTTGAGAGCTTCACATTTATACATCCTTAGTTCCTTACACTACTTCCCTTCATTCACTTTGGGTTATTTGCTCCGGCGAATGGGCAGTGAATGCAATCCCATTAAACCCCGTTACGACATCACCATGTCAAAGCGAACCCGAAAAGCGCCATCCAATCTTGAAAAGGCAGTCAGCCAATGCCCCTTGGTCTCGTGTTTTCCCGAGAGAGAAAACTCTCGAAAAGTTGCAGATGCAGAAGAAGAAACTGAAGAGAAGTATTCCTTCGCGGGAGTAGTTGATGGAGGAGGACAAGGGAATGATCACAAAAGCTTGAAGGCACTGATCATAGGAGGCAGGACTTCTCTTGGTCAACATTTCACAGAGGAAGAAAAACAGCTTCAGTTGGTGGTTAGACAACCCAAAGACGCAGGCTTTGAGATCAAAAAAATGGCTGGTCGTTGTGCCAAAATCTTGACTCGTCTAATCAAGATCAAGCGTGACACGAATTTTGGGTCCCATAAAAAGCGTGCTCTTCGCTTAACTATGTGATCGTCGATCGAGTGGACGTGAATATTGGGCATATCCGCAAATTTTGATCAAGCAGATGAAAGTTTTTTGCTTATCATCTGTTTGTATGTTCTACTTCTACACCTATGCAGAGTAATGCTACCTATGCAGAGTAATGCTACGTGCTACCTAATATAAGGCGATTCATAACATGCTATTTGAATATGGCTAGTGCCAAAGCAAGCTATGCTAGTAGTAGAGCTGTTCTTTAATTATGCATATGATTTGTACCCGATATATACATGGGAATACTTGTAGAAATTCATCTCTTAAAAACCAAATATGGATAAACCTTTGGCTCAAATTCTATCTAGCTCAAGAATTCAAGAAAATTGAAAACAAAGATAGAAATAACCCAAAAGTGAACTCGTTGATAACAAAACAAGAAAAAAAAACTCGGCAGAAAAAAAGAAGATTTCACAGCGTATCGTTTCTATTTCAGATATAAAACCTCGTACCTTACAAAATAAGATATCTAATGAGGCTAGACAAGTTAATTTCACGGTGGAGTTCCACTTTCGTTTCTATCTCAGAACAACATTAACACACAGCTTTAGGATCACTAACATCTGGTAGCTAAGTAAACTCGAGGGAAGTTCGCCAGTTGTTTCAACACTCTAAGATCAATATATCAAGCACCAGAAGATGATCTTTAACAGCATTTATATATGAGCCTAGTGGGGATGGTTCTGAACCACTAATGCAGGATTTTCCAACGCAAGGCAAGTTATTTCACAGCAAAAATCGATCTGCAGAATTTATGAAGCTGGAAAATTTTAGTCAGACGAAATACCTATTCAGATCATTTTAGATAAGCCCAGAGGAGCTTCCACCAAGTTGACAAAACACTGGTTCTAGCATCATTTCATCGCCATTTTTCATTAAATACAAAAGAAATAAACTAACACCAGAAAGTGAAACCAATTCTGCATCTTAATCTTCTTCTCCTGCCTCTGCCCTTGATTCCCCTCTTCCTCTGGTTTCTGATTCTTTTCACCCTCTTGCTTTTGCTTCTCATTCTCCCTGCTGCTAACTGCATTAGAATACTAAGCACACTTACTGTTGGATCAGATGGCTCGATTCTTTATTTTATGTTTGCATTAGCATAGGTACGTAATACAAAGGGCCAAATCCCCCTTGAGCATGCAGAAAGAGAAAAGCGACGCATTGTCTGTTGATTGGAGTAGTTAGACTCTTTTCCATCAATGTGCTTGAATCATCGACAGTCATGCACAGTTCCCATCAGAATAAGATATCCCTAACCTTTGCCCAAGGCCCAGGTACAAACGATATCGCGTTGTCACATTGAGAAACCTAGTATTGACAAAGACCAAAAAGTATGACATGAAACATTGGAGAGTTATTAACAGATAATCTATCTGTCTGTATAATTCTGCATTCAACATCAAAGAAAACAGCTATTCAAGTTTTAAGACATGTCCAACATTCATTATAAATTTTCTTAATTTTGTTTTACAAAAATTGGCTAAATATTGAATTTCATTATTGCTAATAAAGTATTTAAGTTGGATCCTCATCCATAAGACCACATGGCTGTTATCGAGCAGTACCTAAACTCCAACTTCCTCCACAACAAACATTTCGTATTGCAATTTATTCAACAAACCGATGCATAACTAAAATTACTTAATAAAAAGGGAAACGCAGACGACACCATGCTCCGAACCAAAAGACTGCCTCAAGGAGCATTCCTCAGATGAAATTCGCTGCAAAAAAAAAGCCCCAACTACACTGCAACTCTGCAAGGCAAAACCGTCTATAATGAATAACGCATGTCCACCAAACATTAAGGCGAACCTCCACCCCCACAAATCATGATATATCCCCAAATAATTAACTACATAGCACCAAATCACTGACTAGCGCCAAAAAACCGGCGAAGGGCTTCCTTGGATGAATTATCTATCCGGTTATTGGCTAACAAATTGACAAACAATTCTAATGTGCTTGCATCTGCGAAACCATCACCCCTAGTTTCCGTCATTTTGAGGAGCAACTCATTTGCTTGGTTAAGTTTCCCTTGGTTACAATATCCATTAATCATGACATTATAGGTACGAACATTGGGTTTTACTCCTCTAGCAAAGAGATTACAAAAAATCTTCTTCGCAACATCAGGCTTCCCAACTTCCATATGCCATCGATATCAGAAACGAGTCCATTGTCTTCCATAGTTTTCAACAATGCTTGTGCCTCATTAAGTCTTTTGTTTTTAAACATGGAATCCAAAAGAGTATTATAAGTGATGATGTCTGGATTTTGACCACGTGTTTGCATTTCATCAAGAAGCACAAGAGCGTCCCCCAGTCTACCAATCAGGCACAGTTCATATATAACAGTGTTGCACGTAACAACATTTGGAACCAATCCTCTATGAGCCATTTCTCTATAGAGACTCAATGCCTCGTCTATCCTCTTACCCTTGCAATACCCATTGATTAAGGTGCTGTAATTGATAACATCAGGTGCAACTCCATTGGTAATCATCACATCAAGTAGTTTTGCAGCATCATCAACTTAATTTGTCAATGAGACAATATTCATCCATGAGTGAATTGTAAGTGAAAGTATTGGGCTCCACACGTCTTATGAGAGTGAATTGGCCCGAATTTACTCCTATTTTATAAGGGGAGATTCGGGATGGTCCATTTTACAAAATTTTCAACCGTTCCAGTTCACCATGTTTTTTTAACGGGATAAAGGCACTTTATGGGATGAAAAGACAACGATACCCTTAATAAACTGAACACGCGCATCGATTTTGCATCGCAATTTACAAACTGAATCCAATATGTGCATCGCGAATCCATTTTATTTTCTACATCATTGATTTTGCATCGCGTGCACAAAATCAAATCAAATTAAGGCAGTCATTTGTAAACGAGTAATTATATTTGTAGTCAAAGTTTACTTATTTTCATTTATATTGTACTTAAGGTAGGACTTGTTTATAGATTGATTGATTAATTTTCGTAAATATGTTGTCAAAGTTTCCTTATTTATTTTGTAATTAATGTAGAAATCAAATAAATTGAATATAAATTGATTGATTGATTTTCTTAAATATGTAGTCAAATATTCCTTATACTTAACATTGTAATTAATGTATGAATCAAATAGATTAAATATAAATTAATTGATTGATTTCCGTAAATATACACAAATTAATGCATAGCGATAGATAAATTTGTGCATCGCAATGCACAAATTGATTGATTTCCATAAATATGCACAAATTGATACATCACGATATGGACAAATTGATTTGCGCCAAAAAACCAATGAAGCGCCTCCTTGGATGAATTATCTAACCGGTCATTGTCTAGCAAATCCACAAACAACTCTGCTGTTCTTGCATCAGCCGCAAAACCATCACCCCTCATTCTATCCAAAAGTTGAACAGCCTTTGATATCTCACCAAATTGAATAAATCCCTTCACGATCGTATTATATGTACATTCATTACGCAAACAGCTGGTTTCCTTCATTTTGAGGAGCAACTCATTTGCTTCATTAATTCAATTTACCTTCCTTACAATATCCATTTATCATGACACTATAGGTCAAAACAATGGGTTTTAATCCTCCAGCAAAGGGATTATAAGGCAAGTGCATGTAACGATATCTGGAACGAGTCCACTGTCTTCCATAGTTCCATAGTTTTCAACAATGCTAGAGCCTCTTTAAGTCTCTTGTTTTTAAACAGGGAATCCAAAAGAATAGTGTAAGTGATGATGTTTGGATTTTGACCATGGGAATGCATTTTATCAAGAAGCACAAAAGCGTCCTCAAGTCTACGATTCGGCACAGTCCACCAATAACTGTGTTGTACGTAAGAACATCAAAAACCAATCCTCTACGACTCACGTCTCCCCAGAGACTCAAGTCACTCAATGCCTCATCTATCCTCTCTCTTACAGTACCCATTGATTAAGGTAGTGTAACTGATAACATTAGGTGTAACACCTCGGGTAATCATCATATCAAGTACTTTTGCAGCATCATCAACTTTGCCTATAAGACAGTATCCATCCATAAGTGAACTGTAAGTGACCATACTAGGTTTGTACATTGTGAACTTCTGTAACCAACCCCTCTTTACAGGGTGCGTCAATTAAAATGCTATAGGTTTGTACATTTGGATAGACCTCTCTAACTTCCATCTCAAGCAAGAGCCGCTTAACTTCTTCCCACCGACCAATATCACATTTGAATCAAGGAGCTGTAAGAAACAACATCAGGTAGGATTCCCTTCCCAATCATTTCAGAAAGGAGCTCTAAAGCTTCAGTAGCTCGTTGGTCCTTGCAAAGGCCATCAATGACTGTGCTGTACTGCACTAAGTCAGGTTTGCAATTGCAACTCGCATTGTCTTCCATCTTTCGAAGAAACGTCTGTGTTACCCAGTTTGCAACACCCATTAATAACAGTTCCGTAAAAAACTGTATCCGGTTGAAAACCAAGGTCCAGAATTTGATGAAGTAACATAATGGCCCGAGGGAGGTTACCGACAGAGCAAAGTCCCCTGATGAGTGTTGTGAATATTGCAGTATCTGGTTCAAAACCGAGTTTCATGATTTGACCTAAAATGGAGAAAGCGAAATCCACCCTCTCTAAGTGACAAAAGCAATTAATTGCGATGCTAAATGTATAAATGTCGGGGCTGACCAAAGGTTTGAATCCCAAAAGGTTGAACTTTCGAATAAAGGAAATGGAAGTGGAATGAGAATTCATCTTTGAAATTGAAGACAAGATTTTATTAAGTTGTCTGATACGGGGAAGAGGGTGTTTGTGAGCCAATTCATGGAATTTAGCTATGAATTTAGCTATGGCATCGTCGAGGTCATTGAAACTACTATCACGACAATCAGAAGAAAATGTAGAAAGGAATGAAGAAGAAATAGGGAAGTTACCTTTATTATTATTATTCCATTTTCAAAACAACAACAGCGATCGCCGCCCTTCTTCTTAACATCTCCGCCACATATCCATTTACACGCCCCATATTTATCTCTCTTTTTGCCCTAACCAGTAGCGGCGCCTTCTTCTTCTTCTTCATCAGATCTCCACCAACTACTTTGCTAAACCTCTGGTAATGTAAAATTGTAAATAATGTGACTTGTAACTTGTAAGCCCAACCTCTCGAGTACTACTACTAGGAGACGTGAAAATTTACACAGCCGCCTTCGTTTTCAAAATATTGTATGGGTCGGCTAAAACATCGTTTAAAAAAAGTAATTAAGCGTATTATGATGAAAAAATAAAAAAAGTGGTAAAATTATTTTCCTAAAAAGGATATATTCATTGAAATGTGTGATTTTATTTAACGCCCCAAGTTGTGCGACTATAATTAAAGTAGATAAAAAAGTAAAGATAAAGTTGGTAAAAGTATTTTCCTAAAAGTGAAAGTTTAAAAAAAAAAACAGTTATTTAAAAACAGACGAAAAAAATAAAGGTACACGATAATTTGAAAACAAATGGAGTACCTTGTATTAAATAAAATTAATTCAAAATTCAAAATTTTTTACTAGTATTATATAATTTATTTACATTTATAGAATTTCTAAATGTTACACCCAAAAATCCTACATACCACACGATATCCAATTACCAAATTACCCTCTTCCAAATTTAAATAATAATTTTTTTTTTATCTATCCTCCTTAATCTTGAAGAGTAAAATAAAATCGTTTGAGACATGGATGTTTGACTTTAACGTTGACCAAGCGAATTCAATTGTTGAAATCCATCTTCAATAATATGACCACGACGAATTACTACCTCAACTGTGGACCAGGTTCAATCATTTCACCAATCATTCTTCGAGATACTCTGTTCAAGTTGATAAATTCTCCTGAACATCTGAACATATACTTCTTTTACTGAACAACATATAGACTCCTCTGCCAAAAAGAATACTCCTTCCGTCTCAAAATTATTGTCATACTTTTCTTTTTTATTCGAATCAAAATAATTATCTTTTTTGATTTTTTTTAGACAACACTTTTATCACGTTATCTTTACTTTTTCATCTTACTTTAATCATGAACTTTAATGTAAACTACACATCAAACTAATATTAATAATTCAGTCAAATGTGTTTTTTTTAAATTGTGTGTCAAATCAACTCAAATGATAATTTTATGACAGAGTGAGTATTGGATAACATAAAGAAGTTACTTTGTAGATTATCATTCAATGAATAAACAATCAGTAAGCCAGTACCATGAAATATAGAAACAATCGCCATGAATTTTTGGGGAAATGATTAATACAGCACTTGTTAAATACTTAATACACACATTTTGTTGTAAAAATACTAATTACCCTTAACAAAAAATTGTTTTTTTTTCAAGATAGTGAACAATTTGTGAGTAGTCCCAAAAAAAAAAAAAATCAGATAGAGTTTGGGACCAAATTCAAAAAAATAAAAATCGACATTTGGGAGTCCTAAAAAATTCATTTACTCATAAAAGGCAAATTTCACTTTTTAAAAAGACTAGATTTTATGGTATTGATTAATTATCAAATATTGAGACCTCTTTTGAATTGCACTCTGGCAACAACAAATCCAGAAAATAGGTGATACTATAACTTCATCAATTGGGATCAGCGAAGCACTCCTTCATATGTAGGAAAAGGTTCACATAATTTTGGGCATTTACCAGCAAACTATTGTGCCACACCGGTCTCCAAATGGGCACTTGGTAGCATTATATAAAGAATAACGTTCATGGTCATGCCCAATATCCATCATAAATATTGCGTACACCAAGATAATCTAGAAATAAAACAGTAACTTAAACTAATAAAAAAGAAATGAAGACAATATAATGATCATGCTGATTAAAGTCTTGTAAATGAGTCGGAGATTGCTAAAAAGTAACAAAAACCCAATTATTGAAGATGGGCCTAACCGGAGGGAGGGAGACGGAGAAAAAGAGAACCCTCTCCCCTTCCTTCTCAGTTTTGCCTCAAACAACCTATTGAGTTTGATTACTATTAATACCATTGTCTTCTTAATTAACTCCATCTGTGAAATCCCACACGGGTGATTTTAATTACACCCCAATATCCTCTTTTTACACCCTATGTACTACATTGTACAACGTAGAGTACAACATCTCAATGCAGTACATGGGGTGTAAAGAGAAGATATTGGGGTGTGGTTAAAATTACCCATCCCACACCTCTCCACTATTCACAACCTAATCATTCAAAAGGAAAACCAACAGACTTTAGCATCACAAAACACAAACTTTTAGAAACAAAGAAAGAAAAGAACCAAATTCAATTTCCCCTTAAACATCCATCTCATCTGTTTGGATAGTGGGAAGGAGGAACTTTCAATGATGCATTCAATTCAAAACAAGAATTTGATATTTTCTGCACTTCCCACTAGTTACTTAGATAGGTGGGATGTAGGAGAAATTTATTTAGAAAAATAATATTAATAGTAAGTACATGGAGACTAATGTGGGAGGAACTTTACATGCACGTTAATGAATGATTTTGTGCCAAAAATACACATAAATCAACCAAAAGAAACGCAGAGAGAATGATTACCTTAAACAAACCGAACAATGCTAACGGAAGGAAACCAAACATACTTTAGAGAGGAGTAAGTGTACATGATCAAGATCGCAGAGAAGAGAAAAAAAAATTGAAGGTAGAGGAGTACACATTACAAAAGCGCTCATCTTGAGTTTCAAACTATTGGACTCTGATATGCCTAGCCCAAATCTGGTCACGAGCAAAGCACGAACCACCTACACGTGTGGGTCACGAGCATGAGCCTTGAGAGGGCCCATGAGGCCCGGCGAGCATATGAAGAGCAAATCCATACGGCCGAGCATGATGTTCTGACTTCGACTGGTGGACATAGGCCCTGTCCGATCGAGGGCCTTGCCGGAACTAAGGTAAATTCATATACATCATCCATCATGTAGGCGAGCAGGGGCCGGCTAGGTCCTTATCGAGCAAGCGACATCAAGTGGCTTGCCCGCCAAGACACGACCGTAAGCTATCGTATGTAGGCGGGACACTTGCATGTCCATTCACGATATTGCAGCGACGGTCGTATATCACCGGAAATCTAGAGTTTCACTCCTTGTTGAACAAGGTGACCAGAAACCAAATCCTACCGGTTCAACTACACAAGACCAATAAATACTCCAGTCATACACCACAAGGTACATGCTGCCATACACTCTGCCTCTTCCTTGAGTTACGTATACGTTCTCATACGCGGTTTATCTGGCCGGAGGGTTTCGCGAGGCCACGCGCTGCACTTCCACTCGGGTTTTACGTGAAGCTCTCGGCCGAGGGTTCGAAGGCGACTACAAGCCGGATATATCTACCGAAACGACGGCCCCGGTGGCGGGATTTTGCCACATCGTTTGGTTTGGTTAGATTCCAGGAATCTCAACATCCCACTTTTTTCAAGACTCGCGGTGCAAATCTCTCAATAACCACCAAGCTGCATGATGGTGGTAAGAAAGCAGCAATAAACCCGCCGTATTTGCTGCAACGTCAATGCATTTGGAAGCGGTTGGTAGCGATCTCCAAAGCAAAGGGGTTCGGACCGAGAAGCAAAGGATTCTTTCTGCGTATGCAAGCGGCACGTGGGAAGGGCGTGCCTACGTGGAAGAAGCGCCTGCCGAGTCGGCATGCTGCAGCGAGAATCGTGCCGATAGCGTGATGCAAGGGAGATCATCGATGAGCAACTTAGTGCGGGAGGCGAGGATCTCGGGGCCTTGGTGAATCGCATGAGGAGAATGGCCATGGCGGTCATGCAAATCCACTAGGCCAAGCCCTGCTGAAATTTCTTTGCTCTCCAGTCGAAGCGATTACTATAGCGAGAATGTACAAGCTCAATCAACAACTTTGGCTCTGGGCCATGCCGGTCGATGGGCGACTTAGAATTGCCAACTACGAGGTGCCCTGCGGTAGTTGATGATGGCCATGCCTCGCAGCAACGTCTGCCGCGCCAAGCAAGCGCCTTGATCGGTTATCCGTGTACCATCGAAAAGGTTGAAGAGGTAAAGC
>CM028383.1:100867500-100943712 GCA_013146195.2 Codonopsis lanceolata
CAAAAGTTATGATCAATCCGCGGTATGTGTCCATCCCAAGATTTTTGAACTACTGTTCCATTGTCGAGATCTAACACTTATAATCTCACATTCTTTTTGAGTTTGAAGGATTGAATAGGGAAGTGAGAATCTTTGTAAGTTTCATCTTTGGATTGCATCATCTGACCAGTATATCTAGAATAGTCATCCCCATGACAACTAATGTATACTTCTTCCTCCTAAACTTGGTAGTTCTGAGGACCAAATAAATCCATGTGTGAAGCTCGAGAGTTCTTTTGGTAGAAAGATATGGTTTTGGTTTAAAGGGACTTTTGTTATTTTTCCCAAAATCTGGCATCACATTTTTTGTCGAGGAGGACAATTTATGGAAGCAATCCTTTTACAAATCTCCTTTTGAAAGTTTTGAAAGATACTTAAAGTTTAAATGTGAAAGCCTTTTTGTGCCAAAGCCATGAATTTTTGGAAATGTTATTTGCTACAAGACAAATTTGAGTCTTGTTATTTAAGGAAAGAATAAATCTATAAAAAACATTTCTTTTTCTAGTACCGATAAGCAAAATTTCATTGGTGAGGCGTTTTGATGAAACAATGTGGAGGAGAATGAGCGACTCATACCTTTATCACAAAATTGTGAGATACTTAGAAGATTGTGTTTCGGACCTTGTACCAAAGAGACATTTTCAATTATTATAGATCCTCGATAATGGATCCATATCCAGATAGTTTTTCCTTTTGAATTGTCCCCGAATTCTGAGAGAAGGTCCTTTCTTTAATAATGTTAGTAAGTTAATTGTGATCGATCGTATTATGCGGAGCATCCAGCATCTAATATCCATACGTCGGTTGAATGATCATCGGCCATTAAGCATACACGAAATATGAATATTTAAATCATGGTACCCTTTATACTTTTGGGTCCCAGGGTTAGTTTTCTTGACATCCGGACTTGCACGAGAAGTGGGCTTTTTAATTCTTCCGATGGGTTTAAATCTATATAAGCACTCATATTATACGATGACCAAACATAGAACAAATAGTACATTTGTGATAACGGGTTTGTCGGTCATTTGAGGTGGGATTCTTTGATTCTTTTTTGATTCAACTTTGAGGTCTTAAGCGGCCAAAATTTATTGGCTTGAACTTGGGTTGCCCTTCTTACGAATCCTCCTCTTTTGTCGGTGGCGACACTTGTCGGACCAGGTGACATTTGTCGGTTTTGAGTTAGGCGGGCGACTTTGAGGTTGTGACCGGAAGGCGACAGCTTTCATTGTTCGTACTATCCCTTTGTTGATGTTCCTCTTGGGCGATTCTTGTTTGACGGGATAAGTGAATGAGTTACTGACATATAGACTAATCCCTTGTTCTTTTCGAGAATCTTAGGTTCACCTTTTTTGGCTATACGATCTCCCCAACTTCATCATTTTTTGAGTATCCAGACCATGTTGGTCTTCATGTGATCTTCGTTGTCGATGATAGTTTCTGGCTGACTTTTGACTTTGAATAAGTATCAACAACATTGGTCGATCGAAGATTTCTTTCTAAGGTCGGCAATTTGGGCATCGAGATTTTGCTTGAGTTTCATATTTTTCATTGAGACTTTTTAAGTTCCGACAACTCTTACTGGCGAACTTTGTAAAGTTCATTGATCTTCTTAAGCTCACGGTTTTCTTGAAATTCTTTCAAAGTCACTAGATAAAGAAAAATGGATTCTTTTAAGTGTTTCAAACTTGGAATACATTTCTTGCATTTGTTCCAATAAATCATCAACACTTGAGTCGGTGATCTTCTCCTCTGCCTTTTTTGAATCATGAGTTATTTTAGCGGTCCTTGGAGAAGCGACTTGACTTTCTTTTACAGTGACTTATTATTCCTTGTCCATAAAATCCATTTCCTATTTTCTTTTACCACAAAGCGTCGGGTTTGATGACCTTTGTCGGTTGGGGTTTGTAATAGGTGAGCTTGACGACTCATTATCGGGCATTTTGAGTATTTAGGACTTGGAAGCTCATTTTAAATCATATATAGCTGATTACGCTACAAGACACAAATTTGCTTCTTGCTCAAAATCGGCGATTCATCTTCGAGTCTGTTTCAATCAAGTTGCAAGATTTTGATCTTACGAGCCAAACCTTTTGTTTTTCAAAATTTACGGGAGCTCTTTTATAATACTCATTTCTTGTAAAAGGGCCGGTTTGAAACAAAGTGACCGGGCTTTATGCCGGTTAAAGCACAACAGGTTTTCTTTCTCCACCTTGTCTTCATTTGATTTGAAGTAAGGTTTTTGAAAGTTGGAGTAGATGGTTTTGGAAGCTTGGAGAAGGTTTTGATAATTTGAAGTAGACTTTTGAAAATTTCTTTGAAAGGTTTTTAAAATTCTTTTTGAAAGATTTGTATTTTCTAAATTGTCTAGCAAAGGCGACAAATTCATCTTCATCAAAGTCATCATCGGCGAGATGTAGAAGTTTTTAATGTTTCTTCTTCTTCGGCTTGAAGAGATATTCCTTGAAATTTTCTCAATTTCTTGAGTTTTGAGAACTTCTTTTCATAAATTTTTAGACTTGCAACAAGACTACGTATATGAGTTTTGTTCAAGTCTCTAGCTTCCTTTATGGCGATCACTTTTACATGCCATCTACTTCTAAGCGCTAAGAAAAGCATATTTAAATCTTTCATACTATAAACTTTGCCAAAGAAGAACATACATTGTTACTTACCTCGAGAAATGCATCGTAGGCATTTTTTAAGGATTCTTTTGGGTCCTTCTTGAATGCATCAAATTCTTGTATGCGATCGTATAGTTTGTTGTCCTTGGTATTACGATCTCCTTCTACATATTCTACAAAGAGCATCCCAAATTTCCTTAGCGATCACGCGGATCATATATACGCTTGTAGTTTCATCGGTACCGCCTTGACGCGGGATATGTACGGACTCGGCATCCGATCCATCGGTAATCTTGTCTTCCTCGGTCCATTACGCTTGAGGTTTGAGAACATATTCTTCTTCGGCGAGGCAAGAGGATTTCTGATATCATCATCTGCGGCGAAGATTTACCAACTTTAGTGTTTATTTTCATTGGTTGCATAGGACCACCTCTTACACATTCCATCAATCGTTTGTCTATATTGTTCATATATCTTGTAATTCTTTCCTTCCAGATATCAAAGTGATCTTCATCAAAAATGGGAACTTGAGTGACATTGTTTGATTGAAAAGCTTTTAGAGTTGCCATGATCGAGCTTTCAAGCTGTTAAACTTGGAAAATAATTTTTCAAAAAGCTAAGCTCTGATACCAATTGTAAGTCCAGATAGCAGCATTAAGGCTAGAGGGGGGTGAATAGCCTTTAAAAACTTTGGTGGTTGATTTGAAAATCCTATAATATTGCGGCGGAGAAACTTGATCTTGTCGATCAAGCGAAGAGATGGTCGGTTAGGCGACACTTTAATTCCTTAGGCGAAGTGAGTTGGTCGGTTGGTGACACAACGAGTTTTCAAAAGAAATTTGTTTTGATGTTTGATCACTTGAATATAGAGAAGAAATTAAAACACAAGTTATCTGAACAAGTAAGCAAACAGGTGTTGTTAATTGGCTGACACTTAATCAGTTTAATAACTTCTTAAGTGTTAAGTCAGTTAGCAGGGATAAGAAATGGCTGACAATTCAGTTGAAGTGGTTCACAGATAAACTGCTACGTCCACTACCAAGTTGGTCAGACTTGGATTTTTGAAGTGCACTAATTTTATTAAAAATCTAATTGATCTCTAATGGATCGGTGTCTGACAACAAAGAGCCGGTGTTTGGGAGAATGATTGAGAAACAATCAAACTCGTGAGACAAATTTACTGAGTTTGAAATAATTTGAAATGAAGTACTCAGTGTTTTGCCTAAACAATAACTAGAAAGAAATTTTCAATGACAGGTATCTAGCTAGAGTTTTAATGAAGACGAAGACTGAGAGCTTGTGAGTAAAAAGTTTCTTGACTTTGCAATTCTTCAGACTCGTTGTCTTCACCAATGCTTCCAATGGGTATATATAGATAGTCTGAGTGAGCAACCCGTTAGGAACACATTTGAATTTTGAAAATGTGTTATGACGAATCAATAAGATCACAAAGGATCTTGGGAGATATTTTAGGCATCTATCACAAACACAAAGAGTTAGTACTAGAGTATGTTTAAACAAATAAGGAAAAGATAAACTCATTTCATAGCAACGTATTGATCAGCTGAGAAGATTGGCTGACAAAATAATAACCAGCTGACCAAATTTAAGCTGCTTGTCCTGGCTGACAATCAAGTGAAATGTTTTTAAGCAAATCTTTTAAATTTAAAGATTCAACACCTATTATGCCAATTAAAAATTATCTTACCATTCATTACGAATAGGATAGAATATATTTTTAAGGCATAAGAAATCTGAGGAAGAATCAGGTCTGCTGATAGCACTAGGCAGTAGACTTGCTCTGAGCTGAGTAAAGAACTCTGTTGATAGATTGTTGATAAAATGTAAGCTTGATAAAAGAGTTTATCAGCGGAAAGGTTATGGCTTAACAGTTTTATCAAAGAAGTTTTAAGTAGTTATACACGAATATATGTTCAGAAAAACAGCATACGTAATACTTGCACTGATGCAATTTAAGGAGACATGAAAAGATAACTTATGAAGATATAAAACAGTTTATCAAAGTTAATAGATGAGTCAATCCTGAGTTTGATAAATATTATACATTAAAATTTAGCAGAGGTTTGCTCAAAGACAAGCATGCTTAATATATACATCAACCTAGACTCTCTATGTTATTTATCTATTCTCTTGCCCTTGTTCTTCAACCCCTACTCAAAATTTTTATAACAGATTTTCTTAAGCAAAGTATGCAATGGGATGAGTCAATGAGAGATAGATACGAGAAGATAATTTTTAGGGTTACTCAGATAAGGATTATCGAACAAGCTGATGCTGGCACTCGGCTCACTATGATCTATGATTGCACAGCCGACATCACTTTCAATAAAATACAAGTCTATTGATATGAATGCAGTACAGATAGACATCTCTTCATCTTCCTTGAGCATCTATGAGGATCTTATCTTCAATGAATCTGAAGTGCTTGACCTCTAACTAGGTACGAATCTGTTAGAGACTGAGATCTTCAAAGGAGGTTAAAGAACTCAAATCAAGAGATGAGTTCTTGATCAAGACACTGATATCTGACTTTGTAGATTTTTTGATTACTTTCTTCTCTTTTTCTCTCTTCTTCTTAGCAATTCACAGAATGTGTTTTGCTAAGGTCTGGGTTCTTTCACCGTGATATCTCTTGAAGATCTATGTAGTAGATCTTTACCTTTTTGAGAGTCTCTTGTAATTAAGAAAAGAAAGAGGTTTTCTTTTATAGACAGAGGTTATTAACTGTGAAGATGAAACCAAAAAGAAGCTAAACTCCCTCAAGATCAAACTCAACAAGGACATACAGATCAAGGCCAAATATGGAGAAGTCAATTCAAAATGGAAGAGATTCAAGGAAGCCTCTACTTTGGAAAGTTTCAAAGACTGATGTAATTCTCAAGAAATGGGTGTCGAGTGTAAAATGTTTGTTAGGCAGTTGTATTATGATTCTTTCTATTATATCTCCCTCTCCCTCTCTGATTCGGATTCCAGCCCTTAGATTTATATATAGGGATTCAATGTAATTTCAATGAATTCAATCAGAAAGAAAACAATTCTGTTCTCCTTCAACATCTTTTGTTTTCATGGTATCATAGCCAAGAATCTCCTGACACCTGAAACTCACCAAGCATCTATCCAGTTCTTCTCCTTCTATCTACCTGTGAATCTTTTATCATGACAGAAGAAACACAAAAATCCGCCATCGATCCCACTAATTCAAAGAACAAACTATCAACAATGGAAATCAGCATAGATTCCAACATGCATCCTTTATATCTTCACAACAATGATCATCCAGGTCTCATCTTGATTGCCACCAAATTAACTGGAAGTGAAAACTTCAATTCATGGAAAAGATCCGTTGAGATTGCCTTATCAGCCAAGAACAAGCTTTCAATCATAGATGGCTCATTTCCCATTCTTGAGAAAGATGATCCATTATATCCACTATGGGCCAAAGCCAACAACATGGTGATATCCTGGACTTTTAATGTAGTCACTGAAGACATCAACAACAGTCTAAGGTATGTCATCAATGCCCATTCAGTCTGGAAGGAATTGGCAGAAAGGTTTGCTAACATTGATGGACATAGAATCTTCCAATTAGAGAAAACCCGCATGCATTCTTGAACAAGGCACCGCCTGTTGCGTGAGTTTTATTATCATAAGATGAAAGGGTCCTGGATGAAAGCAACCTTAGACCCCACAACAATTACCGTAGATGTCCCTGCAACCGTGGTGAAGTCAAGAACCAAGAATCTAGAGAACAAAGGAGACAGTTGATGCAGTTTCTTATGGGGCTTCATGAAAGTTTCATGAACATAAGAGGTCAAATCCTTATAATGAACCCTCTCCCTTCTATTGGGCAGGCCTACTATATGATCAGGCAAGAAGAGACTCGGAGACAAGGCTATATCCTCGAAACAAAGCTTCATTGCCAATGAGAATGTAGCACAACCTTCTAATCGCACTCACTTCGCTTTCTCTCGCTCTCAAGTTGCCAAACAAAGAACAAGACTCCCTTCAAGAAAGGAATCTTTTGCAACTATTGTACTAGAGAGGGACACACCAAGGATAAATGTTGTAGACATAAAGGCTTCCCCATTAACCATCCTGGTAACCCCAATCACCCTGCACACAAGACCAGGCAATCAAACAAAGACCAACAAGGGAATGATTGCAAGAACCAAAACAACTATAGTAATCAACCCCACTCTAGAAACCCAAAAATCATGCAAGTGCAGAACAATCAGACCAATGGAGAAATCAAGAACTCCACTTATAGCCAGCCTACCTTGGAAAACTTACAGGCTCAGCTCAACCATGTTTTGAACTTACTCAAAATCAAAAACAGTCCAGAAAAACACAGCAGCAACCAAACTGGACAAGGATTTGTTGGTATGACACATATGGCAGGTACTTCCATCACTGAAAACCTCAAAACCATACCCTCTTTACACAACTGGATCATTGACTCTGGTGCTACAGATCACATATGCACATCACTTACTGTTATGCATGATGTTAAGAAACTAGATCACCCTATCACCTTATCTCTTCCAAATGGATCCAGTGTTACTGTTAGCCATGTTGGTAAAGTTTTCCTTAATACCCAACTCATTCTTGACCATGTCTTCTACATACCCAATTTTAAATACAACCTTCTTTCTATACCTAAACTTATTACACAAATTAACTGTCACACTCACATTGATAACTCTCAATGTATTTTCCAGGACCCTCAGAAGATCAAGACTATAGCCATTAGTAACCTCAGTGAAGGCCTTTACATACTCAGGGTTGACCCCTCCCACAATCATTCCCATCTTTGCTTCAGTTCTTCAAGAGATAGAGATATCAACTTCTGGCACAAAAGATTAGGCCACAGTTCTCTTAGTACACTTAAAAGAATTGTTCATTTACTTCCTTCTTGTAATGATGACAATGATTCTGTCAAGAATATCACTATGTGTGACATCTGTCCTTTGGCTAAGTAGCACAAATTGCCTTTTAATGTTAGCAACACTAAAGCTAATGCCTGTTTTGACCTTATTCATTGTGACTTATGGGGACCCTATAGAAAAACCACTATGAATGGCTGTAGGTACTTCTTAACCATTGTAGATGATTATTCCAAAGGTGTTTGGGCCTTTCCCATGCCTACCAAAACTCATGTTCTCAGTCTTTTAAAACAATTCAATGCTTATGTTGCTAACCATTTTCATACCACCATTAAATTCTGTAGAACTGATCATGGGACAGAATTCTACAATTCAGAAGTGATCCCCTTTCTTAACAATCTAGGAATAAAACATCAAAGTTCTTGTGTTGATACCCCTCAACAAAATGGAGTTGTTGAGAGAAAACACCAACACCTCCTTGACATGGCCAGAGCTATAAGGTTCCAATATGGACTCTCAATACAATTCTGGGGTTATTGCTTCCTTGATGCCACACACATAATCAACAGACTTCCCACTGCTGCTACTAACTTCAAAACTCGTCATGAACTTCTCTTTAAAGCCATACCCTCACATGAACATCTGAAAATCATTGGATGCCTTTGTTTTGCCTCTGTTCACCCTTCAAACAAGTTTGAACCCAGAGCCATTAGAAGCATTCTTCTTGGCTATCCCTCAAACCAAAAGGGATACATTCTGTACAATCTGGAAACCAAAAGGACCTTTGTTAGTAGACATGTTGTCTTCCATGAAACAATTTTCCCTTTCATCAAACCTGAGCAAGCTGGGCCTGTGACACCTGTTATTTATATAAACCTATCTCATGATGACATGGAACCAAAGGCCCCATCTCTTAATCCCACTAACCAAAGCCAAGATGATATTGCTAAACCTGTTGATAACCCTCATATCAATCAGAATCTTAGAGTATCTACCAGGACCAAACAACTTCCTGCCAAATTTAAAGACTATGTCTTATCTACTGTCTTCACCAAACCCTGTGCTAATTCCATTACCCATATACAAGAACCACAATTTTACAACCAAGCTATTCTAAGCAATGGATGGGTTAAAGCAATGGACAAAGAAATCACTGCCCTTGAAACCAATAACACTTGGGATATTACTGACTTACCTCAAGGAAAAAGACCTATTGGTTGCAAATGGATCGATAAAGCCAAATACAATTAAGATGGTAGTTTGGAAAGATTTAAAGCCAGACTTGTTGCAAAGGGTTATAATCAGACTGAAGGTGTGGACTGCTCAGAGACTTTTGTTCCTGTGGCAAAGATGGTCACTGTAAAAACCATCCTTGTTGTTGCTAGCATTTCAAAATGGGATGTCCACCAGTTGGATGTTAATAATGCCTTCCTACATGGAGATTTGGAAGAGGAAGTCTACATGAATCTTCCACTAGGGTATAAGTTACAAAACAACCAAAATAAAGTCTGCAAACTAAAAAAGTCCATATATGGCCTAAAATAGGCCTCAAGGCAATGATTTTCCAAACTCACAAAGGTCTTAATCAGCCTAGGATATAGGCAATCAATGGCAGACTACTCTCTTTTCACCTTAAAGGAAGGATCAAAGTTTACTGCAGTCTTGGTTTATGTGGATGATGCACTAGTTGCTGGAAATGACACTAACCACATCAATTCCCTGAAACAATCACTGCATGATAAATTCAGCATCAAGGACTTAGGGCCTATCAAGTACTATCTAGGGATTGAAGTCATAAGATCTGTGGAAGGTTTTCACTTAAGCCAAAGAAAATATGCTATGGATCTTGTAAAGGCAGCAGGGCTCATAGACAATAAACCTCTCACCATACCCTATGACCCCAATGGAAAGCTCTTAACTAAGGTAGGAACTCTCTTTGAAAACCCTTCTGAATACAGACAACTTGTGGGAAAGTTGATATGTTTGACCATTACCAGACCAGATTTGGTTTTTGCAGCCCAATGTCTAAGCCAATTTGTTCAGGAACTAAGAGATACTCATCTGAAAGCATTGCATAGAGTACTGAGGTATGTCAAGGCATCACCAGAACAAGGAATCTATTTACCATCCAACAGTCAATTCAATCTTCAAGCCTTTTGTGATAGTGATTGGGCAGGCAATCCTAATGACAGAAAATCTATAACTGGTTTTTGCTTAATGCTGGGAAAATCCTTAATCTCTTGGCACTCTAAGAAGCAATCTGTTGTTTCAAGATCTTCCACTGAATCTGAGTACAGGGCATTGGTCACCACTAGTTGTGAGATTACCTGGATGCACAGCCTCCTGAAAGACCTGCAAGTCAATCTTTACAGTCCTACTCCCATCTACTGTGACAGTTCATCTGCCATTGCAGTAGCCAACAATCCTGTATACCATGGCAAAACCAAGCATATAGATATTGATTGCCACTTCATACGTGAGAAGATAAGAAGTGGTCTTGTCTCTCTCCATCACATATCCACTAAAAATCAGTTGGCAGATATATTTACTAAGGTCTTGGGAAAAGGACTCCATTGGAAATTTATATCCAAGTTGAGGATTGTTAGTTTACTTACTCCCTCAACTTGTGGGGAGGGTATTAACTATGAAGATGAAACCAAAAGGAAGCTAAACTCCCTCAAGATCAAACTCAACAAGGACATACAGATCAAGGCCAAATATAGAGAAGTCAACTCAAAATGGAAGAGATTCAAGGAAGCCTCTACTTTGGAATGTTTCAGCACCTGGATGCAATTCTCAGCAGTGGAAGGGTGTCGAGTGTAAAATGTTTGTTAGGCAGTTGTATTATGATTCTTTCTGTTATATTTCCCTCTCCATCTCTGATTCGGATTCCAGCCCTTAGATTTATATATAGGGATTCAATGTAATTTCAATTAATTCAATCAGAAAGAAACAATTATGTTCTCCTTCAACGTCTTTTGTTTTCAGAGGTCTTTAGATTCGTTGAGATCTTTTAAGCAATCTCTAGCCATTGGAGCGGTGTTGATCTTTGGAACTGTTGGATAAGGATTTGCTCTGAAGATCTTTGAACAGTTGCCTATCAGATTGAGTTGACATGTCTATGTTGAGCAGGTCTGATGAACAGTACACTGACAAATGGTCTTTCCAATAAAGTAGATTTTCTTGACTTTTGCGGACCAAATGAAGAAGGAAATATCTATTGGATAATATATAATAATATTCAACTAGATTTTGCAGGATGTGGGATGTCAAGACCTTACAGTAAGATGACTTTTAAGCTTGAGCACTTTGTTGTTTCTGAACAGTTGCAATCTTTTCCTCTTTGAAACACGTGCAGCTTTGATGAAGCTTTGGAAGTCTGCTGGTATGATATACTCAAAGACAGAGATATCAAACCGTAGCAATATATGTCGGTGCTTGTGCACTAGAATCGCTAGTCTGCTGATCATCATGTATGACTGAGACAAGGACGCTCCTAGTCTAAGAGTTATGCAATGTTCAACAAGCTGCCACAATAACCGATGCGCATCCCTTTTAGTTACTTGTTAGAACATACAGTAATGAGAACAAGCAAATCGTGATGTACGGAATATGCTAATGAATAAGTTGAGTCTCAATAGGCAAATTCCAACAATTGCACATGGCTAAATACTTGTTTCTTCAAAAAGAGACCTACATGCAATTATTGACTTTAACACTTGTTAATTGTCAATGCATATGATACCAACAATGAAAATTGTCTTCTCTGGAACTTGAAAGACAGTCTTATATCGGATGAAGTTAATGACAATCTTGGGATAAAAATCTTTTCTCCAACATTGCTTTATTTCGAAAAAATTGTTTCAACAATGTGATCCCCAAGATTTATAATGATTAGTCTTGTTCAATTTCACAATCCTGTAGCACGGTCAATGTCTCTTAATAGCATTACTGAAACACCAATTTTAAATGTCAATTCATGACCTCACAACCCCGAAACTTTACACTATTCAAAAACTTTATAGAATGAATGTCTTCGAACAAATTTAAATTTTTTCGCCCTGCAAATAGAATCTGAACTCAAATAAAATTTTCTTTTTGAATGATTACTTTTATTAAATTATATTTGTATTTTATGGATAAAGAAATTGCTGATAAGAAAATAAGCTAAAATCAAAATAACGAAATTATTTTTACCGTTAACTATTATTTTTGTTTAGTAAATTATTTTGATTTTAATAACTTCTTTTTTTTTTTTTATTAACTTCGTAACAATTATTTTTGTTTTTTTAAGAATTAGTTTTACGAAAAACTTTTGTTTCGTAAATTATTTTTATTATTTTGCTAACCTCAGTTTAAATTGTTTTATGTTATTGACTCTGTAACCATCATCTTTGTTCCATCAAATATTTTTATTTTACTAACGTATTTTTGTTTTACATAAATATTTTTAAGAATTTGTTTTAAACTTTTGTTCCGTAAATTATTTTTATAATTTTACTAACCTTGGTTAAAGTTTTGTTCTGTAATTTTTATTATTATTTTAGTAACCTCAGTTTAAATTGTTTTTGTTTTATTGACTCCATTACTATTATTTTTTCCATCAAATGTTTTTATTTTACTAACGTATTTTTTTTACATATATATTTTTAAAAATTAGTTTTAAACTTTTGTTCCATAAATTATTTTATTTTACTAACTTCCGCATTATATTATTTTTATTTTGTTGATTCTGTAACTATTATTTTTATAGGCTTGTTCCATAAGTTATTTTTATTTTACTAATCTCTTATATTTTTGTTTTCTTGACTCAAGAACTATTATTTTTGTTTTAGTTACTATTTTTTATGTTTAAAGGGAGAAATTTTTTTAAAACATAATTAAAAGAGAGGAGATGTTGGTGATGAGTGAGAAAATAGGGAGGAGACGGGAGAGAGAACGAAAGAGAAATACAACCAGAGAAGATATGAGAGAGAAAGAGTGGAATGGTAACTTAAAAATCAATAACTCAAAAATAAGATTTTAGAGGGAGAAATTTACCTTTGTCATTATATATATATATATATATATATGAGAATTCCTCTTATAATAATTGATAGTATTTCGATATCAATAATAATGGAGTTTTCATTTCAAGATATCTTTACTTTATGTACACTTCAAATGTTGTTTAGTTGTGTTTTTATTTTTATTTTTTGCAATTTTTTAGCCCCAGACTAATCTCCCATTATGCCCATTATGAATGAAATTACTAAATTCACATTTGTTACAAACAACTCAAATCTTGGCAAAAACTTGGGTAAGATACAAATATTTTTTGTAAGACGAATCTTTTTTATCCGATTCACTGTGTGTTAGTGGGTTAATTGTAAGACAGTGGTGCTTCGTCTTACGAATTATGATCCGTAAAACGATTTTATAGGAGACTTACTCTTTAGTCTTTATCACTTTCTCAATTTTTAAATAACTGTTATGTTTTGACTTTTTAAAGTCAAGCTAATTCTTTTTCAAATAAAAATGAAGTGTATTTTTAAATTTTCTTTTCAAAACAATAAAGCATGTAATCTATAGTACACAAAAATACTATGAATTAAATGTTTTATGATTATTTTTAAAAAATAATACGTCAAGTTTTTCTTGAAAAACAATTAATTTATTTTTAGAAAGTGAAAATAGAACATTCATTTAGGAAGAAGTACATAATTACTTGTATTGCTCAAGTGAAGAGTCTATTTTTAGAAGAGTTCCTTCTGTCACTGTGACATTCTAATTCAATTGTTAAGCATTACTGATAACACCATTTGGAAAGTAGACATTTTACCTTTTCAAAGAGCCCTTCCAATTTCAATATCATCACCACTTGGATTGGCTATCAAGCAAACCATAAGAGCCACATCCATCATTCATTCCCAAGTAATCTTCCTCAGTTTTTACTAGTATTTCTTTTCTTGCCAATTTGAGAGCTTCACATTTATGCATCCTTAGTTCCTTACACTACTTCCCTTCATTCACTTTGGGTTATTTGCTCCGGCAAATGGGCAGTGAATGCAATCCCATTAAACCCCGTTACGACATCACCATGTCAAAGCGAACCCGAAAAGCGCCATCCAATCTTGAAAAGGCAGTCAGCCAATGCCCCTTGGTCTCGTGTTTTCCCGAGAGAGAAAACTCTCGAAAAGTTGCAGATGCAGAAGAAGAAACTGAAGAGAAGTATTCCTTCGCGGGAGTAGTTGATGGAGGAGGACAAGGGAATGATCACAAAAGCTTGAAGGCACTGATCATAGGAGGCAGGACTTCTCTTGGTCAACATTTCACAGAGGAAGAAAAACAGCTTCAGTTGGTGGTTAGACAACCCAAAGACGCAGGCTTTGAGATCAAAAAAATGGCTGGTCGTTGTGCCAAAATCTTGACTCGTCTAATCAAGATCAAGCGTGACACGAATTTTGGGTCCCATAAAAAGCGTGCTCTTCGCTTAACTATGTGATCGTCGATTGAGTGGACGTGAATATTGGGCATATCCGCAAATTTTGATCAAGCAGATGAAAGTTTTTTGCTTATCATCTGTTTGTATGTTCTACTTCTACACCTATGCAGAGTAATGCTACCTATGCAGAGTAATGCTACGTGCTACCTAATATAAGGCGATTCATAACATGCTATTTGAATATGGCTAGTGCCAAAGCAAGCTATGCTAGTAGTAGAGCTGTTCTTTAATTATGCATATGATTTGTACCCGATATATACATGGGAATACTTGTAGAAATTCATCTCTTAAAAACCAAATATGGATAAACCTTTGGCTCAAATTCTATCTAGCTCAAGAATTCAAGAAAATTGAAAACAAAGATAGAAATAACCCAAAAGTGAACTCGTTGATAACAAAACAAGAAAAAAAACTCGGCAGAAAAAAAGAAGATTTCACAGCGTATCGTTTCTATTTCAGATATAAAACCTCGTACCTTACAAAATAAGATATCTAATGAGGCTAGACAAGTTAATTTCACGGTGGAGTTCCACTTTCGTTTCTATCTCAGAACAACATTAACACACAGCTTTAGGATCACTAACATCTGGTAGCTAAGTAAACTCGAGGGAAGTTCGCCAGTTGTTTCAACACTCTAAGATCAATATATCAAGCACCAGAAGATGATCTTTAACAGCATTTATATATGAGCCTAGTGGGGATGGTTCTGAACCACTAATGCAGGATTTTCCAACGCAAGGCAAGTTATTTCACAGCAAAAATCGATCTGCAGAATTTATGAAGCTGGAAAATTTTAGTCAGACGAAATACCTATTCAGATCATTTTAGATAAGCCCAGAGGAGCTTCCACCAAGTTGACAAAACACTGGTTCTAGCATCATTTCATCGCCATTTTTCATTAAATACAAAAGAAATAAACTAACACCAGAAAGTGAAACCAATTCTGCATCTTAATCTTCTTCTCCTGCCTCTGCCCTTGATTCCCCTCTTCCTCTGGTTTCTGATTCTTTTCACCCTCTTGCTTTTGCTTCTCATTCTCCCTGCTGCTAACTGCATTCGAATACTAAGCACACTTACTGTTGGATCAGATGGCTCGATTCTTTATTTTATGTTTGCATTAGCATAGGTACGTAATACAAAGGGCCAAATCCCCCTTGAGCATGCAGAAGGAGAAAAGCGACACATTGTCTGTTGATTGGAGTAGTTAGACTCTTTTCCATCAACGTGCTTGAATCATCGACAGTCATGCACAGTTCCCATCAGAATAAGATATCCCTAACCTTTGCCCAAGGCCCAGGTACAAACGATATCGCGTTGTCACATTGAGAAACCTAGTATTGACAAAGACCAAAAAGTATGACATGAAACACTGGAGACTTATTAACAGATAATCTATCTGTCTGTATAATTCTGCATTCAACATCAAAGAAAACAGCTATTCAAGTTTTAAGACATGTCCAACATTAATTATATATTTTCTTAATTTTGTTTTACAAAAATTGGCTAAATATTGGATTTCATTATTGCTAATAAAGTATTTAAGTTGGATCCTCATCCATAAGACCACATGGCTATTATCGAGCAGTACCTAAACTCCAACTTCCTCCACAACAAACATTTCATATTGCAATTTATTCAACAAACCGATGCATAACTAAAATTGGATATATTGTAGCAGACATTCTAACTTCTAAGACTCCTGAACATAACAATATTATAAAGGAACCATCCACAGCTTTACAAAAAAAAACAAGACAAATTTAAATAGACCACAATAGTCAATAATAATGATAGTTATATGACTCTGCACGCCATTACAATAATTTTACGGCAATAGTAAGTAATGATCACAGAATACCAAGGCAAATGAAAAGGAGAAGTAAGAGATGGAATCTTACCCAAAGTAAAGATTCATTGGATGAACTAAGCCGTCGACAGTCAAACTCAATATCATCACTGCCCTCATCCACAAAATTTATTTTGAAAAAACTCAACCTGCTCTTCCTCCCAAGTGAAATAACAATCCACTGGGACAAGAATAATTGATTGCAAGAGAGGCACTGCTCCTAAAATGAACGTCAACAACAATGTCTGGAGGATCACTCTACAAGCTTCCAGCTTCAAAGGATGTCAATGCATTGAGTCTTCTCTCTTCCTTCTTTTGGAAACAGAGAACCTCTGCAAGCAGAATTGATGAAGCTGGAATGATGCGAGCACAAAAGGTCTGCCACAAACAGCAAATTACTTTATAAAAAGGGAAACGCAGACGATACCATGCTCCGAACCAAAAGACTGTCTCATGGAGCATTCCTCAGATGATATTCGCTGCAAAAAAAAGCGCCAACTACCCTGCAACTCTGCAAGGCAAAACCGTCTATAATGAATAACGCATGTCCAATAAACATTAAGGCGCTCCTCCACCCCCACAAATCATGATATATCCCCCAAATAATTAACTACATAGCACCAAATCACTGACTAGCGCCAAAAAACCGGCGAAGGGCTTCCTTGGATGAATTATCTATCCGGTTATTGGCTAACAAATTGACAAACAATTCTGATGTGCTTGCATCTGCAAAACCATCACCCCTAGTTTCCTTCATTTTGAGGAGCAACTCATTTGCTTCGTTAAGTTTCCCTTGGTTACAATATCCATTAATCATGACATTATAGGTACGAACATTGGGTTTTACTCCTCTAGCAAAGAGATTACGAAAAATCTTCTTCGTAACATCAGGCTTCCCAACTTCCATATGCCATCGATATCAGAAACGAGTCCATTGTCTTCCATAGTTTTCAACAATGCTTGTGCCTCATTAAGTCTTTTGTTTTTAAACATGGAATCCAAAAGAGTATTATAATTTATAAGTGATGATGTCTGGATTTTGACCACGTGTTTGCATTTCATCAAGAAGCACAAGAGCGTCCCCTAGTCTACCAATGAGGCACAGTTCATATATAACAGTGTTGCACGTAACAACATTTGGAACCAATCAATCCTCTATGAGCCATTTCTCTATAGAGACTCAATGCCTCGTCTATCCTCTTACCCTTGCAATACCCATTGATTAAGGTGCTGTAATTGATAACATCAGGTGCAACTCCATTGGTAATCATCACATCAAGTAGTTTTACAGCATCATCAACTTAATTTGTCAATGAGACAATATTCATCCATGAGTGAATTGTAAGTGAAAGTATTGGGCTCCACACGTCTTATGAAAGTGAATTGGCCCGAATTTACTCCTATTTTATAAGGGGAGATTCGGGATGGTCCATTTTTACAAAATTTTCAACCGTTTCAGTTTACCATGTTTTTTTAACGGGATAAAGGTACTTTATGGGACGAAAAGACAACGATACCCTTAATAAACCGAACACGCTCATCGATTTTGCATCGCAATTTACAAACTGAATCCAATATGTGCATCGCGAATCCAATTTATTTTCTAAATCATCGATTTTGCATCGCGTGCACAAAATCAAATCAAATTAAGGCAGTCATTTGTAAACGAGTAATTATATTTGTAGTTAAAGTTTACTTATTTTCATTTATATTGTACTTAAGGTAGGACTTGTGTAATATACCCAAAATTTCTAAAATTAAATAAAATAAATCTTATTAATATTATTGTGGACTTACTTGCATTTAGGCTTGTTTAAAAATATTTGAGCCTAGAATACTTAAATCTTTTTGGGCTTGGTGCACATTATTTTGTCTATAAAGTTTGGGCTTGACCCATCAAATTTGAGTTCCTTTAGCTATTATAAAAAAATAATAATAAAAATAAAAATTTATAATAACACAATAATAATTATAATAAAAATAAGGTTAATGATAACATCTTTGGAAGAACCGGTAAGTACCGTTGAACCTAGAGAGAGGGAACGACGATTAAGAATTGGAGAAAATCCATCCAAACCGAGAAGGAGATTCAATGGACGGAGAAGGGGAACCATTGATGAAAGGCTATATAAATGGCAGAAGCATTTGGGTATCTCCATCAGAAATTTCGAAAACTTGAGGAAATAGAGAGTGAGAGAGCTGAGAGACGGACGTCGACGGAAATCTTTTGGCAAAGTCGTGAAGTGGGCGGAACCGACGACGCATCGAACCTCCGGCAAACGAGATCAAGAGTCATTAAATTGAGGTACGACATTGATTCTCCCTCTTCGAATTTTAGGTGGTTGATTCTTCTGTTGAGGTTGTTAATGGGTTGGATTCCTTTGATTTATGTGTTGTTGTGTGGGTGTAAGACAAAAAAAATATATAAATAAAAAAAATGAGAGAATCAGAGATATTGGAATTGTGAGTGTGTGCGTGCTGGTACTGTGTTTTGTGTGTGTGTGCTGGGGAAGGAAATGAAGTTAGAGTTCGGTTAGTATGCCTAGGAGGAAGAAGAAATAAAAGTAGAAGTGAATAAAAGAGAGAGAAGTGCAGTGGGTGTGTTGAAAGTCAACAAGAAAGAAGAAAAGAACGGAAATAATATATGAGAAGAGGGATGGGAGTTGCTGGAAAATTATAGAGGAAAGAGTGTTGTCTACGGTTTGAAGAGAGTAGAAAAGGAAAGAAAGAAGAGGAAAAAGTAAAAGAATAGTAGGTTACTGATGGTGTCTTGAGAAGAGTAAAAAATACAAAAATAAAAAATAATAATTTGTATTGGTGGCAGGAAACAAGGATAGATTGATGGGACATGTTGAAGTGTAATTGATGCATATATATTATATTAATGTCTACACCAAATAAGTGTTTGTGTGTGTATTTCATGTGTTAGTATTAATCATAATATATACAATCAATAATTTTAAGTTATACAATACACTACGAATACTAGTAACAAAACCATGTGTGTGTTTCGTGTGTCCGTAAGTATGCTTTATTTTGAAATGTTTAATGATTTATTTGATAGGCTACTTTAGTACAAAATTTTGGGCTTAGCAATTATTATTTATTTTGGATTTAGATTCGGACAATAGAACTTAGAGCGATTGTACGTGTGGTGGATTAATTTTGCTAAACATTTTGAGGTAAGATATTATACATCTTTTAGATATTTGAATTCTTTATTCCAAATTGATAGGCTTCCACTAATTTTTTGACATTTACCGTTCTTTGAATTATGTACCAACTTTGAGTAGGAATTTGAATTTGAATTATGTCGTACCCGTTCTTTTGTCATTTTAAATTGTAAATCTCATTATATATATCTCACTAATATTTAAATTTCATTGAGATATTTTTGTGAAACCAAGTATTCGTTGGAATATTATTTTTGAAATCTTACTATGATCACTAAGTTGAACATTATGAATTTAATATTTGATTATGAATTTTGTCACCTGACCCGTGACTTGGTTATCCGGATATACCATTATGAATTGTTATTATTAGTACATTGTGAATCCTTGTTTAAAAGAGGTCTTGTGACCGCTTATGTGATCATGGTATCCGCGGGGTTGTCGTCGTCTCCAACTGGTATGGGACAGTTGGCGACGATTAGATCTCTTGCTAATGTCTTTGTATTTATATCTTTTACATCGAATTCTTTTATGACATTATGAAACATGAAATTTATCATCTCATTGTGCTATTCTCAATTATGAACCATTTGAATATTAATTCATTTTTGAATGTTTTATTGTTAATAAACCCTTCCCTAGACTTTGGAGGGGCTGTATATGATCTTACTGAGTATTGTCCGCTCATTCCTTCCAAATCTTTTTCCTTCCAGGTTTTGAGTAAGTTGGATACCACCAAGGACGACCTGGAGATTCTATTTTTATTTCGAATTAGTTCGTTTTATATTTTTGGACAAGAATTGGGTTTAGCCATTTTGGGACTACATAATTGTTTAATTATACTTTCGGAATGTAATAAGTACTCTATGACTTTCTTTTATTACTAGTCCTTAAAAGATGATTTCGGAATTATTGTGATTTAATATTTGTAATAGTGACGCGCCCAATATTTTAGGATTATAAATTGGTTAGAAATTTTTGGGGGTGTTACAACTTGTTTATAGATTGATTGATTAATTTTCGTAAATATGTTGTCAAAGTTTCCTTATTTATTTTGTAATTAATGTAGAAATCAAATAAATTGAATATAAATTGATTGATTGATTTTCTTAAATATGTAGTCAAATATTCCTTATACTTAACATTGTAATTAATGTGTGAATCAAATAGATTAAATATAAATTAATTGATTGATTTCCGTAAATATACACAAATTGATGCATAGCGATAGATAAATTTGTGCATCGCAATACACAACTTGATTGATTTCCGTCAATATGCACAAATTGATGCATCTCAATGGACAAATTGACTAGAGCCAAAAAACCAATGAAGCGCCTCCTTGGATGAATTATCTAACCAGTCATTGTCTAACAAATCAACAAACAACTCTGCTGTTCTTGCATCAGCCGCAAAACCATCACCCCTCATTCTATCCAAAGGTTGAACAGCCTTTGATATCTCACCAAATTGAATAAATCCCTTCACGATCGTATTATATGTACATTCATTACGCAAACAGCTGGTTTCCTTCATTTTGAGGAGCAACTCATTTGCTTCATTAATTCAATTTACCTTCCTTACAATATCCATTTATCATGACATTATAGGTCAAAACAATGGGTTTTAATCCTCCAGCAAAGGGATTATAAAAAAGCTTCTTCGCAACATCAGGCTTCCCAACTTTCCACATGCCATGGATAAGGCAAGTGCATGTAACGATATCTGGAACGAGTCCACTGTCTTCCATAGTTCCATAGTTTTCAACAATGCTAGAACCTCTTTAAGTCTCTTGTTTTTAAACAGGGAATCCAAAAGAATAGTGTAAGTGATGATGTTTGGATTTTGACCATGGGAATGCATTTTATCAAGAAGCACAAAAGCGTCCTCAAGTCTACGCACAGTCCACCAATAACTGTGTTGTACGTAAGAACATCAAAAACCAATCCTCTACGACTCACGTCTCCCCAGAGACTCAAGTCACTCAATGCCTCATCTATCCTCTCTCTTACAGTACCCATTGATTAAGGTAGTGTAACTGATAACATTAGGTGTAACACCTCGGGTAATCATCATATCAAGTACTTTTGCAGCATCATCAACTTTGCCTATAAGACAGTATCCATCCATAAGTGAACTGTAAGTGACCATACTGGGCTCCACACCTCTTTGGATCATCAGCTGAAGCACATTGTGAACTTCTGTAACCAACCCCTCTTTACAGAGTGCATCAATTAAAATGCTATAGGTTTGTACATTTGGATAGACCTCTCTAACTTCCATCTCATGCAAGAGCCGCTTAACTTCTTCCCACCGACCAATATCACATAAACCTTGAATCAAGGAGCTGTAAGAAACAACATCAGGTAGGATTCCCTTCCCAATCATTTTAGAAAGGAGCTCTAAAGCTTCAGTAGCTCGTTGGTCCTTGCAAAGGCCATCAATGACTGTGCTGTACTGCACTAAGTCAGGTTTGCAATTGCAAGTCGCATTGTCTTCCATCTTTCGAAGCAACGAGAGAGCAACGTCAGTGTTACCCAGTTTGCAACACCCATTAATAACAGTTCCGTAAATAACTGTATCCGGTTGAAAACCAAGGTCCAGAATTTGATGAAGTAACATAATGGCCCGACGGAGGTTACCGACAGAGCAAAGTCCCCTGATGAGTGTTGTGAATATTGCAGTATCTGGTTCAAAACCGAGTTTCATGATTTGACCTAAAATGGAGAAAGCGAAATCCACCCTCTCTAAGTGACAAAAGCAATTAATTGCGATGCTAAATGTATAAATGTCGGGGCTGACCAAAGGTTTGAATCCCAAAAGGTTGAACTTTCGAATAAAGGAAATGGAAGTGGAATGAGAATTCATCTTTGAAATTGAAGACAAGATTTTATTAAGTTGTCTGATACGGGGAAGAGGGTGTTTGTGAGCCAATTCATGGAATTTAGCTATGAATTTAGCTATGGCATCGTCGAGGTCATTGAAACTACTATCACGACAATCAGAAGAAAATGTAGAAAGGAATGAAGAAGAAATAGGGAAGTTACCTTTATTATTATTATTCCATTTTCAAAACAACAACAGCGATCGCCGCCCTTCTTCTTAACATCTCCGCCACATATCCATTTACACGCCCCATATTTATCTCTCTTTTTGCCCTAACCAGTAGCGGCGCCTTCTTCTTCTTCTTCATCAGATCTCCACCAACTACTTTGCTAAACCTCTGGTAATGTAAAATTGTAAATAATGTGACTTGTAACTTGTAAGCCCAACCTCTCGAGTACTACTACTAGGAGCCGTGAAAATTTACACACAGCCGCCTTCGTTTTCAAAATATTGTATGGGTTGACTGAAACATCGTTTAAAAAAAGTAATTAACTGTATTATAGATAGAAAAAATAAAGGTAAAGTGGTAAAATTATTTTCCTAAAAAGGATATATTGCTGAAATGTGTGATTTTCTTTAATGTCCTTAAGTGTGCGACTATAATTAAAGTAGATAAAAAAGTAAAGATAAAGTTGGTAAAAGTATTTTCCTAAAAGTGAAAGTTTAAAAAAAAAAAACAGTTATTTAAAAACAGACGAAAAAAATAAAGGTACACGATAATTTGAAAACAAATGGAGTACCTTGTATTAAATAAAATTAATTCAAAATTCAAAATTTTTTACTAGTATTATATAATTTATTTACATTTATAGAATTTCTAAATGTTACACTCAAAAATCCTACATACCACACGATATCCAATTACCAAATTACCCTCTTCCAAATTTAAATAATAAATTTTTTTTTATCTATCCTCCTTAATCTTGAAGAGTAAAATAAAATCGTTTGAGACATGGATGTTTGACTTTAACGTTGACCAAGGGAATTCAATTGTTGAAATCCATCTTCAATAATATGACCACGACGAATTACTACCTCAACTGTGGACCAGGTTCAATCATTTCACCAATCATTCTTCGAGATACTCTGTTCAAGTTGATAAATTCTCCTGAACATCTGAACATATACTTCTTTTACTGAACAACATATAGACTCCTCTGCCAAAAAGAATACTCCTTCTGTCTCAAAATTATTGTCATACTTTTCTTTTTTATTCGTATCAAAATAATTATCTTTTTTGATTTTTTTTTTAGACAACACTTTTATCACGTTACCTTTACTTTTTCATCTTACTTTAATCATGAGCTTTAATGTAAACTACACATCAAACTAATATTAATAATTCAGTCAAATGTGTGTTTTTTTGTTTAATTGTGTGTCAAATCAATTCAAATGATAATTTTATGACAGAGTGAGTATTGGATAACATAAAGAAGTTACTTTGTAGATTATCATTCAATGAATAAACAATCAGTAAGCCAGTACCATGAAATATAGAAACAATCGCCATGAATTTTTGGGGAAATGATTAATTCAACACTTGTTAAATACTTAATACAACACATTTTGTTGTAAAAATACTAATTACCCTTAACAAAAAAATTGTTTTTTTTTCAGGCATAGGGAACAATTTGTGAGTAGTCCAAAAAAAAAAAAAATCAGGCATAGGGACCGGTTTGGGACCAGCCCAAAAAAATCAGGCATAGGGACCTCTTTTGAATTGCACTCTGGCAACAACAAATCCAGAAAATAGGTGATACTATAACTTCATCAATTGGGATCAGCGAAGCACTTCCTTCATATGTAGGAAAAGGTTCACATAATTTTGGGCATTTACCAGCAAACTATTGTGCCACACCGGTCTCCAAATAGGCACTTGGTAGCATTATATAAAGAATAACGTTCATGGTCATGCCCAATATCCATCATAAAAATTGCGTACACCAAGATAATCTAGAAATAAAACAGTAACTTAAACTAATAAAAAAGAAATGAAGACAATATAATGATCATGCTGATTAAAGTCTTGTAAACGAGTCGGAAATTGCTAAAAAGTAACAAAAACCCAATTATTGAAGATGGGCCTAACCGGAGGGAGGGAGACGGAGAAAAAGAGAACCCTCTCCCCTTCCTTCTCAGTTTTGCCTCAAACAACCTATTGAGTTTGATTACTATTGATAACATTGTCTTCTTAATTAACTCCATCTGTGAAATCTCACACCTCTCCACTATTCACAACCTAATCATTCAAATTCAAAAAAAAAAAAAAAAAAGAGAAACCCAACAGACTATAGTATCAAAAAATACTTTGAGAAACAGAGAAACAACAACCTAATCATTAAAAAAAACCAACAGACTTTAGCATCACAAAACACAAACTTTTAGAAACAAAGAAAGAAAAGAACCAAATTCAATTTCCCCTTAAACATCCATCTCATCTGTTTGGATAGTGGGAAGGAGGAACTTTCAATGGTGCATTCAATTCAAAACAAGAATTTGATATTTTCTGCACTTCCCATTAGTTACTTAGATAGGTGAGATATAGGAGAAATTTATTTAGAAAAATAATATTAATAGTAAGTACATGGAGACTAATGGTTGGCCTTGTGGGAGGAACTTTACATGCACGTTAATGAATGATTTTGTGTCAAAAATACACATAAATCAACCGAAAGAAACGCAGAGAGAATAATTACCTTAAACGAACCGAACAATGCTAATCTAAGAATCTAACCAAGTAGCATCTCTGTCCTTAGCCCCGGAAGTTTTTAATGGAATGACGTTCATTGCTTTCTCGGACATAGTAACTGTTCCATTTGGAATGACTCATGGCTCGTGGACGCTAAATAACAGATTTAGCTCTGAGATCTTTTTCTTTCGATTTTCCTATTTTCGGCACAAAGTAGTGAAAAAATAAGGTATTTGGCAACACTTATTCTTTGACTGGGAAATTTACCTAACCAAACATACTTTAGAGAGGAGTAAGCGTACATGATCAAGATCGCAGAGAAGAGGAAAAAAATTGAAGGTAGAGGAGTACACATTACAAAAGCACTCATCTTGAGTTTCAAACTATTGGACTCATATTCATGTCATTACATAATTAAAGATATCTCTAACAACCCCCCCAATGTCCAAACGCATTTCACAATCACATAAAGACATAAGCAAACACAATGCATATAGACTCTACCTATATATAAACTCATTGAATTGTTGACAGAACAATTCATCATTTAGTGCTCCGACTCATTGGCTATTGTGAAAATGAAACTGAAGTAACACATCAAGGGTGGCAGGCAAAATACAACCATACATGGAGGTCTCCTTATTCCCCAATAGCTAATTTGCATCCCAAATTAGGCAATCTCTAAGTACTAATAGAAGGCAATCCCCAAGCACTAATAGAAGATTGACATTCGCAATCAGGCGCTTAGCACTTAATAAAAGGCCAAATCAACAAATTTGTTTTAGTTAAGACACAGTCTCGACGCACGCACTACACAAAGTTTAATGCCAAACAGAAATCCAAGAGCACATGTTATCGTGGTATGAATTATACTCAGACTATACTATATCTAATTCATTGAAAACATTGAAATAAAAAACTTGACATAAAGAAATAATTGAAAATGTAAACCCACCTAGGGAAGGATCAAGATCAACCCTCATATTTCTAAGAGGAATTGGTGTAAACTCAATATCTTGCAAAGTAGTAAATAATCGGAAGAGAGTAGTGGCAAAGGGACACCGTAAATTATATTACTAAGTAGAATTGTACAAAATTGGTCTATAAAATCAATTGATACCTAATACACAAAATTTAGAGAGAGAAAGTAAAAAAGATGATGGATCCATAATCAAAATCAATTAAAATTGGATAACACAATGAAATCAGATAATGGATACATGATCATATAAAATTTCTTTCCAGATTTAGGATACAAATTTATATAAAAATAAATAAACAATTATGAGCTTGTTTTTCAAGCTGTTTTATAATATAGATATATAGGGAGATTGTATTTTGACTACATTAATTATTAATTACTTATCCACTACATTGATTTAATGTTAAGATTATATGGACAAAATCACCTCCTTCGTGAATTACACAAAGCTTGAGACTATTTCCACTACAAAAAATAATATATCCATTATAGTGTACAATCTACATTCATTAATGATAAAAAATTATGTTAGAAAACAAGCCCTTTAAAAAGTCACTCACTTGAATCATACTATACATCTTCCAAATAACTTATTTTTAAATCGAACGAAGTTACATTTTATTTCATATCATATTTTTTCGATAACGTAATAAAATATGCCTCCAAATTATCTATTTTATTTTAGATGTGGTCTCCTGTAAGACGGTCTTACGGATCTTTATCCGTAAGACGGATCTATCCGGATTAAATGGGGCAAAATTCAGAATTTTCAATACAACCCCTTAGTTTTTGAAAATTGCAGCGTTACCCCTCATGTTTATATATGCAGAGTGTCACTTTTTACTATTAACAATGTCACTTTGTAGTATAAAATGTGTCACTTTTGACTTCAGAAGTGTCACTTTACATTTTTAATGAAAATTATAATTTTTTTCCCTAAAAAAGTGTTATTTTTTGGGCTTAAATATGTTACTTTTAGTCTTAAATGTGTTATTTTTACTTTGAAAAGTGTTATTTTTTTATAAATGAAAAACTATTACGTTTGGCATTAAAATGTTGCTTTATAGAATTAAAAGTGTCACTTTTTAGTATTAAATGTATTATTTTTGACCCTACAAGTGTCATTTTGCCTTATAAATAAAAATCATCATTATTGACGTTAAAAGTGTCACTTTTTAGCATTGAAAGTGGCATGTTTTAGTATTAAATGTGTCACTTTTGACAGTCAACGTTAGTTTTAAAGTGACATTTTTTAGTATTAAGAGTATCACTTTTTAGTATTAAGAGTGTTACTTTGTATTTTAATGAAAACTATAATAAATTTCTCTTTATAGTGTCACTTTAAACCATAAAATGTGTCACTTTTGTCTTTTCAATGTCTCACGTTTGGCTTTAAATGTGTCATTTAACATTTCGTTAAAGTCCGTTAAGGTCTGTCAAGTATCTCAATGCAATTGATGCTAACGGATGGCTAACGGAGCTGACAAAGGATTAAACTGTAAGACGTGGGAAATATAAGAATTTCTGCGTCAAACCTTTAAAGTGCAGGGGCACCGGAGCAAATGAGGAACTTCACACTAATGTGCAAAATAGGTTAAGTACGTGCCTTGTGAGAGTCAAACCCATGAAAATTATAATAAATAAATTTCTCTTTATAGTGTCACTTTAAACCTTAAAATATGTGCAAAACATGTTAAATATGTGACTTATGGGAGTCAAACCCATGACCTATGGGCATACCTTAAGTACAACCTCCAAACCATCTTGGCTGACTCTATTTTATGACTTTCAATAACATGTTATTTATTTATTATAACCTGTGAATTCTTAAATGGGGCTCCGTCTTACGAATTTAGAATCCGTAATATCATCCTACCCAAGTTTTTGTCTTTATTTTATATCACTTGATTCCTATTTATTATTTGCCAAGTTACCTCTCAACAACAACAACCAAAAAAAAAAAAAAACACTTTAATTTATTTTTTGTTTCATTGAATAACCTTACACAATTATTTATACTAAACAAAAATAAAAATGAAAGACATGTGATTGTCAACAAGATCCGAAGGAGACATGTTTCTAAAATTGAAGTGAACAATATCTTATCTTGAATTCACAAAATTGTTGCGCGAGGCCTTAAGAGGTCAATTCAAATGAATCATAACAACAAGAAGAAGGAACAGATAAAGAAAAAAAATATAACAATGAATTTAAATTTATGCAAGATGGATAATTGTTGTTATGGAGCTCAATTTGAACGATTTGCATCTACAAATGATTCGGGCTAGGTGATGTTGGGTTAAGAACAAGGATTTCAATATTTCACACACAACTAAAAACCTATTTTTGATAGTGCTAATAGTTGTTTCTTTTCTAGGTTACAACCTGTTTCAATATCAATTGTGCTATCATCGTTTCGAAACTAAAAATAATCGGATCCATTCGCAAGTTTTTCAATCACATTAATAGAAGGAATGGGCGAGATGACAAAGACACTCAAGCAAATACCGTTAAGTTTTTTATTACAATCTCTATACCAACAAAAGGTCACACTTGCTTATTTAAAAAAATTGAGCTTGATCAAAGGAAATACTATATAAAGTTTACCTTTTCTTTTTCATGAAGAAAATACTACTTTGAAGAATCGCAACTTGACTCAAATCTTTCAACGTATGACAGACACCAAGAGACTTGAAAATTGAAATACAATGATTATCCAGTAGCTTAGTAAACTTGTCATCTTAGCATCTACACGGCAACCTCATCGACTCAGCCAAAGAGGAAAAAAAATATTAACAACCTAACAAATGATCATTTAAACAAAAAGGGATAGACACGAAAAGTACGGCATGAGAAATTATGAAAAGAAATGATACATTACAGCCATCGGCCAGCCAGCCCACTGCATTGATCCTAGTAACCCTAGCATAGGTTAGAATATAAATTTAAAACCAACCAAAGAGGGAGGGGGGAGTAGTTACTGTCCATTTTACATGCCTTCAGCCCTACCACCACTCCATTAATGAAGAAGTTTGGCTTGTGACAAACAACATATTAAACCACCCATTTGCAGCAGGGACCTGCGACCCCTATACCCAACCAGCATTTGAACATCACAGCCCGGCACTGTTCTCATAGAAAATAATCAGGCGTCCTTCGAGTTACATCAGGTTCTCCTCTCCTGGGAGCTGGTTCAAACTGCAAAATGAAATTAACTTTTTATTACTCACTATCTCTATACAGATCAAGCTCATGTTTCCCGCTCAGCATTTGAAAGATCATAATGCCATGCATGCATTTAGCAAAAAGTGTACCAACAGGTCAAACAGTCCATCAAGATATAAAACAGATACTCCCTGTATTCTATTTGAAAAGTCTTTCCTGTTTTAAGATATTCTACCCAGAGTTCCATATTAAAAGTTAAGTTCGCGATCTTTGTGATATTCTCTAACTTTTCAAGGGTAACAACGAATCCCTTTTAATATTTGACTTGAACTGTCAACTGGTTTGCAGGAAAGTTTCTAGGGCACCCTGGAAGGTCTCAAAGAGCTTGTGTCCGTCACTTTGCTAATATTCCAGAAACTGTTGGTTGCATAAGGCACATCTCAAGGATAAGACATTGTTTTAGATGGAGCTGGAACCAATTGGTTGTGTGCATGAGAGAGAGAGAGAGAGAAAGAAAGACCTGGATAAATGTATGTCCTTTACAGTCGTCAACCTCCAAAATTGATGCCATGTTCCCACATCTGTAGCAGTAGTTTGGTGCACTAAAGATAGTGACAACCTTTTGGTCCTGTCACAAACAAAACAATTAATTAGTAGATAGCTTTTTTCTTACATACGACACTGACAAATAGGGGCCTCAATAATTAAAGTTAAGTAATTACATGGCCCCAGTTAAACCCCTCCATCACCAGCTGATGTGCTCTCGCAATCAGCTTTAGGTTGTTGGTATGGTTGAATTGCTCTGATATATCCTGAAACAAAAAGAATTAATTATATATGACCATAACTTGACTATGAAACGAAAATAAGTTACATGTGACATGGGGAAGAATGAATACTTGGCCAAAGGTGTATCCAGCACCACGGGGAGAAATACCCCAGCCACAACGGTCATCAGGATCGGACCATAGAAGGTCACACATAGGGCCTTCATGAGGGACTTCTTGAACGCGATCAAAATTTCTTATATTATCAAGTGTTTCAATCGATGGGGACAATCCGCCGTGCAAGCAGAATATTTCTGATTCGACCTAGATTTCAGGTGAAAATCATAAATGAATCAGAATCAGATAGAAGACCACAACTGCAAGATCATGAAAAGGTACCATATGATACAAATAATGCTGTAAACTCTTCCACCATTATTCAGTGAACATAAAAGAAGCAGAGTTTGAATCATCGACAGATAATGCATAAACCATCTTTTGCCTATTTAAACATAAAAAAGGAAGGGGAAAAGTACTGTCATAACTCATGGAGGCTAAAAGGACACGAGAGCCTCATGCCCTAGGCATATCTCAAAATATATGTATTTAATCTCCCTGAACAGCCGCAGATACTATTTCTTATTTTTCTTGTGAACAGCTGATACCGTTAATCTGGCACAAAGCTTGCTCTATACATTGCGTAACTGTTAATAACGAACTATGTGTACAAATTTCCCAAGTCATATTATGTTTTGGGGTGGGGCTAATTCAAATGGCAAGTCCAAGAGAACACAGCTATTTCATGTAATTGTGATTCATTCCAGTAATTCAATGGAGCCAGTGATCCCTCCACCTTCCCTGTTAATCTCCATGAGATGGCAGGCTATTCGCGTGTTTATCCATTTGTTTAACAATTATTCGATTCTGGTATGTTATATGAAAAATTAAGCATAAAATTATGCTTTCTCCCTTCAACAAATTAATTATGATGGTCATGTTTGCAATCCTTTGACAAGTGACCAAAAAAAGGTCAAGAAAGAGTCAGTCCTCTGATAACAAAAAAATTGTGTTGCACAGACTTTTAATACTCCAGCCAAGTTCCTGCAGTTACATACTCTTTCCGTTCCGGACAAAGAGTACTATTCCATTTTGGGATGTTTCACTTAAAGAATCCACTTTCAAAAATAAAGGCATAAAAGTGTTATTTTATTACTAATGAGCTAATCCCTCCGTTCCGGACAAAGAATCCACTATTCCATTTTGGGATGTTTCACTTAAAGAGTACTTTCAAAAATCAAGGCATAAAAGTGTTATTTTATTACTAATGAGCTACTAAAAGTGTCATTTTATTAAAACGTTTGACTTTCAAACGGGGATTCTTTACCCGGAACGGAGAGAATACTAAAAATGTCATTTTCTTAAAAAGTTTGACTTTTAAACGAGGACTCTTTACCCGGAACGGAGGGAGTACTAAAAATGTCATTTTCTTAAAAAGTTTGACTTTCAAACGGGGACTCTTTACTCTGAACAGAGGGAGTATATAATATAGTTACAATAAAGCTCCTATTAAATTGTTATCGGAACCTTCCAACATTTATTTTGGAATTCAACATTAATGAAAGATTAAAAATTCTCTACAAGTTGAAACAGATTAAACTACAGAAACATGTTGCAATTTTTAATCTAGGAACGTACCGAAAGGGCTCTTGTCTAGTACAATGCAGGTATCTTCAACAATATACCCATTTCTAGAATCCAAACCCAACTATCCAAGCTCATAATTACTCTCTTTTTCTTTCTTTTGTAGATAAGAATTTACTTAATATCAAATCCTTGGATGAATTAGAGAAAAACAAATGCATCAGCAGATTCAGCACAACAAAATAGATGGCCAACCCTAGTAATCCTCCCTCCATTCCGGGCAAAGAGTCTACTATTCCATTTTAGGATGTTTCACTTAAAGAGTCCACTTTTCAAAAATTAATGCATGAAAGTGTCATTTTATAACTATTGAGCTACTAAAAATGTCATTTTCTTAAAAAGTTAACTTTCAAGCCGACTCTTTGCCCGGAACGGAGAGAGTAACTATCAAATGATAGCCCAGATTCCATAGCACAGGAGACCAGCTAAACAATAATAAAAAAATGTTTGCACATCAAAGGGCTCCACAGGGCACCACACTAAAGTTTCCAAGCCAATACTTGGCATTCCTTTTCCCAGAGGGTCGAAGGAGAGGGGCCATTTTGAAATATAAAAATGGCTACCAAAACATGGAAGAAAATAAATAAAATGATCTGTCTTTATCTGTTATTCAAGGGAAAAAAGGAGGGTGGGGGAGGCAGAATAATCCTGTGAACTTGAATATTATCAAAAACAGTACCACGGTAAAATGCGAACTCGTACTTACCAATGCAGTCAAAGGGAAATAATCAAATAGGTCCGTGAAAATCTTCCAGACATTAGCATTGCCATACCTGTGAGAAAAAACAGTGAATTATAGATAGCAGAAACAGTACACAGACAAGAAAAGGAGTACTTCGGTGGAAAAAAATACTACTAGCAACAAAAGTAACATAGATTGATAGGAAGTTATGTGATGCTAAACCTAAAACTCCTATGGATGTGAAAGACGCGCAGAGATATCTGCACTCACCTATGAGGATCAGGAGTTGGTAGCAATTAAAGGCATACAACGACTTAACTTAGTAAGCCTCTTTGCTACCGGGAATCAGTTAAAGCCAGGTCTAACCCATACATAGGGTTTAACAACTCTATTAGCTGGTTAGGCATATAACAAAAGTATGGTTCCTACTGGCTTTAAAAAAATCGCCGCTTATAATTATGAACAGAATCTTCACCACCATTTGAAAGAATGAGAATGTAAAACTTGTTGATATCAAAGTTACAAACTCCAGGTGCAGTTTGAGAACATTGACAAATAACAAATGACTAAAATGAAGAACAAGTGATAAGTAACATGGCATATCCAACTTTTTTATAAAAATAGGGAAAGTCAGGAAAACAACTACCTTCAAGATCATTTTCCTTCTCATTTTTCCTTCTTCAAATTAACATAAAATTTTCATTTACCGCATATTTCTGAGAACCAAACAGCAAGTACAGTAAAAAACTAATCATGACATAGGGCTAAGAAAAAAATTATATACAAATGTCACGTACTCCCTCCGTTCCACCCAAAGAGTCCCCATTTGAAAAGTGTAATTATGAAGGGGATATATTAATGCCATTGGAGTTGGTCATGATTACAAAAATACTTGAGCACAAGCAATCTGCTTACAACACAAGTGGAGGGTAAATATGAAATGCTATACGAATAATTTTTGAAAGTGGACTCTTAAAGTGAAACATCCCAAAATAATATAATGGACTATTTGCCAGGAATGGAGGGTGTATTTTTTGTTCAATGCTCCGTTCACTAGGCCTTACTCCCCTCCCATAGCCTACCATGTATCACCAAAAGTGGCCTACCTATTCCTCCTAGACAAAGGTTGTAACTAAAGGCATCACGAAAATTTGACTATGTATCCAATATCAAATTGTGGCTAAACAGTAAACAATGACTTGCAAACTTATATAAAAAGAACAAAATAATTGCTAAAAAGAACTGCTATAACAAAAGAAAGAATCCTCCTCCAGTAAGAAAACAAATGGAGAACAACAAAATCATTACACCCCAAAACATCAGCCCACTAGGTTGCACGGACACTCCTTCAACCCAACGTATCCGGCTGTATCCACACAGATACTTTCGGATACTCTAGGTTGAAGGCGTGTCCGTGCAACCTAGTCAGCCCATTAAAGCCCTCGAGTATAAATCTGAGATGGTAACCTGTTCAAAAGCTTCCATAGGAGAATCCCATAAGTAAGGGAACCCACCCTTTCCATTGTCTATTCTTGTATCAAGAAACATAAAATTAAAAATCAAGAAATTTGTAAGAGTTACACTGCAACCCTATCTTCTTCATGATAGAACTGGTCCCAGCAAGCTTACTGACATTCAATAACACTAGTTCCAGCAGATCTTAATTGTTGCTATTTATATCAAGTCTCCGTAGATTTTTTTTTTGTTTTGAATTATGTATAACCTATACCAGGGTATTTCATTATTTTATCATACTTCAGAGAAAGACAGTAAACTTTTCTGTAAAATAATGGGAATAAATGATAACATATCAATATTCAACTGGAACCACATTGAACACAACGATGCAAAGAACTTACTTCCGAAGGCATTCATCATAAAAACCGTAGACTTGAGTAATCTGCACATAAATAAATAGACCAATGTTCAGATCTTAGCACTGAACACAATGCACCTCCATTTTAAAAGAGAAGGAGAAAAAAAAGATCTACAAAAATAGGTTCAGAAAATCTACTGCAACTTCAAAAAATTGAAGGCTTGTCACATTACAGTGACACGCAAGAAGCAATGTGCAGCTACTCAATATCACTTACGCTTAGGAGGTAACAGAGAGTATATTTATCTTTGATATCTGCCAGCACAATGTAAATATGTTTCAGCTTCTATCGCTGACAAAAAGGCCTGTTGTGGTGGGCCAGGCACTCATCATACGCAATTCAAGGTAAAGGTTATTCAAGTTAACTCACTTCAAAGCCTCACTATATTCAGATGAGCCTAGCTCATACAGCTCAAATAACAGAAACTCAGGCTCACTTTGCATGCCAAACGAGCTACAAATGCAGGCTTTAACTCATCTAATACATAGAACTGTACCAGCCAGTCTAGCCCAGAATGAATCTAGTCAACCAGGCTTAAGTACTGATAACACAATCAGCTCATTGCACACGCTTTGTATCAGAACGCCGTCGTCAGCAATACCCAACCCAGGGGTGTAGGCAGCAATATGGCCAAAAGGCAGTAGGGAGAAACTAATAATATGCACATAAATGAACAGGAAGAGTTATGGCTTCAGATCAGATGATTAGCAGGATGACAATGCAGATCTTATAAAAATTCATGATCCCAAAACCCAAAATCTTACCAACAAGGCTGTCCTCATCATGAATAAAGAAGGAAAAATAACTACCATACAGCTCAACATGTTCATTTACTTCTGACAGCATTGAAAACAATTGAGGCAGTAAAATACCTGACGACTTTCATGATTTCCTCTGAGAATGGTGATTCGCTGATGATAACGCACTTTCAGAGCCACCAAGAGCTGAACAAATTGTAGTAAAACATTCAGATCTTAAACACATTATCGTGAAATCACATCAACTATGGTGGCTCAAACTTTATTTACTAAAACCTATTCATTTTAATTCCAAAAACCTTGAGCTGATATCAGTATGTAAACTATGAAGCCTTAATCTTGCTTGATGCATACATGAATTAACTCTTCCAGCATTCTGCCTCATGGGTTGGAATCTTGTATAACCATTTAATGTCATGCTTCCACACAGAATGGTGAAGAAACCAATTTCGCTACAGCAGGACATTTGTTTAATCAACCTAGTTTTCTTATTACTATAATGCATTTGTCAATGCTTCTCACGCCCGCCCTCGCAGAAGCCCAAATATGAAAGAGAAATCACAAGTAAAAATGCACGCTCTAAACAAACACTAACAGCAACTAGTGAATGTTTTTATAGCATGATAAATGATATCAATAAACAAGAAAACAGATGCACACCAAGGAAAATATGGTTCTCTATATAGCACTTACCGTAACAGTTTCAACTGAATAATACCCTCGATCAACATAATCTCCCATAAACAAATAATTTGTATCTGGACACTGTCACAAAGGATGAAACACATGAATACAAACTGCCATATGAAATGCATAATAAGACAATTTGCAATATAAAAAGAAGAATATCTCTGGCAAACATTTAAGCAATACATTCTCCTTTTGGAGGTTTCCTTGTTTGAGAATCAGACATCAAGGTCCCAGGGACTCATGCAGCCATAAAGTCATCCATTAATGGTTGTGTGATATTTCCCAAGTATGCAACACAGGATGACATATTATACACTCTACACAGATCATTTCTCTCTACGGCAGGGATATAGGAAAGTGGTAGTGTAGTACGGCTCGCAGTATTAAATATGGCATGCTACTGGTAGTGCACAGATCATTTCTCTCTATGGCAGGCATATACGGAAGTGGTAAACTGAGTAGTATTAATTGTGGTATGCTACTGGTAGTTTTAAATAGATGTTTCAGTAACTCTGTCTGAACATTGTAAATTATAAGCATGCTATTCCTCAAAACAGATAAATAATTGCTGTTATCTTTTCTGGAAATAATGATGTAACAAATGTAAAGCTTTACCATCCTAAAACCAATTATATTTTTATCCATGTGCTAAAAAATAAAACTAAAAAGGAAAGTGATAAGGACCATAAATTAGGTGTTTGGGAACAGAAGCGTTGTTTTTATGATCCTTACTGAACGCAATCTCTATGGCACACTTGTTTTGTGTAATAACTCAGTAATCAGTATAAGCTTTCAAATAACAATATTTTATTACATACACACACTCACCACAAGTATTTCCTTTTTTAACTTCTTTATACAATTATATACTATTAAAGCGTCAAATATCATCTTAAAATTCATATATACATGAAAGGATATTGAACAATCAAATCTTCATGAGCTACCCACTTCCCCATATATCACAAATATAAATTACAAAATTAAAACGGATTACTATGATCATGGAAAGGAAACAATAACAATCCTAAGACACAATGTTATTTCAATTTATTTAAAATAATTTCTAAAAGTTTTCAGAACTTCCAAATCAGGACAGCAAAACTGAGCATTCATATTCGCATTTTGACAGGCTACGCATCACAAGGCCCCTTTGGGCTTAAATGCTTAGTTAGCTGGTCAGTATGACTTCATTGCACAGACACACAAAATGATGCTGCAAGTATAATAGACAAAAAAAAAAGTTACCTTTCCACCAATGCGAAAAAGTTCAGCAAGATCGTGAAATTGCCCATGGATGTCACCACAAATGGTAACAGGGCTTTTTACCGGCTGCAAAATAGGCATCAAATATTGAATATCACAAAGTCTGGGTTGCATTATTATGTCAAAAATCGTAATTCGTAACTACTACACAAATCCAAGAGTATAAATGATTTTAACAACTCTAGAGTATTTATGATTTTAAAAACTCTTGTAAGTTGTAAGTATATGATACTAGTTCAGTGAGACATGGGATGTGACTGTGATTCATATAATGTAGCCAGCTGACAAGAATAGCGCAATGATACCAGCGTAACATGTTAATGATGGCACAAAATATGAACAACTTCATCACGAGCTACGTGACGATCTTTCCTTTTGGGAATGTTTCTCATCAACTGTCCACTTTCCGTTAACGCACAATGGTTCACTAATTCCTGCCCAATCTCAATGTCAAGTAGTATCATTACTACTCCCTCTGTTTTCAAATTATCGTCGACCTTTTCTTTTTCATCCGTTCTTAAATAATTGTCCTCTTTCAAAACTATCCCTTTTAGGAAAGTACTTTTACCACTTTATCCTTACTTTTTCTACCAACTTTAATTATGGCCACATACTCAAGGGCGTTAAAGGAAACCACACATTTCACAAATATTTATAATATTGTCAAATACTTTTTCTTAAACGGTGTGTCGGGTCAAAGTAAACAATATTTTGAAAATGGAGGGAGTATTTAGTTGCTCAACTTAAAAAGGATACCACTCTCCTTAGCCCTCTCAGAAGCAAGGAGTGACAATTTATTCAGCACAGATGGAGCAAGTAGTGTTCCACCAACGTCGAGAGGCACCAAAAAGGCGATAGGTCCAAATTTGAGGCGAGAGGCAAGGCGCCAAAAAGGCGCTCATTGGAAAAATAGTAAGGAAAAATACATATAAGTATATAACTTAACAAATATCAACAAAACATGTTATAATAGAGCATAATACATGAAACTAAGTGTTGGAAAACTAGTGTTTTTAAGTGAAGTAAATTGGGGCTTTGAGGCACTTATTAGGGTAATTGGGGAATTATGTTATTCTTCATGAATACATAAGAATACTATATTTATTTGTCCAATTCGGATTTCGGATGAATAAGTTATAGAGGCTTAAAGTATAACATTGGAAGTGTTGGAAGTGGGTTATCCCGTATTGAAAAAATATGAAAGGTTTGAATGGTTTATATACATAGGCACCTTTTGTGTTGGGTAAGCTTGTATAGAAAGAAATATCCCTCCCGCGACCATAGGGGGGGTGCGAAACAAGATTCAACTTGCCTTGGGCCGGCTTACTCGTGTGCCCGCACATGCGGACACGAATGTCGGACCAAATTGTGCTACCTTGAAAAGTCCACCTTTTGTTTATTTTTTGAATTCAATGTCTGCTTTAATTGGGCCACAGTTGACCTGATTTCGTTTGCCTAAACCTAAAAAGTACAAAAAAAAACCCAACGAGCGCCTTAGTCGACTTTTTGGCGCCTCTCGCCTCAAGAAAAGTTGCCAAAGGTGTACGCCCTGCTTCTTCAGTCGCTCATCGACTCGCCCAGACCCTTTGAGGCGCCAATGCCTCGCCTGAGGCGCCAAAGGTGCTACAAGTACTATTGTTAACCATGCTTTTCCAATTGACTGTATCATGTTGATTGCATCATTTAATAGATTTTCATGACTTAACTTACAATTTCTAAACCTCGATGTAGATTATAGTTATTTCTTGCCATACCAAAACAGAATAAATAATTTACTAGCTGTACGAATGCAAAGAAGATTTAAGATTCATACCTGAACATTACTTTCTTCCATTAGTATCTCTTTTGCCTTCTCGCATAATCCCCTAACCTACATCAATGCAGGAAATATGTATAGACACCATCAGCTTGATTACAAACATTCATTAAACTATATATGGCCCATCAAAGACAGCATCTTTCCAGAAATCTACAGCTACCAAAATAATCCTAGTGGTGGCAAATCATCATGTCAGTCTCTTACACAACTCTTGATGTGATTCAACTTTTATCAAACACAAAACATCAAACGATAGACGGAAAATGATTTTAGAAAAACAATGACATACACATAGTAGCATCAACCGATTATAGAAAAATTTCTAGCAATTGCATTCAAGATGAAAGGGCAATCCTTTAGAGCATACATCTAAAGGTAGGTTCTCCGGATGGATGCTATAATTTATCGATTGTTGTTGAGATTTGTATTTCTGGTAGAAATAGAGTTAATGGGGCTCACAAAGCTAACAATAGCACCAAGAATCTCCTACCATAATGTAATCTGGTTCCAAGTTATATAATCATTCTCAGTAAAAAACAAAAGAAACACCATGAAGCTGCTATCAAAAGTGCAACTTAATATCCAGTTACAAAAGGAAATTACGTAGCTTGCAAAAAATCAGTATGACAAGCAAAACATATCATCTTCTAGTCAAGGAAAGTGATAGTAACCTCCCAAATCTTAAAAATATCCCTAGCATACTCCACAAGGAAGCTAGAAAAGTCAGCAAGCACGTCCTCATTTGAGAAAACCCAAGGATCTGTCAAAATACCACTGAAGAAACAACAGTGGTAAAAAATTCTATAGTAAAAGGGACTATGTGAGGGGGGAAATAAAAGACACCCAATTGAATTTGGAACTAACCCAAGACACTGCACAAATAATGAAACCATGTTCCATAGCTCCCAAGCAAACTGCAAACATGTCCACCTAATATTTTCTACCGATGAGACCAACCTCCTTGGCCCAGCTAATAATCTTGTTCAAAGCGGCCTATGTCATGGTGAATAAAGAAGCACGAAAAGTCGATCCTCCAAGCAACCTCAACCAAGAACCACCATTTAGGCCACAATTATAATTATCTTTTGGGAAAAGAGCATTACGATACCTCAAAATCAAACCTCCACATCCTCCATGTCCAAATCTAACATCATCTGATTGAGGTAGACCTCCAAGACTGATACATCAGATCCTCACAACATCCAACTTGAGAACAGTGCCTCCTATACCTATTGCTAAAATCCATGACCACTCACTAGCCACTAAAGCACCATCCAGGATCTAGTTACCCCAACAAAAGCACTTTCAGAGACCATGCTGAGTCCCAACTTCTTACCAATCTCCTTAAAATACAATGGTCAAAATCTTAAACTTACTCAAGGCACAAGACTTACGGTTTTGAAGTCTCTTTGTCCCAAAACAAAATTTTTAGGGAAAGGCCGAAAGGGCAATGAAAGTAGAGTTTCTACTCGTACTTAAGACACTAGCATAGAATTCATAAAATCACTGAAGAACTTGCCTTCAGGAATTTTAAGCGCTGACTATAACTCCCTGGGGCCCAAAGCTTTATCCCCTCTTCAAAAATCGATATCCTAACCTCCTCTCATCACAAGTGTCTTCAACAATGAACGTCTCGCTGAATAGGGCAGGCACCACCAGTTAACAACTCAATTTTAGGGCTAGCCAAATTTTTCCCTAGTAGGGATGTCTATAGAGTCTAGTAATTTTCAGCAACCGAAAAAGCAACTATTATCAGTAACTGCAAAAAGAAAAAGTAACTACTTTTACATGTCAATAACATAAAATGAATACTTTTGGCCATCCAACCACTAGTGGATCCATGTGTCCCATATGGGGTCACGGGACCCCCACTAAAAAACTGAATGCCGTTTTGACATGAAATTAAGCAAAACTCCATTCGTGTGCCCCACTGAAATTGCGCGTGTAGTGAGCTTCTATGCTATACAATCTTACTCCTTAATAGAAAGGAGTTTGTATATATGCTAGCCAAAGTTTTGTTAGTTGTCCAATGTAGGACAAACCCAAGTTTTCTAACCAACTCCAACACTACACTTTAAGCCTTAATTTTTTCTTCATCTAACCACCGATTTGGACAAATAAATATATGATTTTGATGCTCTCACGTAGGGTTGTAATCGAAACGATTCAAATCAAATCGAATAGCACAATATTCGTATTCGAATTCAATTCTTATTCGTGAAACTATCCGAATATTCGTATTTGTATTCGTTTGTTATTCGAATATTAAAATTGATTCATATCCGATTCGAAATTAATATTCGATACTATTCGAGTATCGATTCGAAATTTTATTTCTGATTTTTTTACAAAATCTATTTATCAAACAATGATTTAAGTATTTGATTCGAGTATTCGAATTTTCAATATGAATAAAGCATTCATAACATCAAATATCCATACCAAAAACCCATAACATCAAATATATTAAATATATAATTTATTCTAATAATATTTAATTATATATATATTTATTAAATATATTAAATATATAACTTATTAATATTCTAATCGAATACCATCACACTCGTATTCGTATTCGAATTCTTATCGAATAAAAAAAAATCGATTTGTATACTCTCACGGAGTTGGAACACAATTTCACTATTAACTTTGTCTTTAGACAAATGATTCATTAAGAAAATTGCACCATTTCCTTCACATTTATTACAATCTTTCAACGCAAATATGATTTTTTCCGCTTTGTATTGTAATAAAATATCTTTAAATTTGTGCCACCATTGAACAAAACTTCCTAGATCCGCCACTGCTTCCAACTAGATTAAATTGTCGATAAAAATGGTCTAATCATAGAGTCATAGACCATCTTATGCACCATAAAAATATGGTTTGCAGCCCTTATAATATGAAACACATCAGCTTGATTTCATGATTACTTGTCTGACTAATTCTAGACCGATTCTTGATATATTAAAATTAAATAAGAGCATAGGATTAATTTAAAAGCATACACACATCATGCGGGCCAAGGGGCATGGCCAAAGCAAATCCAACTAAGACATCTCAAACACATTTATAACTTTAAATACCTCAAAATGCAAACACTTTATAACGTGAAAAACAAGTTTTAACATAATATAACAATTCCAGACTGCAAATGTTCTCAAAAATATTGCCCCCTCCATGACTCCATCCCACTTAAAGGGTCCCCTTTCCATCTAAGGATAGTAAAGAGTGTGATTATTACAAATTCCTCAAAATTCCAAGTCTACCACTCACATACTACAAAATAAACAATATGTATACTGTGACGGATTACATGGTGATACAACAAGAATAGACATGTATTCTTGAAAATTAGTAATTTAAAGATGGGTTAAGTTCATTCATGAAACAAATTTAGGGCATAGCGCTAAGATCACTAACATTTCAAATTCAAATAATGTCCTAATATACCATAACCCTAGCTCAACTTTTTTTCTAGATCAGCCATAAATAAAAATCATAAAAGATTTCGCTAACACAGATCTGTCGAGTTAGTCAAATGAGATCTTTACATTTGTTGAATGAGAGGAAATAAGGGACAAAATTAGGGGAAGAAATTAGAAGAACCTCGGACTCGGACAAGGGTTTGCACTGCATGAGCTGAGAAATCTGCTCGTCGAGGTTGCCATGTGTGTTGGAAGCTGCTAGATCCACACTCATCTTTCTTGCTCTTCTACTATGTTCTTGTATTTACAGATTAGGGCTTTTTGTTGCGATCCTTTTTCGATTCACAACTAATCAATGGCGATTTTGACTTGAACAATAATGAAGGTGTAGAGAGAGAGAGAGAGCTCGCAAGAGTGCGAGCGAGAAATGGCGAAACCAGATGGGGAGAGAGAGAGTGAAACCCTCGTTAATCGTCGATCTATCAATCTTTTTCCAGTTCGTTTGGGGAGTTAGTGAGTCACCTTGGATGCCATTTAGGTTTTCATTTATTACATTTTTCCCCTCGTATGTTTTGAGAAATGGTTTTATCACCCTAACTTTAAGTTAGTTCCTAGAACCACAAAAATTCAAGTGATGGAGGGGTAAGAGAACCAAATGTCTGGCTCAACTCTTGAAGGGTCAGTTCAAACTCATTCGTTAATCAGTTGAGTTGAGCTACAAAAATAATTAATTAAACTTTTCAGACATGAATTCTTTGGATGGAACGAAGGGAGTAAATAAAACCGAGTCAATTCATTTAATATAGTATTAAGAATAAATTAATATACAAAAATTAGCTTTTTTTCTTAAATATCATGAAAAAATTAGTTATATACTCAAATGTTAAGTTTTGAATGCCACACTATATTTGACTCGAGAGTAAAATTCAAAAACAATAGGGGTGTGTTTGGCACAATAGTTTTTGAGTTTTAACTAATTGTTTTGTAATTATCGATGAAAAAGTAACAAAAAGTTTTGCAGCCAAAGAGAAAGAAAGTCAAATGACTTAAAACTGTGTGAGTAAAATATCAATAGTTATCCTTCCCATTCTGTTAGAGCATGTACAACAAAATTCCTCACTTAGGGAGCTTAAGCTCCATTTTTTTATTATTATAAAAATGTCATCAAGCTCCCCATTGATGTGACAAAAATGCAGCTTGGGTCGTCCATGTGATGGGTAGGATATATGGGCTTGATCTGCTTCCTTGAACCTGATTAAGACCACAGAAAACCTTAGTGGAAGTGCAAGGCTTGGCATCGCGAAACCACTCCGGCGTAAGAGTAAGTATCGTGTGTGTGAGTCAAAAGATAATTTGACGGAGGTTTTAGGCTCAAGAAAGTGTACGTACTTTGTTTGTGGTTTATGGAGAGGTATTTGTAGGCCCCTTATGACCTAGAATCCTGATGGGATTCAGTTTCCATAGATACCCAGTCAATCAAGGATGGAATCCCTAAATTGTAGGCATGATAGGCGGCTAGCCGCGTGAATGTAGGAGCAGATAAGGCAAGTGTTCTGCTCGGATAAGGAAACCTCTGACTTGTCTTGGGGAGCAAGTTTTTTGAGTTTCCTGCTAGATATGTGCCCGGACGAGCAAGGCTCTACCCGGCTACCTAACGTAGACTGATTTAAGGTAAGTGTAGATCCCGAGTGTGGCCCCTGATCGGGCAAGCAAGGCCATTGCTCAACCAGGTTTGGATGGGATAAGTCAGATTCCATGCCCGCTATGAGTATGGTCCCCGGGCATGGCCCCTAGTCGAACAGGCAAGGTATGTGCCCGGCCAAGCTTAGGCTGGAGTTGTTTTATCCGTTGCTTGAAGTCTTGTTAGCTCTGCCCGCTAGGCTGGTAGGCCCCATACTAATTATGCTCGTGACTGGCACGTGATGATAGCTCGTGTCTTGTTCGTGACCCGACTTGGGCCGGGCACATCAGTGGCCCCTAGCTCCTTACTTGCCGAGTATTCATGCTCGGAGCGAGGAGCGTGTATGTTGGATAAGAATACTCCTCGTTTGGTCTTTAAACATAAGTATACATATCAACATTCTAACCATATTTGCTTTGAATGTTAAAACGGAAACCTTAAAACCTATGCCCTAAACATCAAACCCTACAATATAATGCATGTGCATACGTCGTTTACAGATGCTCTTTGGGCCAATTAATGCATGTGCATACGTCGTTCACAGATGCTCTTTGGGCCAATTAATGCATGGGCATGTACGTGGGCTAGGCTCTTGTGATAGACTCACGACAAAAATTCATAACACTACGAATGTCATTAAAGCCCATCCAGAATCCGAGTTACATTGACTTGAGCATGATCTCTCTTTGTTATTGGCCCCAACAATAAGGATTATGTTGGGGAAACGGGATGACTCAATTACCCAGACAAACAGGCCAAGCCCTCCAAGAACTTTTGGGTTTTGGGCGAGAAGGCGGTCGCATCTTCCTTTACCGCGTTACAAGGTGACCCTGTTCCCAAGGAAGAAATCTGGATAATGTTTGTGCCAAATGAGCTATCGTGTTCATAAAGGAAAGCGACCGCGTCCGTGCGACAAGTTTGTTTTGTCTGTTTTTTTTTAGGTTGTTTTAGGGTTTGGTATTGTATCTCTATATATAGTTGTAACCCTAAAATGTGTACAAGGTTTGTATAATAAAATTTCAAAAGTCTGTTGGCTCAAATCTCTCTCTCTCTCTCTCTCTCTCTCTCTCTCTCTTACTATAAAAGTTAAGTTTGTTTCTTACAATTTAATTGATAGACAAAAATAATCATTCACCAAATAAACTACCTACCATTTAATTAAGAATAAAACAAGTAAATTTATCATGACAAAAATAATGTTTTGACAAAAATAGTCCTAACTATAATAAATCACTCACTATTAATTAAGGTTGAACAAGTAAATTTGTCATAGGCTAATTAATTCCATGAATAATTAAATAATCATTTGATCCCTTGACTTGTACATATTTTAAAGCTAGGTCCTACATTATTGAATTTTATTCATTTCGTCTTGTATTTTGATTTTGTTATCATTTTCTCCCTCCTACCATTATCGTTACAAATATCGTCCAATATATTCTAAAATGACAAAAATATATTTACTCAAGAGACTAAAACTTTATTTGAAACTAAAAAAATATTTGAAACTAAAAAATAATATAGTTTTATTTCTTTATTTCTTAAATATATATGTTCGGGAAATACATTATTAGATGTATATAGAAAATTATAACTATAATGATAGATTTGTTAGTGAGTATCAAACTATTAAGCAAATCTGTAGCGAGTTTAGTTATTGTCCATGAATAAGCTAAGAGAAACGAGTTAAGAAAATATGTCATAATGTCAAGAAGATGAAGAAAATGAATAACCAATTGATGAATCTATACATTTTATTAGAAAATAATGCTAAAATCTACTATTTACTTCTTTAAATTTTCAGACTACCACAACAGCTTTAAAACTATCAATGGTCCCTAACTTATAGATATTACAAACAAAACCAATGTTAGTAATCGCAAATAACTGAATTCAAAATATTTTACTCATTTTCATAATTGGGTTCCAAACCTCTAACCTCTTTTGGTCTTAATTTGATTGCTCCTCTTCATCGGACTTAAGGTAGTTACATGTGAGAATCTCTATATTTCTTTTTCTGGCTATCAATTTTATTTCTTCTACCGCAACTCTCTTTTTATTGAAATAGGTTGTCACCAACCGACATCCTTTTAAGTAGTCTCATCCTAAAATTAGATTTTCTTTTTACTTAGTAATTTGCACAAAAAGTGTATTGGAACTAAGAAATGAGAGATGCTTAAAGAAAGAAGTTCGACTAAACGAAAGTTAAAGAGATTTTATTGATGGTGAATTCTTAAAATTGAACAATGTCGAATAACTAGGATATATTATAGAATCGTACACAGTGCACTTTCTTGCAAGAATTATTCGACCCTATCAAATGTCTTGGGTTACACAAATATTCTTGTGGGATAAGACTATAATTGCTCTCCTATTTCTGGCACTCGAAAACTGGAGACTAATGTTGGAGTATTCTGTATCTTTTGTAACCCAAAAAATGAAGACGATGGAACTGATATATAGTTTTATATGTGTCCCTTGTAGATAATCAAATTTATGTTCAAATGGTTGTAACCCTTGGAACAGTCACCAAACAACTGCCAGTGAGACCCCCGCCAGGGTTATTCGTTGCGAGAATAATAAGTCGAAAGGAAACAGAACGTTTTGATTATTAACACTCATAAGCTCGTGAAACTTATGTGAATGTGCACTCCACACCCCCCAGATTCACAATGTAGTATTTATGAGCTCACCCATCTTCGAAACATAAACCCCGATTATACCAAATGACCAATGATTTTACTTAAATCATCAACATTTATGTCTCCATTTGAGCAAGGCGAGGTGAGTGCGTTTCTTGGTGATGGTGATAACGGTGTTGACGACTGCAGCGATAGTGGTGTTAGGGGTGGTGATGACGGTGACTGTAGGAATGACAGTGGTGGTTTATATGAAATACAACATTGTGAGATTTCCAAATCATCAAATTTTCAAAGATACATATGAGGTTTCAGTTTCAATTTGAAAATTTAAAAAATTTAAAAAATTGAATTTGAGTTTGTAAAAAGTGAAATTTAAGGTTGTGGTGGTGGTGTGTCCATAAATGATGACTTTTGCAAATGAGTTAATAAAAATTCAACTTTTGTGCTAATGGTGAAATTTGAGGTGACAGTGGTGGTGAGCCTATGAATAATGAGGTTAACGGAAGAAAGAGAAAAATGAAATAATAAATTGAATAAAATCTAAATTTCATTTTTTTTTGGAGTAATGCATTTTTTTCACCTTTGAATTTAAAATGAGACAAAGTATAACTATTGAAATAATTATTTATTATTTTAATTAAAATATATTTTAAATATCAAATGACAAACTAAATTATGAAAATATAATCAAATCTCACTTTGTGTCGCAAGTAAAATATGACCAAAATAATCCTAACATGTATGATTTTTCATTACTGTTTTTAACACCCATGAACGGGAGAGGACAAAGTCGGACAAATATAAAAATTATGTATGAAAGTGAGACATCATAGGTTGGGAAAGACATTATTAGAGGTATATGAAAAAATGTAACTACAATAATACATTTGTTGGTGAGTATCAAGATATTAGACACTTATATAGTATGTTTAATAATTACTTGTGAATAATCTAAGAAAATGCGTTAAGGTAAGGTGATATAATGTCAAGAAGATTTAAAAAAATGGAGAACTTCGTTGACAAATCTTTGCATTTTGTTAGAGAAGAACACTAGAATCTATATGATATACGTTTGAAGAAAGCAGTTCGAATTAATGGAAGCTAAATATATTTTATTTTTCCATTTTAGCAAGGCAAGGTGAACGTATTTCTTGGTGGTGGTGATACTGGTGGTGGTAGTTGCAGGGATGCTAGTGGTGGTGGTTAGGGGTAGTGGTGGGGGCGATTGTAACCATGACAGTGGTGGTTTAGGTGTGGAATACGATATTGTTAGATTTTTAAATCATCAATTTTTCAAATCTTCATATGAGTTTGAGTTTCAATCAACAAATTTAAAAATTCAAAAAATTGAATTTATGGTTTGTAAATAGTGAAATCTAAGGTTCTGGTGGTGGTGGGTCTATAAATGATGAGTTTTGCATATGTGTTAATTTGAACGAAGGAGTAAGAAATTAGACAAAGAAATAAAATAAAAATAAAAAAATTGATTTTTGAGTTAATGATGTTATTTGAGGTGGTAGTGGTGGTAATGGTGATGGGTCTATGAGAGATGAGGTTGATAGAAGAAAATGAAGGATAACAAAATAAATTAAATAATTTCTAAATTTCATTTTTTGAGAGTAATGCATTTTTTTAACTTTAAATTTAAATATGATACAAATTACAATTACAACATTGCTAGCCTTACAACTAATTTTATAATTTTCTTTACAACTACTAAGTCTTGTAAGGATAGTATTTTTCCTTTTATAATTATACCAAATTACAATCCCTCCCCCCAAAGTATCCATCAAATCACATAGTGCACCACAACCTAAGGTTTGTCCCATAATGATATCTGACGTTATATTTTTTCATATTTTCCACCCTAGCCGCGACAACGGTTAGAAAAGTCACGTTAAATAACATATGGTCTTCCACGATGTTAACTCAATGGAAATATTAGGAATTCAATGTAAAATTTAGGGTGCTTAAAGTTCAAATGTTAAAATAGAGCGGGGTCCACAATTCTATTTTTTCCTACTGAAAGAAAATCTAGAGAAAAGACCAACAATTTTTTCCGATCTTCACTTTCCACAACAAAAATTAACCTATAACCCGATCTTGGTTTTGTCCACTCCCTCCAAATTTTCTCTTAAATTTCATTGTCAATTTTCTTATCTTAATAATGTAAACAAAGCAAACGAAATATATGAAAAACAAACTCTTACTCATAGTTACACGTCTCCACGTACCCACCTTCTATGGTGAAACCCATCCACCACCGAAATCAATCAATTTCTCATCCCCCTTCATCCTCTTACATGACTTTACCTTTACTTTATCTCTCATAATTCTTTAAATAAACCAACTTGACCGCCATGGCAGCTTCTATGAGGTCAAAACCATCTAAAGTTATAGCTTCTTCAACATCTTCTCAATTTTGATACTTTGTTTTAAACCATATGCATATCGGTCGTATGCCCAATTTTCTCCCGCAAAATTGAAGAGTATTTCAATAAAACTCATAATTATTTCTCTTCATTCAAGCTTGTCTCTCTCTCTCTCTCTCTCTCTGATGAACTCGTCAATAAGGTTTATGGGTTTTCTGTCAATTGCATGTTTTTTCATGGGTTTTTAGTAAGTATACTCTATAGCCTTTGATTTGATTTCTACTTTAAGCACGACTTTTGCAAGGGAGAGAATGAGGGAGATCAGAGATGGAGCTTGGTTAGAATCGAAGGAGGACGACACTAGAGTTATGATAGGCGTGACCAGAGTGGGAAGTGTTTGGGCAGGATATGGGAACTTGCACCCAAAGATGGTAGTGTAGTGGCTATGGTGGGGCTAACGGGAGATTGAGGCTATTACGGTGGACCTGGAGATGGGAACTTAAACCAAGAGAAGAGAGATGGAGAGGGTGTGAGATTGTGTTTTGTACATTTACTATATTTACTCCTTAACCAGATAAGAGAAATGACATTTTCGCCCCATACATGGAAGACCATGTGCTATTTAACGTGAATTTTCTAACGTCCGTCAGTGGTCGGGTGGAAAATGAGGGGGGGGGGAAGTAAAGCCATATACCATTATGAAACAAACTTTACATGGGGGTAAACTATACGATTTTGTGGATGCTTTAGGGAGAAAGTGTAATATGGCCCTATAATTATTTTTGAATTATTAAAATAACTAGTAATACCCGTGCGATGCACGGGAAAGAATTTAATTTGGAAAAAAATAAAAAATAAAAAAAATAATTTTTATGCTAATAAATTACATAAACTTCATACAAAATTTTAAGGTTCAATGAAATAAAGAAGCAAATAAATACAAAAAAATATTAAGCAAAATAAAACAACCAATGAAAATTTATTTAAATAAGAACATTTAACATACATTTTGGAACACTTCTTTAAATACAACATTCGCCGTAGTACAACAATTTGGTTTATCATTTTCACATAACAAAATTCGAAGCCCTTTCGGATTAGTAACTCTAGATAGTGCGACATACAGTTGTCCATGACTGAAAATAAGTTTTTTCAAAAGTAGGCCAACATTGGACAGAGATTGACCCTGACTTTTATTAATTGACATCGCATAAGACACCATCAACGGAAATTGTCTTCTTTGAAATTTGAAAGGCAATCTTGGATCAGAAGGCGTCAATGACATTCGTGGAATAAGAACAGTTCCACCAGAGTTACCTTTTGAAAGAAGTTTGCATTCTAAAACGTGATTCCCAAGTCTCGTACCATTACATAAACCAAGGGAATGGTCTATGTTACGTAGCAACATTACTGGAGTTCCAATCTTCAAATTCAACTCATGATTTGGAGTTCCTGAACATTTAATTCCATTTAAAAATTCAGGAGTGTGAATATCATTCATTAAACCACCAGTTTTATCGGAATGACACGTAGAATCAGAGCTCAAATACAATTTTCCTGTTGAGTTGTTAATTGATACCATGTAATCATTGATGGAATTAACAACATCGAGAGTCGGCGCCAAAATAGCTCTATCTTCAAACAACGTTTCATCACACGAATCATTTCCAAAACCAGGATACGCACTTTCAACAATTCCAACAATTGGATCGTTGAAGTTCTTAATCAAAAGTTCGTCGGGAATTTCAATAGAAACACATCCATCATTTGGTTCACCAATTTTCCCATCGCCAACGTTTGCAATCCAATCATCAAAATATTTTAATTCTTGAAAATCCGCATTCACCCCATTATTTTGTAATCTCATATTCTTTGTCAACCTCAACACAGTGCAATCCTTCCACAGATATGACGAATTAATAGTAGCATGAACGATATCTTGTCTACTACCTTTTGGAATTACAGACAATATCTGTCGAAAATCTCCTCCAAACACAATAGTTTTGCCTCCAAATGGAATGTGAGCTCTTGTTGAATGAATTACTTTCATGATATCTCTCATGCTATGATCCAATGCTTCAAAGCAATATTTATGCATCCTTGGAGCTTCATCCCATATAATAACCTTTTATTTTAGAATAAGCTCTGCAAGAGGAGAACCATGTTTTATGTTGCAAGTTGATTCTTCATTTATAGTAAACGAAATGGAAAATCTCGAATGTGCAGTTCTACCACCAGGCAATAAAAGAGATGCGATACCACTGGATGCCACATTTAACACAATATGTCCTTGTGATCTCAACTCAGCAGATAAAGTCTTCCAAATAAATGTTTTCCCAGTTCCTCCATAACCATAGACAAAAACAATTCTTCCACGATCCAAAGTCGTTGATTCGATGATCGTTTCATACACGTGTCGTTGTTCATCATTCAAATTAGAAAGAAGATGTTTGTGTTCTTCACCCAAGGTTCTTCGATCATAACACATTTCATCGTGTAGTAATCTAGAAGGCAAGAATTGGAAAAACTGATCTTCTGGAAATGGCATTGATTGAAAATCACGTAAACTTCGTGCAGAACTTTTTAAAAGTTTCTCAACTTCCACAAGTGCATAACTCTTTATTTGATTCTCATTTAATTGCAATCCTACAATTGAAATCAATAGATATATTATATTCAAACTCTAAAAAAAATAACAAAATTAACATTTCTTATGTACCTTGATATTTGAATATATTTCTTTGCTTGTATAAAATGTCTTCAGATAAATAAGACCAGCATGATTCCCAAACTACCTCAGGGCGGCTTATAGATCCAGATGTTAGCAGCGTCGCAAAAAGAATTCTCATGGCATGAGTTGATGCCCAATGGCTCGCCTCAATAATTCTGTCAATGTACTCCTTATCATCACTTAACAATCCTAAAGCATAGCAAGCATCTCGAAAAGAAGGATATTGAACCCCATTAATTGCACATAAATCGTCATAGCAGGTAGCTCCACGAACTACATTTAGAAGGCATCGCAAAAATATAAGTCACGATCACGGAGGAACAAAAAAATCCGTCCAATTGCAAATCCTTTTTTTCGTGGCGTCCATTCGCGTATATTAGAATTCCAAACAAATTTTGTGGGAAATTCAGAATATGTTAATTTTCTCGCTTCACATATTTCTTATTAGCTTCCATCCATGCCAAAAACATACTCTTGTTGATTGATTCTCTATCCATGAGAGACTCAATTTTATCTGAATCTGAAAAATAACATTTTGTTGATTCGGAAGATGAAAATTTAGTCGCTCCACCGGGGGATACTTGTATTGTATTTCAAAACCAAAAATTCTCCAAGCAGCTTCACAAGATGAAATGTATCTACAATCATAGTACAAATTTACCTCGTCGATATTCCTTTGCGAATTACCTTCATCTGAACTTTGAAAAAATGTCGCAGTCACACGATCATGGCCCTTGTTTATATACTTGAACAAATATTTGATCGCTCGAGATTGATTGCACCACTCCACATTCAAATGAGCTCCATAAGTCAACAATAAGTAGCGATTGTGTGGAACAACATGTCTATTGTCCAACCAAACCCCATTCTTAAGATCCGTTATGCCATTATCTCTTCGCCTATATACTGGATAACCATCATCATCAATCGTTGTAGTTTCAACAAATTGTTTTGGAAAATGCTTTGAGCAACGCCCATCAATCATGCAAGGAGAACTCTTTCGATCAAGACCACATGGACCATGAATCATAAAATCTCTAACTACTGCATAATACAGTGGATCCTCATTTTCATCCGGATTTCAGCTGAGATAATACGATCAATTGCATCTGGTGTTGGCGTTTTGTCATCTTTAGAAAGAAATAATAATATGTGAGAATGCGGCAACCCCCTCTTCTGAAACTCAACGCTATAAACAACTGGAAAAAAACACAACAAATTAAAAAGTATTTTGTTTTAATGAGTTATACTACTAATAATGGAGAGGGTGAGATTTAAATAGTTGGTGCAACAATTAAACAAATATACTGCTCCAACATTTCCGAAAATCTTGTTTTTACGAAGATCATCCATAAGTCCATCAAGTTTGACTTTAAAAACTCTGCAAACAATATCTGGACGATCTTCAGATTTTAATCCACATTTTTCAACAAAGCGAACAATTTCCGGCCATTTGGGATTGCATGTAAATGTAATGAATAAATCAGGGTAACCTGCCCATTTACATATAGCCATGGCATCTTGATAGTTTTGTATCATATATCTTGCTCCTCCAGTAAAACTTGAAGGCAATATAATTCTTTTCCCTTGAGTTGATGCATCATTTTCCCCACGTAACAAAGCTTCATGCAAGCCTTTGTACATTTCACAACGCAATTGTTTTTGATGCAATCAGACATAAGTCAGACGTGCACTTTCAATCATAGTGTATGCATCAACGACAAATTGCTGAAATAGTCTTACTGAAAACATAACGGTTGTTGGCTCACAATCTCTCTCATGCATTCGATATGCAAAGAATTCTCGTATGCTAACTTTATTTCGTGCTCTTGAGCCAACTTTGGATTTAGAAAATGGAATATCTTCTCTGTATCCATCTTCACCGTATGGAAAAAACAACGGATATTGCATGGGAAGATAAGCAGCATTCAACTCATTTATACGCTTCAATTTTCCCATTTGAGTCTCAACTAAAATATCTCTTTCACCCAACATTTCATCAAAATCGCCAACGATTAACGCAACAACCTCAGAAGTTGATGGAAGATTATACCTTCTTGCATCACCACTTCGCCTACCAATTAATTTTAATTTCACATCAAATCTTCCTTCTTCAAACATTTTATCCTTTGCCATTCGAAAAGATTTCACCAACACATTATTCGTATCTAGCATACCCTTCAAATCAGAAACAATTTCAGCATGAAGATCATGACAATTTGCATCTTCCCTGTAAAAATAAACGTAATCATCATATTCAAATAATATATTTAGATTATGCATTAAACATATAAATTTTTGTAAATTATATGTACACATTTACCTAACAGACGAAATCCGATTTGCAATTTCATTTTCAGTATCATAAATGTACAACTGCGCAAATTTAGGAGTTGAACCCATTGATGGAAGAAGACTTCCAATTAAATGATAGTTTTGACCATGAAGTTTGAAAATGGGAGGACTTCCACCTTCATTGACACGCTTGTCTATCTTCCCTCCCATTGAAGTGAAACAAAACATACTATTATACGAACGAATATTCTGTCGAAAGTGTTTACTTTTATTTGTGTTCCCATATAACAATTCTTGTAATTCAAGAGGTGGTGGTTTTAGAAATGGAAATTGTATTTTTCCTTGAATACAACATAAACTAAACTTCGGATTGCGGGCTTTATAATGGCGAGCTAATCTTTCTTCATACCAAAACCAAGCACGACAAAAACAACAACTGAAAGTTGGATCCCCAATATCCCAATAACCTACAAAAACGATTCGAAATTGTAATAATCAATGTCAAAAAATAGTTACTAAAATTACAACATAAATGGACAAAACACAATTAGATAGTTGTACAAACCGTTTGCTGAAAGAGAAACACGTCCATCATTCATAACAACTGCATCATGTTTGTCCAAGTTTGTCATAACAACATCCGTAGTTGGATGATTGATGACAGCTGCACATAAAAAAATATTCTTCAATCGTTCAAATACACAAACATAATTATATACAAATCGCAATAAGTTAATGTTGTGACGAACTACATTAGATCGAACACATTCATACAACTTATTCTGCGTTACAGTGTAATACATTTTCCCAAATAACATTGCAAGTATTTTTTTATTCAAATTTAATGAGTATAACAATTAGGAGTGACTTTAGACAAAACTAAATTAAAAGTAGTAAACTTTTTGAAGAAAATATTGCTTTTAATGTGTATAACAAATAGGAGCGGCTTTAAACAAAATCAAATTAAAAGTAGTACTTCCTCCGTTTTCAAATTATTGTCTACTTGGACTCGGCACATCGTTTAAGAAAAAAACAATTCATTGTATTATAAATATTAGTGAAATGTGTGGTTTCCTTTAATGCCATTGAGTATGTGGCCATAATTAAAATAGGTGGAAAAAGTAAGGGTAGAGTGGTAAATGTGGTTTCTTAAAACGAAATGTTTTGAAAGAAGACAAATATTTAAGAACGACGAAAAAGAAAATGTGAACGATAATTTGAAAACAGAGGGAGTATGAGATATCAAAAATATTATCATTTTCATTTCTATTTGTCATATACATAACATTAAAATTATTATTTTCATTTTTATGCTTTCATCAAAACTTTACTTATTTGACCTTAATCACAATGGTAATTAAATATTTTTTCTTCAAAATATAAACAAAATAAATATTTTCACACCATACTTTTTAAGTTGTACATAGCAATACATAAAGAATGAAAATAACTTAAACATATGTAATTGAAAATAAAGAGTATACAAAACCACTTACAATCTGATAAAGACAATGATTTATCGTAACGTAATTTTTTGTAAGCACTTTCATTAATGCTATCACTGCAACGATCATCAGTACTCGTTAAATCAATACTTGTTGAAGGGCTTGCTCTTGCTGCCGAGTAATCATGATTGAAATAATAGATTCCAGTAGTCCTTGAATTCACTGTTTGTAGATATTTTAGTAATAAGATAAATAGAAATAATATAACAAAAAATATCGTAATAAGCAAATTAGACTAATACCATTTTTCGTAATTGGCCCACTTCGACATGAAGTTGTATTTTCAGTATCATGATCCACCTTTAATACTAAGCAATTAAAATAAAAAAAATTAAAATTACACCACTTACAAAACTAATTAGGAAAGTAAATATAAATGACAAATAACATATCATTAACTATTAGCATAAAAATATATTATCGACTAAAGTTTATCTATCTAGAATAATTTCGGTGCACTCCTTTTATTTGTCAATTTTTAATCGCCCCACTCCCCGAAAAGTTTTTTATAACAAAAAAAGTAACTTCTTCCAATGGCAAATCCAAAATATTGAACCATGAAACAACAATTGTACATCACATTGCATGGAATTAACTAATTTTGGGCATCACGATGCATACAATCTTACATTGCAATGCATAAAGTGCGTCTTTTCATTTAAAGACAAATATTGGGTAGCGGATGCGGTTACACACTTCGCATAATTGCATAATTGTCCCTTTCTATAAGTTTTTTATTGTTACATTACCCTTTACATTTTTTCTGTCAATTTTTTACCCTTTCCGATTTTTATAAATAACAAAGCAACAAAGCGTTTACATTTTTTTTAAAAAAAGCTCAGCCCCAAATTTCTTAATAAAAATTTAAAGAAATGACATACACAAATTTGGCCACGATACATCGATTGTACATCAAAATAGATTAAATTAGCTTATTTTGGGCACCACGATGCCGAAATTAATACAGTGCGATGCGTAAAGTGCATTTTTTCAGTTAGAAAAAAAAAGATCGGGAAGTGCAGCTGTTATAAATTTGGCATAATATACTTTTTAATGTTGCATTGCGATGCACCTTATCAACTTTTCCACTTGAAAAAAAAGGGAGTGAATAGGTTAAAAACATAGGAAAGGCCTTTCCCTATTTAAAAATTGATTACAACCCCTCTCCATTTTTTTAAACCCAAAAAAGTGACTTCTTAAATTGTGATGCATACAATATCACTCCTCAATGCATTAATTTAAAATCACAATGCATCAAATTGATTTATTTTGTGTATTGTGATGCAGAAAATCTTGCATAGGAATGCATAAATTGTACCTCACACTGCATGCAATTGTTTTTTTTTATTGTCATACACAAAGTTTTGTATCGAGATGCAATAATTGAATTTTTCCGATTTTTTAAAAAACATGTCAAATGGATTGGTTACTAAGTGTGAGAAAATAACAAAAAATTACTTTGTCCCTAAAAGATTTAAGAAAGATCCAATACAAATTTCTCCTTCTATTAATCATCACATGGGCCAAATGAAATGGGACATTTTTTAATTAGTGAGCCCAATTGAGAAAATGAAATAATTTAAGCTTGGCCCAAATCGGGTACCCTAATACTAAGAAGATCAGATCAAATGTGAAGTAAATATAAATAGAAACCTAGCAATCTAGGGTTGGAATCACAATGAGATATTTAATTCTCTCACATCCCAAAGTAAAAACCCTCTCTACCGTTCTCTTCCTCTTCTTCGGTCGGTCCAGTCTCTTCGTCTTCTACGTTGCTCCGTCAGTCCATCTTCTACATCAATGAACAATAAATTCATCCACTCTGGTTCAATTAATCCGATTGCTACGATTCTTCTATAAAACATGGTGATCGAGCCATTTCATATATGTGTAAGTTATTTTCTGCTATTTTATTTATAGAGTTTAATGTTTGTTTTCATTCATCTAAACCTTCTACTCTCCTGTTGAATGAATTATGAAGATTGATAGAGATAATCTACACAAAGGGTTTCGGTCAGTTGTTCAAAAATGAAAGAAAAATCAGTAAAGATTCAACTACTTGGCTTCCACCATATTTACTTTACCATTTTGAAGGTAAGATCTGTATACATAAATATATATATTTTTTAAATTTTAATTGTGCTTATAATTTACTCCGATCTGACAAAATCGTTATTGTAAGTTTCAGATCTATAATTTTTTTCAACAAAATAAGATGAAGTATATGAAATTTGTACATAGTATTAATTATTTACTCAGATCTAGTTATCGTGACATTTATTGTGATAGATTTGTTTTCTGATATGAAAAGTATTACAGATCTGTGTAATCAAGATACAAAAATGTTCAGATCTACAAAGAAATTCGAAATATTTCGTATTGGCAATGATTTATTATAAATTTCTCCATGTTTTTACATCAAAGTGTGTAACCGATATATGATATACCTTTATCGGGTTAAAAAATTATGATCGAGTTTTTTTTTTGAATGAGCAATATATCTATCAACATGCCAATTTGTTTTTTAGCTTTGATTTTAGGATTTGCATTGTAATTATGTTTTGATAGATGTATTGGCTGATATTGAATGCTCTTCTCTTCATGAATGATTTTGATGAAATTTTTAGATGGCTGATTTGTATTCTGGCTTGGTTTTGAATTTTTAATGTATCTTTTTATTTATTTGCTATTATAGAGATTCAAGTCAGTGTTGATCTACAACTTTTATCCTTAACTATCATAAAATTGTTCTAGGGTGCAAGTTCGTCTCCTAATGAATTGGTAGCAAAGTGTTCACCTCAATTTGTTGTTAATTGCCGGAAGAAGAAAAACCGAACCAAATTGGAGTAATGTGACTTGATCATTACTCATTTACTCATTTCTAACTTGTATGAAATTTTAAATTTGGTTTTCTTATTTTGTAATCGCGACCAAAAACCTTGACTTGCAGAAGAAGCACATTCGCTTCCTCGATAAAGATTTTGTGATGTTAGTATGAACTTTGGAAGTATTTTTTTGTTTCATTTTCTTATCCAATATTTTTTAATCAAAATTTGCTTTTTTTGTTCTAGCAATGAATTTATCCTCGAAGAAGGTATGTTTTAGATTTTTTACTTTGTTTTTTTTTTTTTTTTTTTGATTTGTGAATAGATGAATGAATTTGAAGAGATTGAGCATTCTTAAGTTACAAAAGGAATTTAAGAGATTTGATAGGAAAGTTACAGAGATAACTAACTCACCAAGATGTCACACATAATCCTAACAACCTCTTTTATTTACACTCGACACCCTTCCCTTTTTTGTCTGGGACTATGACTTTGGCTGCAGTACACTTGGCATCCTTCTTAGTTGTAGTATTAGCATTATCTGTATTAATAGATAACATTATCTGTTATATTTAATACTTGTTGTTAAATGGAGTCGTCTGAATATTGTTTACCTGTGAAAGATCGGTTTAGTACTTTGATAAACTAAGTAATGTCTTCTTTCTGTTGATTTTTTTGGGATTTATATTTTTTTATAGTTTGAAGCCCTTCCTCTCTCTTTTATTTTCAGCAGCAACGATTTTTCTGTCCACTCTAATATGTGGCATGATTTATTTATACTCCCCTACTTCTGATAAAGTAGTTCATATTTGAAAGCCAAACATTTTACAGATTTTATAGCATAAACACTTCAGGCATTAACATCAAAGGTCACACATAACTAAAAAAAAAAAACTACTTTACATTCTCATAAGTATGTTTTAGTTTTACTTTAAAGTGTTGTTAGTACAAATGTTAAGATTGGTTACTGACTCAGAATAATTGCAGTTGGTATCGAGACGAAGGAGTACCAAAGGAGTGTTGGAAACATTGAACTGATTTTGAGAAACAGTCTCACATCAAGAGTTTTGTAAGTTATATAAGTGCTTTATTTTTCTGTTTTGGATTTTTGCAAAACATACATAAGTTTTGTTGGCAGTAAAGTATACATATATAAGTTTTGGTGCTATCTTTTGTTTTAAATATTAAAAAAAACTAATTTAAATGATTTCTAAATTTACATGATTCATTCAATTTTTTTTGTTTTCGTTGTTTTTGTCAAACATATATCATTGGAAATGAAACAACTTTGTAAAAATCATTATTTACTTTTAGATTTAATCTTGTAGTTACCTAAAAAAATGTAAAACGATGCACATACATGTAATTCTGAATTAAAACAATACTGATGAAGGAGACTAACCAGAAAATGAAGTTTCTTTATTTGTAATGTTGTTGGAGATGATTGTTGATTTCGTGATCTTCATTATAATATTCCCTCAATACCACTTTCAGAACAGCAAAATAACGTTTATTTGTTGACACACATTCTTGCAGGTAGAAATGAGGAGGCTGAATTGATCATCCATATCTGCTGGAATGCAACATGGAAAAATGCAAGATAAGATTTCTTTTTCACACTTATTACAATTTCATTTAGCTTTGAATTCAGAAATTGAGGAAACAACCACTAAACTATCATTTTCAAACATAAACAAAATAAATTACTTACTTGGAGTTCAACTGTTATCGGATGTTATATCGACTTCTTCATTGATTTGCTACTTCAAAACCACCTGTCATCTTTACAAATCTTTATGAAGCTGCTTATGTTTGTCTCTTTGTTGGCCAGGATTTGGTTGATTGCTCCTTGCAGGTAGAAACAAAAGGTTGAATTGAAAAACCAGATCAGCTCAGATGGAACATCTAAATCTGCAAGATAAGATATATTTTCACACTTATTGCTATTTGATTTAGCTTTGTTTGGAGAAATTGAAAAAACACAAACTGCACTATCATTTTCAAACATAAACAAACAATATTCCATGCATGGAGTTTAACTGATATTGGATGTTATATCCACTATACATTTATTTGCTACTTCACAACAACCTGCCACATTTAAACATACATATCCAGCAGCTTACGTTCCGATCTTTATTGGCATGTATTTGGTTGATTGCTTCATATCAAGCTGCTTACATTAGTCGCTTTCTTCGCCTGAATGTGGTTGATTTTTGTATATACTAACACTTCATGGAATATGGGTAGAGAAAGATTTAGATAAAGACAATTACAATGTTGTACTGAAAATGAAAGGCAAATGGTATAATAAACTGATACACAATATATATATAGTATTTGTGTCCTTGGATTCTGTAATTGTGGTATACGAAACTGCTAGAGCTTATATTTTTTGGGGACTATCTGTGTAACTTGCAGCTTTATGGGTTGACATGATGTGCCCTTTGTTTTAAAAATAATATAACATGTTAATGTAAGTTGCAGCTTTTATGGGTTGACATGATGTTCCATGTTTTTTCAGCTGAACCAATTAACTTATAGATACTTTTAAGTCATTGGTTTCCTTCTCAATAGAAAGTTATTTATATTACTTGCAGCTTTGTGTTCAGTTTTTTTTTGGGTAATTTAGTATAAATATAATTATATTTTTATAAACATCAACAGCCATGTAATCTAGTATTTATCTGCCCAATGCATATCTGGAAAGTAATGTGCCTTTTGTGTGGCAACCCCGACCCCGGACCCGAGATGGAACCGCGGACCGGAGCGCCAAACGAGACAATACAAGAAGGGAAGAACATGCAAGGACACAAAATATTTTATTTTTAAAACTGACGTGACGCAACATTTCAGTCGCAGGAGAACTCGACACAAAAGGTCGGTATTTTCAAAATCATTTCACCTGATAAAACAGTTTAAGCAATAATTCCAAGTCTTCGGCGACACTACAGCCGGAACCCAAGCTAAGCAGTTAATACGACAAGGAAATAAATAAGAGCTAATAGGATGCTCAGCGGAAGACTATACGTAGTGAACAACACACGATATACAAGGCACGGCTAGTACAATTGCCGGCATCAAAAGAGAAGTAAGTACTACAAGAGTTAATACTACAAGTAGCTACAGGAATACACGAGTACAAGTCTATACAATCCCAAGCATAGTCTAGATGACTAGCTTATACCCATCGTCCTTGCAAAATACAAAAGAAGATAAGAGGACCTCTAAAACCACCTCTTCAACCGCAAAAGTCGAATCAAAAGAGAACTAAGGTGTACGAGCACTGCGAGCTTCAACAAGAAGGTCCTGTCCTGCTAGGATCTAAAAAAAGTACAGGGGAATGGGTAAGTCATAAAGACTCGTAAGCTATCAATCATGCATGACATGGCATTATGCAACACGTTAGGCAAGACAATATTTCAATCATGTAGATGAATTATTTAAGATGCACATTATTGCACATAGTTCACATAATATGAGGATATAGAGCTGGGCCGCTACGTAGACCTGCAAAACAGACACTTTCGATAGCGTGCGATAATCGATGGTTGTGATAATACATCGATCTCCGAGAGATGCTCGGGAAACAATAGTCATTCTCAATGGTCGCGTATTGGTTGGCCAAGGAGAGCTCTTCCCCACGTGGCCGCCGTGCGTGTGTGCGATAACAAGTATGCCACCGGACTTATGCAATGCCAAGTAGTATTTACTCAACAATCAATCAATATGGAACGAGTCCGACAAGAGCGTCCTCGTTCAAGATTAGTATATAATCTCATCAATAAACAATCAAGATTGAGCTCGACAAGAGCGAACTCAATATATCAATTATCAAGTATGCATTTATTATGTCATAAAGATACAAGCATGACAGTCAATTCATTTCAATAGTCTAGAATTAGTTTTCTAGTGTAACGCATGTAATAACGTCGTAGGGATCGATCATTGAGCCGGTATTGTTCGATAGCTCACTAATGTCGACTGGCTGAGTCATTTCTATAATTCAAACCAAATAGGGTTAAACACTATTTGCATTTCCAACTCCTTTCTAAGTCATCGCATCAATTAATCTAGGTCATTAATCCGTATAACAATCATAGCCAAGAATAAACTCAAGTTCCTAAATCATGGAACCCTAGAATCACATTTTCCCCAAATAATGGTCGAAATTCTATGACCCAAGAATAATAATTATTCCTAATATAGAGTAGAACACTTTTACTTCTAGGCTTAGTGTCCAAATCGAGACATTTGCATTCATGGTCTATAATTCCCAAATAATCATACTCTCTAGAACGTATCATATTCATGGTGGAACAAGGAGAGCAATGATTTAACATGAGAGAAGGGAAGCAAGATGAGGTAGCATGTTATCTCTAACATGGACCTAAGGGAAATCGATAGCTTACCTCAAGCCAAGCAAAATACGAAGCAAGAAAAACTGTCGGCGACAATTGCTCTACCCGACGGCGACGCAACGGCTGCCTTGAATCGCAAGCGGGTTGAATCTCTTGAATCGCAAACGGGTCTTGAATCTCTTGGAAGCCAACCCCTCACGCACTAATCTCACCAAGACTCTCACGCACAAGCTCGCCCTAGACCGAAGAAGACAAGGCGGAAGAAATGAGTCGTGAAATAAAGAGTAGAGCTGATGTAGTGTAGATTAGCTTGATTAAGTGTTAATGAGGAACACTTGTCAAATGATGAGTGATAGGAATAGGTTTATTAATCTTAATTAGGCTTAGATTAGGCTAATAAGACTCTAATACAAGTGGTTTAAGTCACTAATGGTAGAGGTTTAGTAAGGGTAAGTTCGTAATCAGCCAAAGTTGCAGAAAAATCACGTTTTGCTGGAAATCTGCACTGTTCGGTTGTGGAGGCCGAACATCCTTCATAATGTTCGGTTATGGTGGCCGAACAAAGCCCAAAATGTTCGGTTGGCAGGGTAGAACGATTCCTCAGGCCATACTTTAGGTCAAACAGGTCCAGATTTGCATGTATAACGCGTATAAGGCATGTACAACTCAAAGAAGCATTAGAATGAGTATCAAGGGTCCTAAAAACAATTATAAAAGTCTCTCAAGGTCTTGGCTAAGTCCAAATATCAAAGCCCGAGCAAGAACAAGTCAATCTAGAGCATGCAAGGCAATAGGCGTTCGATACGGCAATAACGGTTCGATCAAGGAATGCAATCGAGTCAATCATGTTAGGGATACTATTAGCATGTTAAAACATATTCTAATCATGTTAAACATGTATGGAAGACAAGTATACAAGTAGGTTTCGGGTTCTCACATTTTGTTTATCTAATAAACAACTTTGTTGCCTTTTTATTTATCTTGGGATCAATATATAATTCAACTTGCAGCTTATATTTTTTTGAGTCTATCCATGTAACTTGCAGCTTTATGGGTTGACATGATGTGCCCTTTGTTTTAAAAATAATATAATCATTAACTTTATATTTTTTTCGTTCCATGTTTTTTCAGCTGAACCAAGTAACTTATGGATACTTTTAAGTAATTGGTTTCCTTTTCAATACAAAGTTAATTATATTACATGCAGCTTTGTGTTCGGTTTTTTAGAGTAATTTTTTATAAATAAAATCTTTTTTTTATTAACATAAACAGACATGTAAAATAGTATTTATCTGCCCATGCATATCTGGAAAGGAATGTGCCTGTTTATCTGTTTATCTAATAAAGAGCTTTGTTGCCTTTTTATTTAGCTTGGTATTAATATACATACATATATATTATATACATACACACACACACACACACACACACACACACACACACACATATATATATATATATATATATATATATATATATATGAAACAGATTTCATAGGTCTGTTTTTTGTTTAGGACTTCAAAGAATATATAAATAAAGTCTATTTGTCTACTTGAATTCGGTATTTGGTTTCCTTCTCAATACAAAGTTAATTGTATTACTGCACAGCTTTGTGTTCAGTTTTTTTTGGGTAATTTAGTATAAATATAATCATATTTTTATAAACATCAACAGCCATGTAATCTAGTATTTATCTGCCCAATGCAAATCTGGAAAGTAATGTGCCTTTTGTTTATCTAATAAACAGCTTTGTTGCCTTTTTATTTATCTTGGTATCAATATATAATTCAACTTGCAGCATATATTTTTTTGTGTCTATCCATGTAACTTGCAGCTTTATGGGTTGACATGATGTGCCCTTTGTTTTAAAAATAATATAATCATTAACTTTATATTTTTTCGTTCCATGTTTTTTCAGCTGAACCAATTAACTTATGGATACTTTTAAGTAATTGGTTTCCTTTTCAATACAAAGTTAATTATATTACATGCAGCTTTGTGTTCAGTTTTTTAGAGTAATTTTTTTATAAATAAAATCTTTTTTTTATTAACATAAACAGACATGTAAAATAGTATTTATCTGCCCATGCATATCTGGAAAGGAATGTGCCTTTTGTTTATCTAATAAAGAGCTTTGTTGCCTTTTTATTTAGCTTGGTATTAATATACATACATATATATTATACACACACACACACACACACACACACACACACACACATATATATATATATATATATATATATATATATATATATATATATATATATATATATATATATGAAACAGATTTCATAGGTCTGTTTTTTGTTTAGGACTTCAAAGAATATATAAATAAAGTCTATTTGTCTACTTGAATTCCGTATTTGGTTTCCTTCTCAATACAAAGTTAATTGTATTACTGCACAGCTTTGTGTTCAGTTTTTTTTTGGGTAATTTAGTATAAATATAATCATATTTTTATAAACATCAACAGCCATGTAATCTAGTATTTATCTGCCCAATGCATATCTGGAAAGGAATGTGCCTTTTGTTTATCTAATAAAGAGCTTTGTTGCCTTTTTATTTAGCTTGGTATTAATATACATACATATATATATATATATATATATATATATATATATATATATATATATATATATATATATATATATATATATATATATATATATATATATGAAATGTATTTCATGAAGTGTCGTTTTTTGTTTAGGACTTCAAAGAATATATTAATAAAGTCTATTTGTCTACTTGAATTCCGTATTTGGTTTTCTTTTCAATACAAAGTTAATTGTATTACTGCACAGCTTTGGGGCGAGTATTTTAGAATTTTAGAATTGAATATAAATAAAGTCTTTTTTTTAAATATAAACAGCTGTGTGATATAGTATTTATCTGCCCAATGCATATTTGTTTAGTAATCTGTCTTTTGTTTATTTATATAATAAAAAGCTTTGTTGTCTTTTTATTTATCTGTGCATTAATATAGATATACTCTTTGTTGGACTGTAGTTGGTTAATTACTCTGCTGCCTTTGAACTGCTGCCTTTGAACATTAGGTAAATAACACACTTTGTTTATAAAACATAAATAATTAATATTAATATAAGATTAAACATGGAGCTTTACCAAGCACAAACAATTGACATTAGACAATGGGAAAAAATGTAATTTCATCCCTTACAAAAGAAGTAACAAACTCCTTCAGCTAGATCCGCCATTTCATTCGTTTCAGTCTCACTTGTCAAAAAAGATGCAATCTTGATCCCACTGTTGGTTGATTTATCTTATCAATTGCTCCATATTCAAAAGACACACAAAAGAACTATCTTATATTGGTCACTGCCTTGAACATCAGTAACAAACTACTCCAGCTAGATTCGCCATTTCATTCTCTTCAGTCTCACTTGTCAAAAAAGATGCAATCTTGATCCCACTGTTGGTTGATTTATATTATAAATTGCTAAATCTTCAAAAGACACAAAAAAGAACCATCTTATATTGTTCACTGCCTTCTACATCAGTACTCAATCCTTTTCAATCTTGACTTCAACTTTGGCCATCTTTTGATTTTCACTCCCACAGAACTCATCCAATAGTGATCTCTTTAATGTTGAGGCTACCACATCATTAGAAATAGGAATCTTGGTTACCTTCTTGGTAGGGGTTATAGCATCCACAGTTGCTGGATTCATCTGAATGAACTATAAAATGATAAGAATAATTTTATTTTGTAATGAATGAAATTTAAATTTATAACATATACCTCATGTAAGTCTCTCATTTCCGCAGCATCCATCCTTGGTAAAAAATCATAATCATCAATTAGATGTCCAAAATAATTTTCAATTAGTTTTTCATCTCGTATGACTTTTATAACTTGATACACATCATGATTAGCTCCAGTCTGCTTTCCTCTAATCTGAATCTTGAAGATAAACTTCTTGTCAACCAAAGATTCAATCTCTGTTGGTATTATCTGTTCAATACAGTCAATTAATTTTGTTAGTGTTTGTCTATCTAGTTATGTAAATTCTTAATATGTACTTAATATGCTCACCTGATCCGAATATTTGTTTTTGAGTGTCGTTGCTGATTCTCCTATTATTTCAGTGGATTCTTTGTCCCATAGCAAGAAAGATGTATTCCCTGTATAATCGACCACACGCAGTTGAAGCTTGTACCTGTTTTACACATTCTTATTAGCAATACCAAAAAAATAAAATTTAATAAAAAACAGTAATAATTTTGTTTTCCGAAAAAACGCACCTTATTTTACCAATTGCATCAAAAATGCCACATTTGTCGCAATAAAATTTTCCATTGGCCGAGTCATTTTCTTAGGACAACGAGTACATGCAATGTACCACCAATTGCTTCCTGAATCTATAAAATCTACCATGCCGTAGACCCAATAGCTCCCAACCTATTGAAAATATTCTTAAATATAAACTTTTAAATCGAAGACAAAATATGTAAAAGTTGTTAAAAAGAATTACAATGAAAGTTAAAATGCATAATTACCTCATTGATCTCATATAGTTGCTCTATTGTCCTAACCAGTTCCTGAGAGCCTTCAAATTCTTGGACTATAGATTGATCTCATTCTATTGATATGTTATTTATTGGCATGGTTGCTTTACAGTTCGAAATCAAATTATCACGGAATACCAACTGACATTAGTACTTGTTTTAATTTATTATGTGTTTAAAGCTTATTTACTTATATCGTTATCGTTAATCTAAATAATAATCGTCTACATAATAATAAAATTATTAGCACGCACTGCCATTAAAATCGCTATTTCTTTTATTTCTCCATTGATAACGACTTTGCTAACATAGAACGTGTTTGATATTCTAACCACATCGCGAAAAACTTCCTTGCGACACATTTCAGAGGAGAATTATGACGGGCTCATCAACAATTTAAACTAATTTATTCATTAGCATATCAACATATTCTCCCCACCAATGTGCATGCCAATGTTTTTCCATCCACGCAACCAAATAAAAAATTAAATATTTTAATTATGGGGAATAGAAAATTGGTTGATCATCACATATATTGATTTAATTGACTTAACTTTCGAATCTTCTAAAACAATGTCTATCATTTTTGCATGTCGCCCGCTAACTCTTTTTTGTTGTGAGTGAATTTCAGAGCTGTCGTAAGCTTCCCTATTACATCTTCACAACATTGTACAACAAAATATATTAGAAGTCGTGTAATAAATTCATAAATATTAACTGATTTCCAGAATGAACTTACCAATCAACTGTGACGCATCAACTTCATCTATGTTGGAAAAATATCCAAACGGCTTAAGATCATAAATTTTAACTGGGAATTTTTGATCAAAAATTTCTGTCACCAATGTTTTGCCAAGAAACATGATTTTATACTTCTCATTTGTAGTTTTAAACTTCATTATGTTGTCAGCCACAACAAAATCTTTAATGGCATACAAATGATTTTGTTTCAACGTGGATTTGAATTTGCCTACGTGTTGTTGCTTGATAGTTGCGTGAATTCTGGAACCCTGCATGAAGAAAGTCAATTTAATTGAAAAACGTATCACAAAATTAAAAATATTGAAAGGAAACTGGAATATGAATGTTTACCACCTTGTCATGAAAGATGCACTCTAAATTGTAAATTGTAGCATTGTCATTGAATGATGGCACACTATAAATGTGAGCTAGTCGAACCTTCAGTACCCATTCAATCTTCGATGGGTTCAACTCGTGTATCATACTGAAAAACAAAGGCATTTTTTCAGATTTGCTGGGTATTTTGAATCTTGAATGCACAGAAGCCATTGTTGGTGAGGATGGAAGGAAGAGGTGTATTTATAGTGATTAAGCTTGGCATACATCTGGTTTTGCTCACATCTTTCAAGTCAATAATTTTAAATTTATAATGATTACATTGCAAACTTTTTGTAAGCCAATGAAATTGCATGCAGGGTAATTCAGTTTTATTTTCAATATGTGAGGAAAACTGGTGGAAGCTTTACCTCGGTTATCCAAACTTGAATGGGATCCAGCCGGTTAGGATCAAAACTTTGAAGACAAAATTAATTCAAATTTACAATGATTGTATTGCAAACCAACCTTTTTTAAGCCTATGACATTGGTTGCAGGTCTCTTCAGCAAAATTTCCCTCGGTTATCCCAACTTGGAAGTTTGAGAAGCAATACAATAGGCGTTAGAAATTGTATCTTTTGTAGTTGTTTGTATTTTGTTTCTGTTGTCTTTTCAATGTAGGCCACTTTATGGCTGAAAATTTGGCTGTATATGATTTGTATTATTAGTAAATTAAACAAACTGCATACTCAAACAACTCAAAACAATGGGCAAATATTAATGTGGGCTACACGGTTTTGTATTAGATTTGGGCTGAATTGAGATTATTACATCTTTAACCCTGACTAACTGCAAATATTACTTTCTTATTTTGGAAATGTGGTTTTGGCGGGAAGTTTCCTGAAAAGGAATACTTTCTTGCTTTTATATATATATAGATATATATATATATATATATATATATATATATATATATATATATATATATATATATATATATATGACTTGTAAGTATTTGCATTTATTTGATCCCAAAAACTTACATCCCAATTGGGCTTATTCTGAAATTCGACTACGAAGTGGGTTGGGCTCATCAGTATTTATATGACCTTCTCATTATGCACAGAAGAATATAGGTTGTTCAGAGGGGTAATTTCGAGCCAATCCATTTTTTAAAAGTTTGTAATTTCCTCTTGATTTTTTTCAACCGTTAAAGTCTATTTTTGAAATACTGTTTCTAACCGGCCCCAATTGCTTTCTTCAACAGCTCCGTCCAACGCTTTAGATTCGAAAATCATCATTATTGCGTAACTAAAAGAGGATTGACTTGTCCGGTCAGGTCACGGGGGTAGCTCCCCGTTGTGGGGGTTTGGCAGCAACTCCCTCAAAAGGTAAACGATTTTTTCTGATTAATTAAGTTTGATACTGGAATGGACATGGGATAGGTTGGAGGATTTTCAGTAACGGCGAAAGCAGAGGATGTAGAAGATGGCTTACGACAAATGAGGATGCTGAGGAAGAAGAAGGCAGAGGAGATGCATTCGAAACATGTTTGTATCGTGATGCATCAATTGGTTGCTTAAATTGATGCATCGCGATGCATATTAGATTTGGTATTTTAAATTGATGCATAGCGGTGCATAAAATTGATGCAGTGCTATGCAAACTTTGATTAGATAATTTAAATCGATGCATCATAGTGTAAAAATTGGATTGGTAATTAAAATTGATGCATCGTGATGCATAAATTGGTGCAGCGCGATGCAAAATTAGATTAAGTAAATTTAAATTGATACATCGCGGTGTAAAAATTGATGCAACGCAATGCATTGAGTAAGTGATCTTCATAGCAAGCCTTCGTTTCATTAAGGGTATCATAGTCTTTTCGACCCAAAAAGTGAATTTTTCCGGTTGAAAAAAAATACGAGACTAAAAAGGGGACCAGCCCACAATTTCTTCTTGTTCAAGAATCAAGGGTCGAAGGCTCGAAGCTGACCATCTTCTTTTCGTTCTTTCTTTTTCATTCCGGATGAAATTCAGTTCGGTCCTTTTAGAAAAAATTCAACCACTTTAGTTCCCTTTTTTTTAACCCAGTAAAAAGCAATTTTATGGCGAAAATGTCGACTATATACTTAATAAGTCGAACACACACGCGGAAAGACAAATCATGCCTCGCGATTCAAAATGCAAATAATCATGCATCGCGATTCAAAATCATTTCTCGCGATGCACATAATCATGCATCACGATTCAAAGTTAATACATCGCAATTAAATTTCATGCATCGTGATTAAATTTTGTAACTGTTATTTTCATTATATTGTTTCTCATTACATTGCGATGCATCATGACTTTAAATTGATGCATCGCGATTGAAATTTGGTGCATGACGATTCAAGTTTTGTGCATCATGACTCAAATTTTGTCCATGAACCAACAAATTTCCTATAAAGCATTTCATCAAACAGTTTACACGCATAGCAATACACACACATAAAATGTATTTATTTTGAATCACACTCAAACAAAAACAAAACCAAAAAGAACACACACAAAAACAAGAATCCAAACTCTACTTGTAACAAATTTTAGTTAAGAAATTCCAGAAGAATAATTGACACATACAGTTTATGTCATCATTTTTATTAATTAATCCAACAAATCAACAAGTAAACACATCAATCTTACAATAAAACAATATTAAACTCATTAGCAAGTAGCAACTCGTTCTCGTCGTCTTCCTTTTCGCAACGTGTCTGTCAAAGAGTATATTAGACTGAAAGTCAAATATAACAGTATATCTTAATTAAGGATTAAAAAATAATAATAACGATGAAAATATGACACCTTCAAATAAATTGCCCTAGCTAATGTTAGATTTGACTTTCGGTCTTTTTCAAAGTTCAAAGTAGGACACTTCTTCCTTTATCCATCCGATCAAGATTATCTACTTAATCATCTAAAGCTTTTTAAATCTCCAATCAAGAGTATCTACTTAACTATTTTAAAAATCATTTAAAAAAATTATATCTACAATCTCTAAAATTATTTCAACTTATTATTCACATTTCATATTAACATATTGATCATCCTCAAACATTATTATAGTTATGAAAAAATAGCTCTTATGATAGTTATATACTCCCTTTATTTCGGTTAAAGAGTCCACTATTTTATTTGTTAATGTTTTACTTAAACAGTCTACTTTAAAAAATTAAGATATAAAAGTGTCATTTTATTATTAATAAGTGGCTAAAAGTGTCATTTTCTTAATTTTGATGCACTTTTGTTTTAATTACAGCCAAGAAATACATTTTTTGATATGATTTTTAATACTCATTTGGATTATTTATCACGTATTAGGGTAAGGTATATGTCATCTTCATTCTTTTTCAAAAGACAAAAAACTACACTATATTTTGTGGACACAAATTTCAACTTTTAATATTAAAATGACTAAGGTTTTATTTCAAGACATTTGATGTTAATATGAACACTAACTTTGACTAATTACATGTTAGAAATTGTACAGTAATGTCAAAAACATAACTTGGATATATTGTAGGATCATGCATGAAACAGTTTCCTTCAAGAATTATTTGATCCTTAATCACATGTCCCGGGTTACACGAATATTCTTATGGAATAAGACTACAAGTGTCCTCCTCTTACGGCACTAAAAAGGATATTTCTAATGGAGTATTAGTTTATATTGACGAAATCAAATATGATAGAAATTTGATGGAGTTTCTATCTTATTCTCTTACAAATCACCAAGTCCCCACCAAGGTTATTCGTTGTGAAACGATAAATTGAAAGGAAACAATAAACACTTGATTATGTACACCGCAAGCCCAGAATACTTATGTGAATGTGTACTCCGCACCCCTAAATCCACAACCGATTACACCACATGACCAATGATTCCACTTAAATCTTCAACATTCTTCCCTCATTTAAGTGTAATACTTGGTTTAGTTAAAACCGACAAAATATAACAACTCATGCATCAATGGCAATGTTACGAATATTGAATTACCACCTTAGTAATATTACACATTTCAAATATTCGAGTATCAGGGTGTGTCTATGCATCGAACCCTTCTACACATTTTGAATACATGAAGATAATATACACACGAGTTAAAACAACTCCAAAATTTTATTATCGACACTAATTTTACATGCCTTATGTCCATATCCATTCATAAGCATATAGAAAGCCAACCCTGGACTTCCTTGAATCAACCAAAATTCATGCTCACATAGGTGAATCTTTCATTTTGCACTGTAATTGTACCATATCAAAAGACTCATTAAGAAAAAAAAAACCTTTCAACCTAACCATGCAGCAAAAGCAAATATCTTTGGGACAACATCATGTGCTCAAATCTAAGACAATAGGCCTTCCACATTGAATTATGCATCTAACATTGTATTATAAGGGAATTTGGTATCCTATCACCAAAGATTCATACGTGTTTAAGACTCATCCCAATAACTGACTTGTGAACCAAGTCCCTAGCCAACCCTTTGGTCAAATGATCGGCTAGATTATGTTGAGATCTCATAAACACAACCGAAATCACCTCATGAGTAATCAACTTACGTACCGCGCTATGTCTAACGTCCAGGTGTCGCGACTTCCCATTATATACTTGACTATAATCCTTAGCCAAAGTAGATGTACTATCACAATGGATAGAAATTGGTGAAATTGGTTTTGGCCATATTAGAATTTCATAAATCAAAATCCTAAGCCACTCCGACTTTTTCCGGCTGCTGCCAAGGCAATGAATTCGACTCCATGGTCGAGCTAGAAATACATGTTTGCTTTTGGAAGCCCATGAAATGACACCTCCCCAAGCAAAAACACCCAACAACTAGTAGAAGAATGATCTTCTACATTAGTTATCCAACTAGGATCTGAGTATCCTTCTAATACAGAAGGATGCTCCATATAAGACAAACCATAGTCCTTGGTTGACTTAAGATATGTTAGCACACGAGTTACTGCACGCCAATGATGACCACCCGGGTTACTCGCATACGTGCTTAACTTGCCAACCGCATAAGTAATATATGGTCTTGTACTAGTCATAGCGTGCATTAAACATCATATCACTCGAGAATACTCAATCTGTAATATCGGATTACCCGTATTAGGCATAAGCTTCTCATTAGGATCCATGGGAGAATTTACTGGAGTAGAATTTTCACATTGAACTTCTTTAACACTTTCTCAATGCAATGAGATTGTGTCAAAGAAATTCCATTGTCACTCCGCTTAATTTTGATTCCAAGAATCACATTCGCCTCCCTCATGTCTTGTATGGCGAAATTTGATGATAAAAATTCCTTACAAAGGTCAACCTGAGTTTGGTTAGTACTGAAAATCAACATATCATCAACATACAAGAAAATCAAAACACCATTACCTAGATATCAAACTTGATATATACACACTTGTTGGATTGGTTAAGCTTAAAACCACTAGACAAGACAACTTCATCAAACTTATTATGCAATTGTTTAGGAGCTTGCTTGAGCCTGTATAATGATTTAACAAATTTACACACCTTATGCTCATTTCCTCGCCATAAGGAAACCTTCCTAGTTGTTTCATATATATTTCCTCTTCCAAATCTTCATTTAAGAACGATGTCTTAACATTCATCTAATGGATCACAAGATTGTTAATTCCGCTAAGGCAATCAATAACCTAATAATGGAGATACGAGCAACCGACGCATAAGTATCGAAATAGTCAATACCTTCTATTTGCCTAAAGCCTTGATGACTGTGAGGTTCCTGGGGGTGCGATCCGCGCCCGCCCGATAGGGGGGCGGCATGCGCCCGGATGACGGTGCGGGACCACCGCTCTCATTCCACCCTCCCTTGTTTAGGGGAAGACGAAATCAAAAGTGCGAGAGGAGTGCATGTCATGTTAGCACGTTTGAATGTGCCTGGTTGCCTTGAGTGAATTTTGTATCCAATATGGGAACGATGGTTTCTCGCATCAAGTTATCCCTTGTTTAGGGGATACCAGATATGGGAATGCATTACTTTTCATTCTCATTTTCCTTTAGGAAAACGGAAAATGCAAAAATGATATTTCGACGCCCCACTATGGATTTATTAAAAAATAGCCTTATGGCCCATTCGACATTATGGGAGCTTTGGGTTTCGCATCAAGTTATCCTTTGTTTGGGGATACCAAGATATAGGAATGCATCACCCTTCATTCCCATATCTCCCTTTTTTAGGGAGAATAGGAAAGTGCAAAGAAGGAATGTTGCGAGGCCCCACCGAATCCGAAAGTTTTAGAGTCGCCATCTTTATTTTAAGGCAAATAAAGCAAAACCAAAGAAAAGAAAAATAAACCGAGAAAAGAAAACGGGTTCGGAGGCTAAGTTACGAGTTGGGAAGGTGTTGGCACCCAACTCGCCTCTTTCGGTCTCGAAAATGGTTTTTGGTCAAGTATGCTTATTGTCACATTTATTTAGCAAATAAATAAGGTATTAAAATGACAGGGAAATTTAAACAAATACATTCGTGGCCACATTATTTACGGACTCGCAATTGCCTCCTTCCAATAATTACATATTATTTAAGAATATTTGGCCATTATAACGACTCTTTTACATAGTATTTCATATTCTAATCCGCAGACAACGGCTTATATTGGCTACATTGTGCCGGATTTAAATAACAACTTTTAAAAAATAAATAAAAGACAAAATAAATAAATAAAATAAAGGCGCCCTTAAAGGTTTTACCTTTAGAGCGGCGGTGTGCTCGCCTGCCCTTCAGGAGAGGAGTCTTTTGTTGTTTGTCAGGTGGTTGTTGTTTTGATTTGGGCAGAGTGACGACTTAGTTTTTGTGGTTTTGGCTTTTGGTTGGGCGGAATAACCAACATGGTGAAAGCCACTGTTACTCGCAGTAACGGCCATTTTGGGATTTTTGGGCCGAAGTGAGGTGGATACCAGCCAGGCTAGGGACCACTTATAACCTATGGTTTTTGTTTTGGCAGAGTTTGGACGGGGTTTAGAGACTCTGGGCTTCCACTCACCTATCTCGCAACTCTCGTACTAATATTTATCGAAAGAACATAGCCGCGATTAAAAATCGCGGAGGAAAATGTTGTGTCGAAATGAGAAGCCGGAGGCTTCTATTTATAGTAAAGGCAAGGACACGCTGAATTTGTGAGTTTCTTCCTTCCGATCATCCGCCAGCGGCATCAAGATTTGTACATTTCACATCTTAGAGACGAACCCGAGGCATGGTGCGGCCAGGACTTTGTGCGGCAATTGGGCAGCCGGCACCATGCTTCTTACAACTTTCACTTTTTGCACTTTCCCCTGCAAGTAATCAAGCCAACGCATCTCGCTTTTCGCATTTTTGACTCCTCAGAACTTGACATTTGTTAAGTTTTAACAGCTTCTTGATATTTTATGTCACCACATACAGGGTACGAAATTGGGTGTCTAGCCCCTCAACGATGGAGTCTACTGCAACCCAAGGCTTACCGAGTAGACGAACATCGTTGATAAACAATAGACTCTCCAATTTCGCTCAATTAAGAACGGAGAATGCAATTGGTAGCGTTATAATGCACAAGATACATGTTATCCAAACTCCATAACCTAGACATTTTTAGTCGGTTATAAAAAGTTATCGCGCTTTTAAGCAGATATGAATTTAATGTGCTTCTAATGGCCTGATACCACAAGGCTGCCTACGTATCCCTTTAATAGGAACTCGCATCAAACGAAACAGCCAAAACTCCAAACGTATCACTGACAACGTGTCGGCCTACCGTGATAGGCCGCCTACGCATCCTTAAACAAGGAATCGACCGGAACGTAGTTCACTCACCGGGACTAAATGTGGCAGTAGAAGTGTTGTGGTGCAAGTGCGACAATACTAAATGAGTGGCAAAGCTTTATCAAATAAGTACGACAAGGGTAAATATGTGTCGTGATGGTCGCTGCCTACCGTGATAGACTACCTACGTATCTTAAACAAGGAATCGCACCAAACGTAGTTCGGCCTTGTGGCTATGCTGAGTGAATTGTTTCCTAGAACTCGCCTCTATCGGAGAACAAGACCTTTCCTTATAAATCGTGGGTCAGTACCTTTAAAGGAAAGTTTCCCACATAGCCAAAAAACGATGGACCAGATTGCCTCCTTAGAACTCACCTCAACGGAGAACAAGACATTTCCCTATCAATCCGGTTTGTACCCCTTTAAAGGAAAGTTTCCAAACATCCAAAATGCATGTTGGATCCGTATTGCCTCCTTAGGAACTCCGCCTTCAACGAGAGAACAAGACATTTCTATCAATCGGTCGCTGCGACTTCTTTAAAGGAGTACCTTTCCAAACATCAAACAATGACTGTTAAAAAGGAAAATACTTTCCTTTCCT
>CM028383.1:100943812-100990522 GCA_013146195.2 Codonopsis lanceolata
GAAGATGAAAAAATGAAGAACCATTTGATAAATGCGATGCGTTTTGTTAGAAAAAAAAACTAAAATCTATAGTTTACTTCTTTGAATTTTCATTACTACTGCTTGACGCTTAAAAACTATCATATTGTTCCCAAACTTGTAGATATTACAAACAAAACCAATTGTAGTAATCACAAAATAAGCGGTTCAAATATTTTACTTCTTTCTATTCGTTCCAAACCTCAAACTTCTTTTTTTGCTCTTAACTCCTCATAGGACCCGATGTAGTTACCATATGAGAATCTCTATTCTCCTTGGCTATCGACTTTCTTTTTTCTACCGCAACTCATTTTATTGGAAGATACTGCCACCAACCGACATCCTTTCAAGTAGTATATCCTAAAATTAATTAGATTCTCTGCTTAGTAATTTGACACCGAAAGTGGATAGGAACTAAGAAATGTGAGACGTTCTAAGAAAAAATGTCTGACTAATCGGAAGCTAAAAAGATTATATGTCTCATTTGAACAAGGCGAGGTGAATGCATTTCTTGGTGGTGGTGATAGTAATACTGACGACTGTAGGGATGGTGGTGTTAGGGGCGGTGGTGGCGGCAATTGTAGGGATGGCAGTGGTGGTTTAGATGAAATACAACATTGTGAGATTTCCAAATCATTATATTTTCAAATATCCACATGGGTTTTGGTTTCAATTTGAATATTTGAAAATTCAAAAAAAAAATTGAATTTGAGTTTGTAAAAAGTGAAATTCAAAGTTGTGTGGTGATGTGTCTATAAATGATGAGTTTTGCAAATTAGTTATTTTGAAGGAAGGAGTAAAGAATTAAAAAAGGAATCAAATCAAATAAAAAATTAACTTTTGAGGGAAAATGATTAATTTTACCACTGTACTTTGATTAATTACTATATTTGCCACTGTATTATGTTTCGAGCGAAATTGTCATTATACTTTTAAAGATATATGCAATTTCGTCACTATCCCTAACTGTCATCCAATTTTAACGGTGACTTAACGGAAGCTAAAGATATTTTATTTTTTCGTTTTAGCAAAGCAAGGTGAACGTTTTTTTTTGGTGGTGGTGACCGTGATGGCGGTGGCGGCGATTGGTGGATGCCGGTGGTGGTGGTGGTTGAGTGGTGTTTGGGGTGATTGTAAGCATGACAATGGTGGTTTAGGTGGAATATGACATTGTTAGTATTTCAAATCATCATATGTGGTTTGAGTTTCAATCTTCAAATTTAAAAATTCAAAAAAATTAATTTGTATTTGTAAATAGTGAAATTTAAGGTTGTGGTGGTGGGTCTATAAATGACGAAGTTTTGCATATAGGTTAATTTGAACGAATGAGTAAAGAATTTACAAAAAATAAAATAAAATCAAAAATTGATTTTTGGGTTAATGGTGTTATTTGAGGTGATAATGGTGGTGGAGGTTGATGGAAGAAAAAGCTAATGATAACAAAATAAATTAAATTAATTCTAAATTTCATTTTGAGAGTAATGCAATTTTTTTAATTTTAATTTAAATATTAGAAAAATTATAATAACAACGTTGTAAGGATATCATTTTCCTTATAATTATAAACAAATTACAATTCCCTCAAAAGTATCCACCAAATCACATTGTGCACCCCAACCCTAAGGTTTGTCCCATAATAGTATCTCGAATTTTTTTTCCCTATTTTTCACCCTAACCACGTACCGTTAGAAAAGTCATTAATTTGACATTTCCTTGTGGGTGTTAACTCGAGGGAAATATTAGGAATTTGGTGTAAACTTTGGGGGTGCTAAATGTATTTTAGCCTAATAAAATTAAGAAATAAAATATAATTTTCTAAAAAATTATATAAATGTGTGTGTAAAGTTAAAATAAAAAAATGGAGTGGGGTCCACCATTCCTTTTTTTCTTGTGAAAGAAAATCTAGAGAAAAGACCCACCATGTTTTCCTGATCTTCGCCGTCCCCAAAACAAAAATTAACCCTAACCCGATCCGGGTTTTGTCCACTCCTCCAAATTCTCTCTCTTAACCCGAAGATAGATACGTGTTTGATTTCATTATCAATTTTTTTATCTTGATGATGAAAACAAACTACGCAAACAAAATATATGAAAAACTTTTACCCATAGATACCCGTATCATCTCCGATTTCTTGTATGAAATTAGATCCACTCACCTTCTCCGATGAAACCCAACCACCACTGAAATCAATCAATTTCTCATCCCCCCTTTCATCCTCTTACATGACTTAACTTTACTTTTTTCTCTCATAATTCTTTAAATAATTCAACCCGACCACCATGACAATTGCTCTGAGGTTGAAATCATCTAGAACCATAGCTTCTTCAACATCCTCTCAATTTCGATACTTTGTTTTAAGCCATATGCAAGTCGGTCGTATGCCCATTTTCTAGCAAAAATTGAAGAGTATTTCAATAAAACCCCTTACCATTTCTCTTAATTCATGCCCGTCTCTCTTTCTGATGAATTCGACTATATGGGTTATTGGTTTTCTGTTAATCCCATGTTTTTATAAGGATTTTTAGTAAGTATACTCTATAGCCTCTGATTGCTACTTCAGGCGTGACTTTTGTAGGGGAAAGAATGAGGGAGATTGAAGATGAAATTTGGCTAAAATCGAAAGAGGTAAACACCAGAGCTGTGATAGGAGTGACTGGAGTGGGAAGGGTTTAGGCTAGAGATGGCGACTTCTATATATGGTGGGGCTGGAGTGGCGGTATTACGATAGAGCCGAAGATGGGATTGCACCAGGAGATGAGAGAATGAAAGGATGTGAGATTAGGGTTTTTCCTTTTAATACATTTACTCTTTAACCAGATAAGAGAAATATCATTTTTGCCCCGCACGTGGAAGATCACGTGCTATTTTAAGTGAATTTTCTAACGTTCGTCAAGGGTAGAGTGGAAAGAGAAAAAAAAATGTAACATCACATACCATTATGGGACAAACCTTAGGTTAGGGTGCACTATGCGATTTGGTGGATACTTTGCGGGGAATTGTAAATTGGCCATATAATTATTTTTGGATTATTGAAACAATTATTTATTATTTTTATTTAAAAACATATTTTAAATACTAAATGGGTAACTAAATATTGAAGTTATAACCAAATCTCATTTTGCACCCCAAGAAAAATGATCAAAATAATCTTCATGTGACATGCACATACAATTTTCCGTTACTATTTTCAACACCCATAGACGGAAGGGGGCAAAGTGAGACAAATAGAAAAATAAGGTATGGAAGTGAGACACTTCGTAGGTTGGGGTGCAATGTGAGATTTATTGTGTAATTTTGAGAGCTAATCATATTTTGGCCCCATCAAAAGTAGTCCAAAATACAAATTTTCCCCTAAGTATCCACCAAATCCACTTTGACCCTCAACGTAATTTTGTAGCATTTCCATATTCCATGTCAAATTTGGTGATGATGATGTCATGTCTGGTAATCGTAGTGATAGACACGGTGGCGAATAATGTTTAAGATCGATAATTTGGTCCAATCAAACCATAAACAATATCAACGGTGCCGATGAAAAATTTATTAGAGTTGAAGCTAGGGACGATGAAGACGGATTGAACCATGGCGTGCCTCATTTTTGTCATATACATTTGTGATTGGTTCAAATATGGGTTTTGAAATTCATGGTGTATGCTTGTGTATTGTGTTGTACGAGAGAGAAAGTGAGAAATGTCATGGGGCTGTGACAGTTTTAATTTTTTGTGGGTTCTTATTCGTGTATGCCTTGACACTGACAGATTATCCGATCTTCGCTATATCTCTCTGATATCTGATATGATTCCGCTCTATTTTTATTTATTTTTCAATATAAAATTTTGAATAAAAAATTCATACACTCTTGAGTTTTATCTCAATTAAAATTTACATAAGAGATCATTGATGGAGAAGAAGCGGAGAAAGAGTTGTTGGAGAAGAAGAAAAATAAGTTTCTCTTTGAGTAATAAAAGTAGAGAAAGTGTTGCCAGAAAATGACCAAAATGCCCCACACGTGAAATCTCATGTGCACCTTAATGTCAGATTGATAACCTTTGTCATGGCTAGGGGGTAAACTAGAAAAAAGTTATAAAATGATATGAAAATGACACAAAACTTAGGTTGGGTGTGGCAAAGTGGGACTTCATAGATACTTTGATGGAATTTTGTATTTTTTAGTGCAACTATATACTTTGGGGTTGAGAGTTTGATTCTCCAACACAATTTTTTTTAAAAAAAGAGTCATAAATTTCAAAAACGACATAAACAAAGTCTCCAACAACAATGTGCTTATCTAAGATGGTAAGTTTGAATTGTTTTCAATTTACACACTGATAAAAATGAATGAATTCATGTTTGGTATTAAAAAAAAGAGATTTAAAAATAACCAACAAAAAAAAAGACAAATGTGTAGGATATGTTGTTATACAATGACTAAAAGCATTATAAATGACCAAAAAACAAAGTATCATAAATGTTAAACACACAACAACATAATTTTTAAGTCTCAAAAACTATAAAGATTAAAACACACAAAAATCTAATAATTAAAAGTCAACAAAAAAAAATGAAGGAACTAACAGATGACTTTTAAAAAATCATTAACACCACGTGCAACGCATGTGAACTTTACTAGTCTTTATAAAATCATCAATTGAACTGCTGCGTATCTTTGAAATAAAACACATATTTTAGAGAGAGAAACTAATTTTATAGTTAGTTTTAATGGTGACTAAAAAATTAGAACAAAAATCGTAGAGAGGATTTTGGTCGTGTGGAACAATGTATAATATGATTAATTAATGTATGCTTGAAACAAAATTGAAATAAGAATTTATCATTAAAAATTTTTCCATGAAGGAATAACAATTTATCAATAAATAATAGGAAATGATCAGAACTACTACCTTGCAATCTGAATCCGTACCAAGCAACAATATTTGCTCCTTTGACTATCCCAGGGCAGCAATAATCAAATTTCTAAATGTATGAAAAATGGACAGATAAGGGGCTATTATAAAAATTGTTAGACAAGAGGAGGAAATTTCCCGGAGGGGGGGGGACTAATTAGACTGACATGATAGACAAATTAAAAAAAATAGACATGGGAACAATGCTTCGTACAACTAATACAAACTCGAAAAAAGAAAATTGGGTGATCTAAGAAAATAAAGTAGATGAACAATGTTTCGCACAACAAATACAAAGCTAGTACTATGCATCATCTTCAAATTTCTAACAAAGTTAAAGCCTTGAAAAAGCATTTTGATTTGAAGAGCTTCATCTGGACTGTGAATAAAAAGGAGGAAAAGAGAAAGTGAAAGAGTCCTTCCCTATTCTCTATGTAAACAGAAGTTCAGGGCAATCTTCCTTCTGTTTAGAGGCTTAAAAGGCTTATTAGACTGCTGGAGTTCTTTAATTACAAAAATGTTCTATGATTAAAGCAAACAGAATGGAAAGAATTGGGAGAAAATTAAGAAGAAACTTTTCTATTTCTATACTGATCAATGCTTCTTAAAGACATTCTTTGGGATGAGAAGATAGTTGCATCCTTTGTATATGCCAAACATAAGAGGGATGACAAAATTCTGAAATGGCTTCAGGATGAAAGTGTAAACTTGCCATTAAAGCAGGGTGGTAAAAGGTGAGGTTCAAGCATTGGTAGTAGGGAGAGTAAACAAGAAGGCAAAAACTAACAAAATTAACACAACTTTTACAGAGGCTACTCAAACATACCGCTCGCTCCATACTTTGATGAAGTCCCGGGAAAATAGTCCCCATTTTATTTTTGCTTATTTTAAGCAAATTGATGTCAAGTTGCAAGAGAAGGCCCATGTCATCTATGTCTTTGGATTTTACAGGAGTTATTAGGAATGATGAGACTATGCATCAGTTATGTAAGCAAGCTATTTCACATGTAATTGTAATTTATCCGATAACGAAGTAATATGCAATGCTTGTACATGAGGCAATACATTTGTAGAATTATATTTATACATACTTTCGTCTCAAAATATGAGACGTGTTAGTGTCATATTTAACCATTTTAGCTTTAGAATTAATAAGCATGACTCTTGTGGAAGGTGAATACATCTATTTGGTTAGGTCTCTATGATTCAGAAACCTCTGAAATCCTCGCTACGACATAAATTTTTTGAAAACAACCAATATAGAATAACCTCTTTTTTTTAATTAAGGATATAGAAATAACCTTAAAACTAAAACTATCCCCATACCATTTGTCATTTGATTATTTATGGGCAATCGTTCAGCCCTTCCAAAATCAATTCACTGCTAAGCATGGTGAATAACATGTACACAATATCCATGAGAAACAAACAAATTATCATTTAGTTCTAAGTTGTCGTTGCAAAGGCTCAAATTTATTACTTGATAAAAGCGAAAGAGTGACTTTCATAATTTTTGGGTCATTTTTTCTGAAATATACCTCTAATTTTCTGCCACAAATCACACACCAGCAACATATTAGACAAACAATATCATGTCGATGTTGATGCAAAGGCAACTATAAAATCAAAAGTGGAATTATTTAAAATATACAAAAAAAACATAAAAATTACACAAAAAATGATTTCTTACTCTTTCTGCAAGACTATGGCTGTTGATTGTCTGCCTTTTCGTGCTCTTACATGTATGTATTCTTCCTTCATATCTGATGCTGGAGATCCATGTTTACCATGCTTTCCTTCTGTTGAATTTCATTGCTACTTTTTGAAATTTCACCGGGTGATTTTGGGGTTGCCTTGAATTGATTAAACTCATTATCCTATCATTTGAGAACGAAAATAAGAATCATATCAAAATCTAATTGAAGAAAAGAAAGGAAAAAGACAAATAGTAAGTTTCTACCTGACACCTCTTCTTCTTTTCTTTGAGCGAAGACCTTTGTTAGAAGTTTCTTTTTTACCAACACCACCATCACTATCCTCAGTTTCATCGGACTCATTGCCAGAAAACATTAGCCCCTTGTATATCTTCATCATGAGACCTTGTCAAGGTCTTACCCTGCCTTCCATTAGCCTTGCAATTAGCAGTCATGGAAACATCTTGATAACTTTCAGCGATGTTCATCTCATTTTGTTGGGGTTGCCCACCAGGTATCAATGGGAGAAGCAGTTGACAAGAACATACTCCCTTTTAACATAGGATTTGATGGGTTCCAACTCATGTCATGTGTTCTTATCGGGTAAAGATTGCCATTTTTTTGCAAATTGATGTCACAGTAACTTTAGCTTTGTGAATTGGTGGGCTGATCCTAGATGGTAGGGCAAAATGAGTCCACCGTGGTGGCAGAAGAACACGATGAAGACTCCAAAAGAGCGCACATACACAGACACGCGACATGCTCACAATGACAAAGAAAACATAAAACTCAAGTCAAATAAAGAGCTCAGAAAAAAAGTAACACAGAGGTAGATGGGGGGAGCAGTTAATTAGACAAACACCATTGATTCATCATCATAAATAACCCCATTCAAACCCTTACATTAAAAACCCTAGTCAGACTTAAAAGTAGAAAGAGAAAGATACCCATTTCAGAATCTGAGCTACTTTTTTGTGACTCTGCCACCAATTTTTTGAAATTTTTTTCACTAATGAAAGATGAAAACTTTTTTCTTGAATTAGGGTTCTCTATACTTAACCCCTTCAGCTTGTCACTATTATGTTTCAAGAAAACAAACACGACAACACTCACCTATCAAATAATCAAGGAGAGAGAAGACAACAGATCAAAAGAGAACATGAGAGAGAGAGAGGTAATTTGGAGATGGTTATTATTGATAAAACTGAAAAAGAAGCTTATTTGCAAAGGTGCTACATTTATACCCATGCCTGCATCAAAAAGAGAGCTTTTTGATGATTAACCACCACCATTGCTACTGTAAAACAATTTACACACTCACATACTACAGTTTGATTCCATAGTAAAATTTGGTGATATACTTAACAATGACTTTTTCTACAGGAAGCAGCAAGTAGGAGTAACAAAATACTCATCCATCCCCAAAAGAGGACTCCTACTTCCAAAGCCAAAACTTTTTGAAATCAGTATCTCTTTGAAATTTTTATTATTAGTATTGCACTAAAACGGAAATTTCAAATGACACAAACAAACATCATGTCGATGCAAAGGCAATTATAAAATCAAAAGTGACATTATTTAAAATATACAAAAAACAGAAAAATTGAATCAAAAAAATGACTAAACCACAAATGTAAGAGCCCAAAAAATCAAGCCTTAAACTAAAAAATCTCAAAAAAAATCTCTAAACTCAAAACATAAAAAATGACATTATTTAAAATTTACAAAAAAAGAAAAAAATTAATAAATAAAAAATCTAAGAGCCCTAAAAATCAAGCCTTATACTAAAAAATCTCAACAAAAAAAAAACAAGCTCTAAACTCAAAAATTAAAAGTGACATTAATCAAGCCTTTCACACATCTTTCCAAGGGTTTTGTATTTTCAATGCACTTACTACTCACCAAGACATGATAGTCAAAGGCAGACCTAGGCTGGGCTGTTTATTAGAGGCGCAACACAGAGCTCAATTTTTTTTAGTTATATATATATTAAACGATTTCTTACCTAAATACTTTTAAAATTAGCATAAGTTTCTAACTAATGTGATATACATATTTTGTATTAGTAATAATAATAAAAATCTTTAATCTAAAGACTTTTAAAACCAATACTACAATATTCTAACCATATGTGGTATACATATTTTCTATTAGTAATAATATTAGTAGATAAAAGGCTTTTTACCAACATTCATTTCTAAACAATATGAGATACATATTTTCTATTGACAATAACATAAAAATGCTTTTATCTAATGACTTTTATAACAAATACTCATTTCTAAATAATGTGAAATATAATTCTTTGTAACCAACGCGATATCCATCATTTAAAAAGTTTTTAAATCAATATAACTTTTTCTAACTGATGTGAAACACTTCTCTTATGTTGTTAATAATGGTAGACTTTTAAAATCAGTATCACTCTCTAACCAACGTGGGATACATATCCTAATTTGGTAATAATAGTAGAAGTCTTTTATCTAAAAAAATATAACCAACATCTATTTCTAAATAATGTGGATACATATCTTCTATTATATTGATGATAAAACTAAAAGTCTTTTATCTAAAGACTTTTAAAATCAACATCATTTTTTAAGCAATGTATGATATTTCTTCTATTAGTAATAATAGTAAAAGTCTTTTATCTAAAATTAAAATCAACATTACTTTCTAACCAATGTAAGATATACATCTTCTATTGGTAATAATGGTAGAAGTTTTATATCCAAAGATTTTGGAAATCAACATTACCCTCTACCAAATGTATGATACATTTATTCTATTGGTAATAATACTCACTCTGTTCCATAATATAAGTCGTTTTGAGAGAGTTTTTTTGTTCCAAAATAGATGTCACTTTGCAATTTTCAATGAACTTTTCTTTTCTTTTTTCCAATTCTACCTATATTTATTGACTCTGTAACTTGTGTTTGATTCTTTGAGTAAGAGTATCAAAAGACACATCATTAATGTTTGAAGTAAAGTAAATAAGGACAGTTTAGTATTTGCAATATGTTTCCTTGGTCTGTGTGAAAAGCTCCAAAACGACATATATTTGGTAATAGTAGTAGAAGTTTTTTATCTAACCAATGTGGAATACATTTTATCATTATGTAATAGTAGTAGAAATGTTTTATCTACAAAAAATATAAAACCAACATCTCTTTCTATATAATGAGATACATATATTCTCTTATCTTTTATTGATGATAAAAGTAGCAGTCTTTTTATTTAAAACTTTTAAAATCAACATCATTTTTAAACCAATGTAAGATATACATCTTCTATTGGTAATAATGGTAGAAGTCTTTTATTAAAAGATTTTGAAAATCAACATCATTTTCTAATCAATGTATGACACATCTTTTCAATTGGTAATTAATAATAGTATTTTTAAAACAATATCAATTTCTAACCAATTTGGGATACATCTCTTCTATTGGTAATAATAGTATAATATTTTGTAACCAATGTGAGATACATCTCTTGTAAAAATGAAAGTCATTAGTATAAATACTTTAAAATCTAACCTTTTTTTCTTTTTAAACAATGTGTTATACATATCTTTTATTGGTAATAATATAAAATAATTTAAAATCAACATTATTTTCTAACCAATGTGAGATATACATCTTCTATTTGTAATAAGTAGTTTTATACCCGTGCGCTAAACGTACAGACAAAAGTTCTTTTTAATTAAATAATATTCAAGCAAACCAAAGAAATAAATATCATTATTGAAAGTTTAATATAACATTTTACGTTGATTTGAGTCAATTTTTTATTATTATTCATCGCTTTTACATTTGCATTATAGAAAAATACACATCATACTTACATTAAAGGTAAGATTCATTTATTCCCTTTTAACTTATTATATAAACAAACATATTAATTAAGAAAGTCAATTACATTTTGTGTAAAATACTAATTATAAGTTGCAATGTATTAAATATCATTATTTTTATGATATCTTTATTATAATATTTTTAAATTATGAAAAATCAAACGTTTGACCAAAATATGAGGTATTATTTATTTAGTAAAAAATAATATCATAAATTAGAAAAAAAGATAAAACATGAATAACTTTTAATCTACTCAATAATAAAAATTAAAAGATGTAACAAACATAACAAAAATTTACATCGAGTAAGCGAGAGAGATCTATTTAAACGCTTTTTCTTGTTCAAAATGACAGTAGGATTTGAACATTTTTCGTGATTTGTTGAATCAACAATGAACGAAATATATGAACTTGTGAAAGATGAGTAGGTATAGAAATTGCTCTTCCATGTATCGTGTACTTGTGTAGTAGTTGGGAAAAAATATGTAATATTTTAAAAATATATAAATTGAAATCTTTAATAAAATTTACTTTAAAATAGTATAATATATCGTCTCATTCGTGATATCCAATAAATGAAGAACTAAAGTAGGATGCGAAACATTTTGATTAAAACCTTCAATATTATATTGCTAGGAAACAACATTTTCTGCAACACAATTTATATAAGATTATTAAATTAAAGAAATAAACACCAAAAAATCATCCAGACATATTATTATTTTCAACTCGCACTAAATAATTCAAAAGACTTTAATATATATACCTCATTCAAAAGACTTCAACAAAATTATTGATAAAAAATATTATTTTCTTATGATCATTTCCAAAATGAGATATTAAAAAAAACCCATTGAAAAAGATTAAAATGCCTAATATTTATAAAGTTACAACAGTAAAATATCAACTCCACCCTTAAGTCATATGCCAATTGCCAAGTAAGTTGTCTATTTTAACATATATATAAGCAATACACCACCTCAAAACATATTATTATACCCGTACGATGCGAGGTTCACATAATATTTTTGTTCGTTAAAACTATTTATAATAAGATTATATAACTATTTTAGTACTACATATGTTTTCAAATTATCGTCTTCTTTGACCCGGCATACCGTTGAAGAAAAAAAGTAATTGATTGCATTATAAATTTTTTTTCCGTATTATTTCATTTAAGGCCCTTAAACATGTGTCCATAATTACAATAAGTAGAAAATGTAAGAGTAAAGTAGTAAAAGTGGGTTTTTAAAAGAAAAGGTTTTGAAAAAGGACAATAATTTTAGAACGGACGAAAAATGAAAGGAAGACTTTAATTTGAAAATGGAGGGAGTAATAGTTATAAATTGAAGATATCCAATAATGTATATGAAAAATACAAATTTCATACTAATTAAAGTGTCTCAACTTCCACTGTATAGCTGAAAAATCACATTTGAGTTTCATTTATGGTAAGTAATTTAGGCGGGAAAAATCACTGTAGTCATTATATATATATATATATATATATATATATATATATATATATGGATGATTGAAGTCTTTTATCAAATGATTTGAAAACTAACATCAATTTCCAACCAATGTATGATACATCACTTCTATTGGTACTTAACAATAATATTTTTAAACTAACATCAATTTCTAACCAATATGTGATACATCTCTTCTAATGTTGAAAAATTAGTGTTTTTAGTGAAATAAATTATTCAACTTAAGGAACGAATTTGTTTACATGTCATTTGTTTGTTGGCGAAGGTAATTGCGCAAATGTGTTATACTCGATGAGAGTATCAAAATAATATATTTATTTGTGCAAATCGAGTTTTGGATGAATAAGATATCAAGACTTAAAATATAATGCTTGTTAAAAAAATAATATTTTTAGTGAAAGAAATTGTGCAACTTGAAAGACGAATTTCTTTACGTGTCATTTATTTGTTGACAAAAGTAATTATGTAAATGTGTTCTACTCGGTAAGAGTATCGAAATGATATATTTATTTGTTCAAATCGAGTTTTGGATGAATAAGATATCAAGACTTAAAGTATAATACTTGTTATACAAAATTAGTGTTTTTAGTGAAAGAAATTGTGCAACTTGAGCACGAATTTCTTTACGTGTCATTTGTTTGTTGGCAAAAATAATTGTACAAATGTATTCTACTCGGCAAGAGCATCGAAATGATATATTTAATTATTTGTCCAAATTAAGTTTTGGATGAATAAGATATGAATGTTTAAAATATGGTGTTTGAAGCGAGTCATTAGAAGTAATGTCTCACTTTAAAGAGTTTTATCTCTTATTGGTTAAAAGTAATGATAGTTGTAAAAGTTTTTTATATATAAGTATTTTACTATTAACAATAGAAGAAGTTATATACACTAATATTAATATCCCTTATCATATTAATTATTATTATTATTAGTTAATGGCTTGAAAACTAAAAGTTTTTAAAGCATCCACATGGTTGTTTTATAATGAAAATTTATCAAAAGATGGTGAGGTGATACAACCATAATGCTCTCACCAACTTTATATATATATATTAGATATCTAATAGCTAGTACTTGAATTTGACTTATCTTTTGGTAAGGCATTAAACTAGGGTATGATGATGACGGTGATGGCGGACGGGTGGAGTCATTTTTTTTTTTAATTTTGAGGGAAAGTATATTTATATAATTAATGGCAAGTATATAGGACATGAAAATATGATATATGATATATTTTATAATTAATTTATATTTTTTAATTTGAACAAACAAACAGACGTAGTGGGTTCGTTGTACAACGAGTTGTCAAAGTAACTTTCGTATACTCGATACATAAGAGATTATACATCGTTTAGTTCTTTTGAACTTTTGTTTTATATTGTTAGGCTTTCGCTATTTCTTGATAATTATATTTTCTTTGAAATGTGTACCGGCTTTGTATCGGGATTTGATTCTCAACTTAGTCGATTACGTTTATTTGCTTGCTAATGATTATGATCATTCGTTAATCTCACATACCTATCAAGTCTCATCTGAAATAGCTATTTGATACATTAACGTGTTTACCATTTATATTGGTTTTTGTAAAATGTATTTAATTATTTTAAAATTTTACATCGATCACTAAATCAAATAACCTAGTCACGGGTTAATGTGACATTTTGATTTACCTAGTCACGGGTTAATGTAACATTTCGATACACGTACCTAGTAACGGGTTAATGTGACATTTTGACACACTTTAAACTACTCCCTCCGTCCCTAAATTATTGTCCTGGTTGACCCGGCGCACATATTAAGAAAAAACAATTGACTTGATTATTTATATTGGTTTAATGTATAGTTTCCTTTAAAGCCCATGTGTATGTGACCTATAATTAAAGTAATGTGAAAAAGTAAGGGTAAAGTAGTAAAATGGATGTTCTAAAAAGGTAAGTTTCAAAGTGGACAATTATTTTGGGACGGACGAAAAATGAAAGGAAGACGATAATTTAGGGACGGAAGGAGTACTAAATATGTGGTTGGTAATCCAGATATACCCCTTTGAGGTTTTGACACATGACCCTTATGGGTCTTTTGCACTTTTTGGAACATTGTTCAAATATGTCATTGATCGCTTATGTGATCTTGGTATATGATTGGTAATCCAGATATACCCCTTTGAGGCTTTGACACATTACCCTTATGAGTCTTTTGCACTTTTTGGAACATTGTTCAAATAGGTCATTGATCGCTTAAGTGATCTTGGTATATGCGAGTTGTTTGTTGTCTCAATCTAGTATGGGACGATTGGGGACAATTGGACAATTCGAGTCGTCTTTCGCATTATTATCTTTCATTTGAAATCTTAAATATTTATCTGTGAGTCGTCCGTTGTCGCCAATTGGTATGAGACGGTTTGTGACAATTGGATTACTCGAGTCGTTTGTTGTATCTTTATCTTTCACTTGAAATCTTGAAAATATATTTGAAATTTGAATCTTTAAACTTTGACTATTTGACTTTCGTATTATGGATATTTGAACTTTCGATTTTGAAACATTTGATTTATTTCAATCAATTCCTCCTTCAGTAACCGGATTATTTATATATGAACTTGTTGAGCATTGTTCGCTCACCCCTTTCTTAATTTCTTTTCTAAGTGACAAATAAGTTTTACTAGATGATTTCGTTCAAGTATGTGAATGAAGAGTATCAAGGATATTAGACATTAATGATTTCATTTATTAGTACTTTGGAAGTTTAAATTAATTTGAGTTGGTTTTATTTTGTGTTTAGTTTTGGATATTTGGTGATTGTATTATAGTCACGGTTTGAGATATTATTATTTACAAATAATGAGTTATGAGAGTTATTATGATTTTTTTTAAGGATTGATTGATGGTAACGTGATCATATTGTGGGATCGCAGTATCAGTACCAAGTTTGAGGCGTTACAATACCAAAGACGATATTAGTTGCATTTTTCACATGCAATGACTAATTATATTTCCTAATTTTTCATAAAATTCAATTTAATTAAACAAAGATTGGAGAATCTAGCTAGATTTTTGTAGTGTGAAAATGGCAATAAATGGTTAAGAAAAAGGTGTAAGAATTGATGAAATTTTGACAGCATCCTGGTTGAATCTGTAAACCAAAAATGTAAGAATTTAGGTTCGATTGTAATTAACGTTAAAATCAACGAGGATGATGTTTTTTTTTTTTTTTTGAACTAATGGTGTTTGTCTTTTCGAACTACGATATTACGAGCTAGAGCTTATGATATTACTACAAGCTTGAGTGTTAGTGTTGTTAGATCAAATCTACTAAAAATTTTATACCGTTAGATCAAATATGGTATTTTCTAAATAATGATGTAGACATTCCAAATCACCACCAACTTAATCATCCAACGGCTCTAACACTAAAGCTCGTATTAATATCACAAGCTCTAGCTCGTAATATCATTTATCTTTTCTTAAATACGGAGTATTAGTTGTAGCTATAGTATTATAGTCAAAAAAATAATACGTCAGGCATAATCCGATCTTCATGATCCACATATTGTTAAATCATTTGATAATAAACATAATAAACTTGTTAAATTAAACTTTCTAAATACTTTTTTAATGCCTACTAATAAGTATAATTTGAATCACTTGTTGCAATATATTTTGATCAAAAATGAACAAATAAAATCATTTGATTTAAAGAAAATCTGTGACACGCTTAACCTATCAATCCATCAAAATTATAGTACAATGAAAATTGAAAATCAAACCCTCTCATCTCCAAACCAAGTATCTTTCATCATGGGCCCTTCGGGACCTTCTTCCCCAAGTACCTCCTTAGGGATAAGACCCTTCAAATTTTTCCTTGAAACTTTTTGTTTCACTGGCAAAGAATCAACTGCATCAAGCTCATGATTTTGCATCACATAAGAACGTTTAGGTCCCCATCTTCCTGGATAAAACAACCATTCTTGTGTTGCAGAAGGATTCCCGTCGACCTGTAAGATTTCATATTGGCTTCGGATGTCCATCACATTGTTGCTTTTTCCGGTATCATTCCTAACTCCGAACCCAAAACGCTTTTCTTGAAAAGTTACGTTCTTGTTCTTGTTCTTCGTTTCCGCTGCCAAATTTTTCCCATGTAGAAAATGACCAGAATGCGAAAAAAGTGCATGACCGTGTAGGGAGGCGTAAACGACTGGTTTATTGCCAGACTCGTACTCGAAATCTATAGCATTAACCCAAATCCCTTTAGCATGTTGCGAAAGATAGATACACTTAAGGGCACCATTAAAATTATCCACTCTTAAGGTCAGATGTTCCCAATCACCAACATGTTCACCTATTGTTTTTAACCTAATTGTAATGAAGCCAAATTGAAACTTTATTGGCCCATTAAAAGGGTAAAATAACCATACTGCAAGGTCAGTGTATGTTGCACCAAGCGCGGGTTTTACATGTACATAGGCTTTTGCACTTTGCAAGTCTCCTCCCTTAACTCTATCTCGGGCCGGACCATCACTTGGAAGGTCTAGATAGTAATCATCAACCGAACCTTGCATCGGAAGATTCATCCCATGAGGACTAATCGGTTCTCCGTTGGTTTGGCCATTTTGGTATATCAAGGCTCCATTGTCAAAAAACCAATCCACCGAGGAGGGTAGGTATTCTTCATCGCCATGAAAATAGACTACCGGAGAGTAGGCTTCCATCATTGCTTGAACTTGAGGAATATTGGGCATAGAAGAACTATCTGACTGGGCTCTCCTTAAACAAAATATAGAGGGAGTACTAGAGGCCGTACCATCAATGGCCATAAACGTACCCACTGGTACACTTAATGAATAAACACTTCTAACAATTGGTCTCATTGTATTAATATTGAACTGATCATTTCCCCAAATCCACTCATCAACCTCAAGCAAGGCCGTGAAATCTTCACGAACCACACGGACGACATCAACCGAGGGCACATCTCGAGACTTTGTGACAATGTGACCGACCGGTTTATAGCCGGTGGGGGCAATTGGAAGCCATATATAACCCTCCCCATCTTTGTTGATAGTTATCCCCTCACTACTCCAAACAAGTGTGTAACCAATGGGCTTTGCTAATCCACTGTTATTTGGGTTACCTGTATTGTCTTGAGCAACAAGAACTGAAGCCATGACGGACTTTGAATTGGGCTGACTAAAGTGGCCCAGCAAATTGTAGCCTGTTGGAAGCATAGCTGGTTCATAAAATGATGCACCTAAGTCATCATATCCACCTTGATTAATAGACCAAACTTTGGTGAAATATTGAGCTTCATATACACTTATTCCTCCTAGATCAATGCTTCCACCTGCAAAACCTGAACCATTACCTGCACACACACACACACACACACAAAAAGGCGCTCATGATCAATAACACCAAGTATATGTGACGTCTACGATACAAATAAGATAAAGCATTCAATTCAGATATTTCAAGCGTTGCTAATTTTAATGTAATACGCGCCAATTTTGTGCAAAGATGCATTATCTAGACAAAGAAAACTTACGGTCAGGATAGGAGGGAATCGGTGGTTGCCAGAATTGTATATAGTTTGTCTCATCTTTCGCATCGCCGTATGAAGTAGAAAGGGCCGGCCATCGAGCACTTGAACCATGATGGATTTGAATTGTAAAAAACAATGCAAGGATGTGAAAGTGTAGCCTAGAAATATATAAGTAAGATGTGTTAATTAATGAGATCATATCAAAAACTTAAGAAAGACCATCTTTTGTATGACGAATCTCCCTAATCTCGGACCGATCACCGTGCGATGGTGGGTTGAACTATAAAAAAGCGAGACTCCGTCTTACGAATTAGTATCCGTAAGCTCAGTCTCATATGAGACCTACTCGTTCTCATTTTGTGACCAAGGTGATGATAATTAGAAGCATACCTTTTTGCAGGGAAGACATGGGTAGAAGCTTTAGCAGTTGGCATGGTTTTGTTAGTTACTATTAAAGCTTCCAAGAATATATACGAATGCAACTGTAAATATATTGAATGGGTAATTTATAGGCTTGTAGGCATCTTCGTTGGAACTATGGGAGCCAATCAAGGGGCTTAGTCAAGCGAACCTCATGAACAATCTTATATCACATTTCCTTCTTTTTTTAAGAAGATTTCAATTAACAGATTCGCATCAAAGAAGAAAAATAGTGTGATGATTAATTGGAGAAAAAAAAAACTAATATTCATCTCAGTTAATTAACAAGATATGATTGGTTGATTGGTGAATATAGGTACATTTTAGGAAAAATACCATATAGTCCTACTAAAAAAAAACTCATGTCCAAAAAGTCCCAAAAATATATTTTTTTTATCTAAAAAGTCTCAAATTTAGATTTTTAATACAAAACAGTCTAAAAGTTAATGTTTCTACTAACGTCGTTAGAATAAAAGCTTTCATATTGGACGAAATCTTATCTTCTTTTTAATAATGGTAATGATGATAAGATTGTATTGTATATACATTTTTTAGTAAATGGTAATAATAATAATAATGATAATATAGTGCAATTATTATTATTTTAAACTCCCTATGTTCCTAAATTACAGTCTTGGTTGGTTTTTTTGAATTGAATTTGATATTTTTCAAATTGAAAATTTAACATTTATTTTTAAAATTCATAAAATAAGTATAATGTAGGAAAATAATTTAGGAACAAAGGGAGTAATTTATGCCAATATTATTATTACTTAAAAATACCAAAAGTCTCTTTGAAAAAATCACGCCGAAAAGAACCAAAAAAAAAAAAAGAATTCTTCTATTCATAAAATATAATTTAAATCTTTCATTTAAAAAATTCGAAAAATTTAACTTTTTACCTTGAAATTGTACTAGTAATTGTAGTAGTAGCGATTGTCATAATAATAATAATAATAATAATAACAACATTAAGTTAACTTTGAGACTTTTAATTAGATAGAAGAATTATTTTTGAGATTTTTTGATATATGATTCTTTTAGTAGGACTTTTTTGTATTTTTTCCTAGATTATCTGTGAGAAAGGGTAAAAAAGATAAAACATCTAACCATACAGACTAGCATTGGAAATTGAAGTTAGTACCATGCCCAAAAGGCCAAAACCTAGGTTCCAAACCAAGCTAAATTAAGAAGGAATAATTGCGAGCCGGTCCCTTTTGTGAAAATTGTAACCACTATAGTACCTCATTTTTGTTTTAAACCGCATAAGTCCATTTAGGTTAATTTCTTCCTAAAATGCTCTAACGGTCTCTCTCCTCTCTAAGTTAGGCGAGCTGGCTACTTTCTCTCTTGTGAAGTAAACTATCTACCCCTCCACCCTTCCTCTTCCTTTGGTCCTACGAGTGTCTACTTCCTTAGAAAAGAGACTACCAAAAGAAAGACACTAAGCGATCAAGACAAATAGTATGAATCGAAAAAAGTCAATCGTAATCTCAGTCTTCCTCATTCATAGCAATCTAGCACGTGAAATAAAGAAAGAATTCTGGTTTAGGAATATACATCTAAAGATGATGGAAATGGTACCCATGGTTCTGAGGTGAGGATCTTGCTTCGTTCCTTCCCCTTTGAATCTGGAAAAGTTAGTAAGTCCATTTGATTGACCGAATAGACTTTGCAAGTTTCGAAGCCCAATTTTTGCTTCGGAAGCATAACGATGCCCAATTTTTCTATTGCGATGCCTGAATTTGGTTAAAGATTTTTGCATTGTTCAACCGTGCATTGTGAGGCCTAATTTTTCTACTGCGATGCCTGAATTTGATTAAGGATATTTGCATTGTTCTATGCCCAAATTTGGACAGACTTCAATCGTGCATTGCGATGCCCAATTTTTGCATTACGATGCCCAAATTTGGATGATGATTTTTACATTGGGATGCCCAAATTTTGACGGACTTCAATCTTGCAACGATGCCCAATTTTTGCATTGCGAGGCCAAATTTTGGACATACTTCAATTGTCCATGTCCATTTTGGTGGCAAAGTTGAATTTATTCATTTCAACAACAATTTTGTCCATTCCAATGTCCAACTATGTTGATATTTTATGGCAGTGTTCAATTTATATATGACGATATATGAACAAACTTTGGTCTCTCACGTGCATTTGTGTTATAAAGGGACCAAAATCAGATTTCTTTGATATTACAGGGACCACATGTTCATTTAACCTTTATACATAGGGGCGAATTAACCAAATCATACATGTACATTACCACTTTTCTCAACTTCGACCTTGTAAAAAAATCGAACCTTTTTGGTCTTTGTACAAAAAGTTTTGACAAAACATGATTATTCCGTCCACTTTCGTTATTTTTTTCCGTTAGGTCAACGCACGTGTGTCTCATGTGGCATTGGCTCAAGATAAAATGGTCATTTTATCCACAAAGTACAAGGACCAAACAGATTAATCTGAATTTTGGGTTTAGGGAAGGGGGTGCAATTGCAAATTGCAATTCATCCCTTCATCTTCTCAAAAAAAAATCTACAAAAACACATGAGATTTTTTTTTTAAGATCTGCAGAAAAATATTCCAGCCACCATCACTGGCCAATCCATCAAGTCACCAACCCATGAACGTCGGCCCAAATATGAAGATTTGCTCCAGATCCACCGCCACCCATTTTGCCACCAATAACCCATTTAACATTCAAATAACACACATATGTGTTCCATCCTCTCTTTCTCTCTCTCCTCTCCCTATCTCTCTCTCTACCTCTTTTCTCTCTCTCTCATTGCAATTCATCACTTCATTTTCTCCAACCTGATTTTTCCCGTATCAAGGCTATGGAGGCAAGAACATAGGATGAATGATCAGTCTCCTACTTTTTTCAAAACCCAGATTAATTAGATCTGAATATAACTTTTCGAAACCCAGATTAATTAAAGTTGCATCATAGGCTCCCCCACGTCTGTCGTCTCTCCCTCCATCTCCGCCACCAACGATGTATTTTTGTGGTGTGTATGATTTAACATTGAATAGGTGTATCGGCGGCGAAGGTGTTGGCCGAAAACAGGGTGGAGGATTGAAATGAAAATCCCAACTATATTATGCTGCAGTATAGCACACTAATTAGCTAATGACATTGGCAGCAAAGAGAATTGAAATGAAAATCGCAATTGTATTATGCTTCAGTATAGCACACTAATTAGCTAATGACATTGGCAGCAAAGTCAAGCTAATGACATTAGCACGACCAAATAATACACTAAGTTTCACCATTGATCTAGATAATAAAGCAATCCTCGATGTATAGTTGAAAGTGAGATGGGTAGATGAAGAGGAAGAGTGAGAAGTTAGGGTGGTGGATTAATCAATCCAATGTGAAACACACAAGTGTTCTTTACCACCTAACCTCCCCACTCTCTTCTTCTTCATCCCTGTGAATTCCAGTCATAATTTATTATCATGCACAATTCTAGGGGTCCAATCAATTCAACAGAATTACTCATCTTCAACAGAATAAATTAAGAACATAGTTGAAATGTGGAGAAATGGGAAGGAGAAAGAAAAGTTCGTTGCGATGATACGGTGTATTCAACGGACTGAGGCATTCAAGGAAGAATTTTGAAATAATTGTGGGTCGGTCCCCTTTCTTTTGAATTTAATCACTCCAGTCCATTGTTTTTATTTTCAACCAGAAAATATCACTTTTTAGAGATAAATGATTACGTTACCCTTAATGAACGCTGAAGGGATGACTAGCGTGTGAAACACGGTTTAAAGTCAATTTTTTTGGAGTGAATGATTACGTTACCCTTAATCAACGCTTAACGAATGGCTAGCTGTCTGAATCGTGGTGCATAGTTTTATGATTTTTTGTCAACCGTGGTGCAACTAATTTTTTTGTTTTTTTTGTTTGAACCATGATATAAAAGTATCATTTTAGTATCGCAATTCACAAAAATATAAAAGAGCGGTGCACATGTCCCTTTTCGTGATTTAAATATCAAGAGCCAATATTAAATAAATCGAATTACCCATCACGTATATCAAGAGTCAGTGTTAGTCCCAAAGGGCACAATAATAAGCTAGAAGGGGGGTTGAATAGCTTATTATACACATAAAAACTTTTGTATAAGTTCCTAAAACAAGCACTTGCAATCTATTAAGGAGATTGAAGTAGCGGAAGTCTTGTAAGGAAGACAGTTCAAGTCTGCTGATTAAGGACTTACCGGTAGACTTGACTGAATACTCAAGTCTGCTGTTGAAGAGATAAGTGAAGGAAATAAGAAACAGTTCAAAGCAGTAATCAACAGTAAAGGAAGAATACATGTATTTGAGATGGTATAAAGAGTGTTACGTCCACCACCAAGGCAATCAACCTTGGATTTAAAATGTGCACTATATTTTCCACTAGTTCTATTAAAAGGAATATATCCAATGGATCGTGTACAAAATATTTGACTTGTGTTTAGGGGTTTGAGAATTGAATATCTGGGTAAATAAGATATTCAATTGTGCAAAAGAATAGTTTAAGGGAACAACAATAAGAAGCTTAAGATAAATGTTGATGCAGATCTTCTTGATTATTGTCGAGGACTTCTTGATCAGTTTATGATCTCTTGAATGCACTGAGTATAAAGACTTTGAGTTGTTGGAGATTTTCAGAGCATTGTTTTCTTCAGTCTTTGATAGCAGTATTTATAGCTGGAGCATTCTTGAGATCCGTTGGAGAAGACAAAGTGTAACAACTCTATTAGGTTGAATGCATTAAATGCATGGAGCTGTCTTGTAGATTTCGTCTTCACTGATTATGAGCATGGAATGGTGTAGAGTTGTTGCAGCAACTGACAGGTAGGAAAGTCAGAGGTGCAGGTCTGTAATAGTTGGTACAAACTGTAAGAGACAGTCTGTTCACCTGCTATGTCACTATTCAGAATGCGAAAGTCTTCCTACTTTTCGGAAAGCTGGTCAAGCGTGTCTGAAAAGTCAGGGAATATCTTAATTCAAATTCAAACTGATAAAGGATGAATTAAATTAATCCACTAAGACTTAGTGAATGGACACGCCATGCTTGAACACGTGCAGACAAGGTCTACCGATGGATGCTGTTGAAGGTCTTCCGGTGAAGCATGGCTGAAGTCTTCCGCTGAACCTGTGAAGCCTATAAGAAACTATTCTATGACAAAGTTCTATACACAGTTGCCACGCTAATTGATACGCAGCCCAATTAGCCACTAATGTATAAAACTAATGTAATGAATGAACATATGTAAATCAAAATACAATTGAATTAGTTAAATCCTGAAATATCTACTGTCATTTCTTCCTTCTTTATTCATAAGTATCATCTTTCTTCCTTACTTCCTTTCATGTGTGGTTTTTTTTTCTCTTCAAAGCCGGTCCTTAATCATTCCTATAAGTATGGTCCTTAATCAATCTTTCTTCCTCATTTCGTTGATTTAATTATGTTGTTTCTTCTCTCTTTCTCTTCAAACCAGCTTAGGTTCTAGATGCATCTAATATTAATCTTGATCTGTATAAATATTCATCCAACAATCTTAATTTGTGCATCATAATTATAAAACTCTCATGTATCTGATGCATCCCAATCCTAATTTGGGCATCAGATGGATATTAAAAAATAAATTACATTTGAGCTCTCTGTTATGTTAGAAATGAGGAGCTGGATGGAACTGGTTTATCTGTCAACTTTGGAGTTGCTCCTACTTTACAAACACCACCCTACTCTACTTAATCCACAACATGAAAGAAAAAAACTTCATTTTCGTCAAGGGTGTGCCGAGTCAAAGAGGACAATGAGATTGTACTAGTTTATTCTTTGTATTTGTTTGTAATCCAATTTGTATTTTGGCTATAAAATATACTTCATTATTAACTATAGCTCGCGGTGTAAATTTTCCTATTTGGTAGCAGTATTTAATTTTTTGATATATTTATTTATAAACAGTTCCCTTCATAAAAATTAGTTGTACTGCGGTTGACAAATATATTAACCGTGATAGAAAAACCAAAAACCATAATAAAGTATATTAGCATTTGCACCGCGATATATAAATAAGTGAACTGCGATACACAATACATGTTTTACTTCAATTTCTATATTTAAACGTAAATAATGTAAAAACTAATGACTGTAAAAACTAATGAATGTTAATATTATATATCAAAATACATGGTTCATTGTAAAATTAATAATTAAACTCTGCCAAGAAATACAACAATTTTCTAATAGATTAATGACTTTCGATGTTGCAAAATTAATAATTGAACTCTGCCAAAAAATACAGAAAAGTTAAAAGAGTCGTTCAAGATGGGATCAGTAAAAAGGCTCCAGGAGTGATCAAAGTCTAGGCATGGATCAAATTCAATAAATAATTCATCTTGAGAAATCTTTCTAGATCAGCTCCATGTGGTTATTTATCATCAAGTTCCTTCTCAAACTTTATCATCAAGTTCATCAAGATGAATGAATAAAATGATGGTTTTTTAATCTAAGATTAGTATGCATCCTAGAATCATAAAAATTGATAAGAAACTTGATGATAAACAATGACTAGAAATAAAGCATTTTGAGGGAGCTATTGATGTTATGAATAAAGAAGAAAGAAATGTCACTAATATTTAAAGACGAAATAAAAAAGAAGAAGGGTTTTTATCATTAATTTTGGCTGTTGATATACGTGCGGCAGTTTGCTTTTTTTAATGCTAGCTGTTGATATTCTATTCAGTTTATATATCACGGTTCACATAATGTTGCAACGCGGTTCACATATTTTTATACCGCGATACAAAATAACAATTTTATTATTTTATAAAATTGATAGTTTTGTACCGCGATATATAAATATTTGAACCACGGTGCAAAAACATGTGAACCGCGATATATCTAGTCATTCGTAGTGCACATCTTGTTCATTAAGGGTAGCGTAGTCTTTTCGCGTCCAAAACTTTCCGGTTTAAAGATTAAAGAAAAGAAAAGGTACTTAAGCGATTAGAAACTTGAAAAAGTAGACCGACACCCAAGATTTTTGGGGAAAATTCTGATCGATCATTTTTTCTTAGTTTTTAACCCCAAAAGTTCAATGTTCTTTTTTTCAACCATAAAAGACCACTTTTTGAAATATTGTTCCAAAAATGTTATCGTCTTCTTTAACACCTCCGACGGCACACTTTGAATTCAAAATCACGATTGTTCATAATGCCCTTTCGTGGGGGTTCAGGGCAACACCCCCGAAAGGTAAACGAGTTTTTTGATTCATGAAATACGAAACTATAATGGATCTGTGTTGGGTTGAAGAATTTTTCAGTTGGGACGAAGGCGAAGAAAGGAGAGGGAAGAAGAAGGTTTACGACGGAGGAGATGAAGAAGAAGGAGGAGGACGTAAACTGATTATTTATGCTTTTGTATCGCGATACAAAAATGAATTAGATAATATTTTTGCACCGCGGTTCAAAGTTTACTTTCCTAATCTATTTTTATATCGTGATTCATAAATTTTATTGCATTATTTTTACACCGCGGTTCAAAGTTTAATTTCCTAGTCTTTTTTGCACCGCAATTCATAAATTGCATTACATTAATTTTGCACCGCGATTCAAAGTTTAATTTCATATTCTATTTTTGCACCGTGATTCATAAATTTCATTGTATTAATACTTGCACCGATGTTCAAAGTTTAATTTCTCAATCCACTTTTGAACCGCGATTCATAAATTTCATTGCATTAATTTTTGCACCGCAATTCAATAGTTTAATTATATAGTTTAATTGTAACGCAGTGCAAAAATAATGACCTCCGCAACGCACATACGGTTCATTAAGGGTATCGTAGTCATTTTGCCACTAAGAGTGACTTTTTTCAGTTGAAAAAAAAGAATGTACTGTAGCGATTAAAAACTTTAAAAAATGAACCGATCTGCAATTTTAACAAAGTGCACTTATGCGGTTGAAAAAAATGTATTTAAAGAGTTAAATAATTGAGAAAGCACACTGACCAACAATTTAGGCAAATAAAAATCCTTCTAAAGCCCAATATCCATAAGTGTTTTATGTATGAGCCTCTTACGACCAAAAAATAGTCATATATTAATGAGTATTTGTCATCCTCTATCATGAATTAAAAAGTAATATCAACTAAATAACACTTCATTTTGTACTGAATTCATTTAGTCACACCCTAACATTACTCTTCCTCAAATAGCATAGGTGCTGGGTGTGGATTGCCCCAAACTGCCAAATTGTGAAATCAATAAACTGATTAGTTTAGTTTGGTTTGATTTTAAGTCCCAATTGGTTCAATTCAGTTTGACTTTGTTGAAAGCCCGAAACCAATTGTAGTCGGTTAAGTTCACAAATAAGGTCCAAAGCAAACTAGATCGAACCATTTACACTCTAAATTGTTGTAGCTATAAATTGAACAAATATTCCCTTCGTCCCTAAATTATCGTCCTCCTTTCCTTTTTCGTCCGTCCCAAAATAATTGTCCAGTTTGAAACTTTTCTTTTTAGGAAGTGTTTTTACCATTTTGCCCTTAAGAGTATTAATCACTAAATCATGGAACCTACCCAATTTTTAACCTCAGTTCTCTTCATCAGCGTCTTCTTCGTTCTTCAAAAATTTGGCGGGATACTCAGTTAATAACCAAAGAGGAGTATTTCAATCTTCTCTCTCGTTGTGGTCTCTCCATGAATTGAGGTTCGTAACCTCCCTACTTCATCAAATTTCATCCCACTCGTTTATCCCCAATTTTCTAGGGCAACAAAATCTTGAGATTTACAATCTGAAGCTGACTGAATGGATTTCGTTTCTCAGTCTTCTACTTCTTTGTGGAACCCTGAATCTCTATGTGGTACGTTACTTTACTTGTTATTGTCCCAATTGTACTCTGTCTATGTGTGTGTATAGAGAAATGAGGAAACTTGGAGAACTCTGTTTTTTTTTTTTTTTTTTTTTTTGACAAACTTATTTTGGAGATGAAAGCAACTTGGAAAATGACTTGGAGAAGGCTTAGATATGGTAGTTTTATGCTGGAGAATTTAGTGAGTGAGAGAGAGAGAGTGTCTACAATCTTGTGTTTGAGCAAACATGTGTGACTTAGTTTATTTCGTGAGAAATTAGAGTACTTTGTTTATTTATTTTTGAGTGATTATCAAATGCCATTTTTGACATGTTGAATTCTAGCTGGTCAATTTTGTTTGCAATTTGGGAGTTTTTGTAGAACAATAGTTATCTTTCATTTGATGTTGTTGTTGTAGCTACTTTGTATCTTAGGGTGTATTTGGGTTTATGGCTGTCCCACGGGTAATATTTTTTTTCTTTTTCACTGATCAAAATACAGTAAAATAAAAAAACTTCATACAGCCTTTCATCTGCAAGGCATTTCCACCTTTCAGCAAACAGATTAATTATGGATCCCAAAATAATTCCCTTAACATAGGCTTGGACATGGTTCTCAAGAGTGTATAATTTTGAATTATGGAACCCCTTGTCAAATTAAATTGTGATCCTCTAGAATGTTGAGATAGAAATGCTTTACAATAGGATGATGGTGATTAGCCTTCAAGTTGGCTGCGAGCAATGGCAGCATGCATTGGTGGTTATTAGAGTGGATGACTGGATGGTAATGAGATCAAAAGGAATATAAACAGAACAATGTAGATGTAGACGAAGGAGGGAAGGAAATATCTAGCTTAATGAAATTTGACATGACAAGTATTACCTAAAGGATACTTGAATAACTTAATTTTCAAAGTAGGATTCTTTTTTCTGGGACAGATGGAGTAGTAAGGCCAAGTATCATTGGAGTAAGAGAAACACGGATGCGAAAACTGAACATGTGCAATATACTCCAATAATCCAGGAAAGAATCTGTAGTATTTATGTTTATCTAACCTCTGCATAGAACTTTTCTTATGCTAGTTTATCGAATCCAATAATAAAGTTTTCATTGGAAGGGACCTCTTGTTTCTTTCTAACAAATTGCATCATTGTCGGACCCTTAATAGGACATCTATGTCAGCACTTCCTTTTCACTAGGAAGGTAAACTTTATGCCACCTTTAACACATTGTCACTAACTGTTCCTTTTTATTTTACCTTGTGTTAAAATCTTTATTATGCTAACTATATCATTCGTAAATGTCAACAGGTGAGTCGTTAACTTTAAAATGGGTTCCCGGTTCAACAATGTTGTCTTATGTTTTAAATGGGCAGACAATATTAGTTGAGCAACGATCATTGGAGCGTACAAAGATTTTTCTTGGTTTTGTTGAATTGGGAGACTTCGTAGATGACGAGGTCCACGAGGAAACCAATGACAATGAGCTTAATCACTTGCGAAAGAAAATTGCGTCTATGGAAGAAGAGATTGATAAGATGAAACTACGTATACAAGAGATGGAGAAAATGATGCGGATGATGTAACAACAACAAATAGAAAAGATTACAAAGATCCAAGAACATATGCATGAGACGGAAGAATGTACATTAATGATGCAATAACAAATGGATGGGATGGAACAAAAGATGGTGTTTATTGTATGATGCTGATGAATATAAACCAGTTAGCTAGCATGTATTTAATCAAACACTTTTGGGGAACAGTTGAGGAAATTCAAAATATTTTGTATCAATTTCCTTGTATAGTTCCACGTATTGATTAATACATCAATACTCCACTACCGGAAGATTAATGTTGTTATGTTATGTAAAGGTTGTCTTTTGTTTTTGTTTCTAGAATATCATGTATTGACTTGTATATATATATATATGGTTCCCTGAAATCAACTTTCTATAGAAGAGTATTATGCTTGATAATCCATTTCTCTCATCTTAAGCTTTCAACATGACTAGTAAGCTAATTTTATTCCTGACTTCAAACCGTCGAAGCAATGACCAAACCAATTATCATAACATGTTTATAATAGTGTTATCTTACTTTCATATAGATTTAAAGGTCATTAGAATCAATTTACTCCCTTTTGACCCTTAATAAGAAAAATTTCTCATATTTAGCTTTCAACATGACTAGTAAGCTAATTTTGTTCCTGACTTCAAACCGTCGAAGCAATGATCAAACCAATGATCAGAACATATTTATATTAGTGTTATCTTACTTTCATACAAGTTTCAAGGCATTGGAATCAATTTACTCATTTTTTATCCTTAATAGGAAATTTTTTTTCATTTTAAGCTTTCAACATGACTAGTAAACTAGTTTTGTTCATGACTTCAAACCGTCGAAGCAATGATCAAACCAATGATCATAACATGTTTATATTAGTGTTATCTCACTTTCATACAAGTTTCAAGGTCATTGGAATCAATTTACTCATTTTTGACCCTTAATATGAAAATTTTCTCATTTTAAGCTTTCAACATGACTAGTAAACTAGTTTTGTTCCTGATTTCAAACCGTCGAAGCAATGATCATAACATGTTTATATTTGTGTTATCTTACTTTCATACAAGTTTTAAAGTCATTGGAATCAATTTACTCATTTTTTACCCTTAATAGGAAAAGTTTCTCATTTTAAGCTTTCAACATGACTAGTACGCTTTTGACCTTTGGAACATTACAAACAAAATACAAAGGACTTATCCATATCAAAAGAGATGATCTAAACTTGTATAGATACTAGGGATGATGAACTTTTAGCCTTTCTCATTGTGTTATTTGATGTTTATGAGCTAATTAATAATTAGCGGTTGTGGCCCAAAAGTGTTATACTATTATAATTGATCCATACAATGTTAATTTATATGACAGTAAAGTATTAAATTAGGGAATGATATATTAGTCCCTATGTGTTAAGAATATTATTGTGGTATTGTAATTGACTTACGGAGTCAAATTAGAGTTGACAAATAGTTAAGTCAACTGAGAAGTTTAGTTCCTGTAGGGAATTAAAGTAATTTAATGATATTATTCTTATGCTAAACTTATTAAGTTTTGGGAATAAATAGCAGTGAGTTAATTGAGGTTAAAATAGATGCTATAAGATACGAAAATAGTATCTGAATTTCAGTTACGTGAAATTGTAACAATTAGTGGATGTTCGTTTGCATGTACTGAATAACAGGTAGATTCGTACTAGTTATAAGTATAAATAACTATATGTCATGGGTGTATATTACAACTATTTAATATTCCCTCCGTCCCTAAACTATAGTCTTCCTTTCCTTTTTTGTCCGTCCCAAAATAATTGTTCAGTTTGAAACTTACCTTTTTAGAACATCATTTTTACCACTTTATCTTTACTTTTTCACCATACTTTAACTATGGGTCACATATACATGGGCTTTAAAGGAAAGTACACATTAAACCAATATAAATAATCAAGTCAATTTGTTTTTCTTAATCCATGCGCCGAGTCAACTAGGACAATAATTTAGAAATTGAGGGAGTAGTAAATAGCTTTTGAGTTTGTGACTCAGCAGAGTCAGTATTTAAAATAACTAAGTTATCTGAATTAAGTAATTGATTCCTGCGCTTAAAGAGAAATGGATAGATTTCAATGTGGAACTATTACGAGATATTGTAACTGCAAGTCAGTTACGGGACAATATTGTATGGATCAAGTACTTGTAAATTGTACATGGTACTCTGTTGGGTAGTAGACATTTATGGCATGCTCCGATGATTGATTTGAAACACAGGACTTGTAAGTTTTGGTGTAGAATTGGTGAAGAGTGATTAACCTAGATGAGGTTAATCGTGGGTATGTTACGAGACTTATATAAAGAGTTAAAGTGCTCGTATGGTATTGTTTGACATAATTATAAATAGCGGAATCGAGAACATGTTTTTATCATCATATGTACACCAACTGGGTACTAGATAGTCATGAACTAAGATATAATGTTTATGGATGATATAAATTGTCATTGGCAGCAAGTCGGTGTATTATGTGTAGTAGAGTCATTGACCTGCTCTTCGGCTATTTAGTGTGATACTCACAGATAGCTAGTGACAACATTGCATGTTATAAGACATAGTGTTCAAATACTCGCTAGCAATCACGTAGTATTTTATGATATAATAGGTACTATTGACCTATGCTAGTGTTGAGCATGATGTCCAGTATTTACAAACTCAGTAATTGTCTCTTGGTTTGGGTGGGAGGACTAGAGGACTACCCATGTATTGATATTGATGTCCAGTAGCTATGGACACAATTACTATTCTAAGGTAATATGTGGTTACCTGTGTGTTTGATGAATGATATGGATTCAACGATCTGCTTGAGATTGTCATAAGAAATCCTAGTATTTACAGACTCGTCTTTTATGGTGGGTGTTTGTGATAGGACCAATGACCTACTCTTATGTTGTTTAACGTTTAGTACTTACAAACGTTACATTTGTTATCGTTAAGATAATATGTCTATAGTGTTTGTTTTAAGCAAATACACGTTTGGTGTTGTTTATATACGAGCAAACATTCATGCTTGATATGTGTGTTGAGCTCTCATACTTGGAACTCAACAACTATGTTTATTTACGAGCAAACATTCATGCTTGGTATGTGTGTTGGGTTCCCATACTTGGAACTCAACAGTTGTGTTTATTACAAGTAAACATCTACTTGTGCATCGCATTAAGTCCATCTGGTATTTGTGGTTGTGTCAACAATGAGACGACAGTAGTCTTTACGAGAGTTAAATTTTGTGATCGCTACGAGTCGTTGCATTGGTCTCTCCCTTGTTATTAGCCATAACAAGGATGTAGCATTTGTTAGAGCAATTCGCATGACTGACAGAAGGCTAGACACTTGGGTCAAACTCGGGGAGATGAGACTCCTAGTTAAGTTCCAAGGTCATTGGTTCTAGATATTATTTGGTTCAAACATGGATACTGGTTTTTGATACTATTGGGTTCAGACATTGGTTCAGCATGTGTACAGACATGATTTAACGTGTGCACTGCAGCAACACAACTATGGTGATTGAAAGGCAGGACAAGACGGAAAGCTCTCCTGCAATTGTATATCTTGATTTATGTGTTTAATTACGTTGGATCAATGTGCATTATAACATGATCAACGTCATGTGTGTAAGTATATGTATAGCTATACTTGATTGATTGATATGATGTTTATATGTGCATAACAACATGTCATGTAGTAACTTACTGAGTTATCACTCACACCGTGTTTGTTTACTTTAGTGTGCAGATATCTAGGAATTTGGTCCAGCGAGATCAGAAGTTCTCGTGTGATCGGTGAGACACACGAGACCTAGCCTGTTGTTGAGTTGTAGATCCTAGAAGGCTTTATTTGTATAGCAGAGAGGAAGGGGATGTATAGAGTTATATAGACTCTACCTTGGGTTTTGATTTTTACTGATGTATTATATTTCACTAGTTGGTTAACCTTGAGCCATTGTGTTTAATTCATGAGTGATAGCTTGTAGGTTTTTTTTTTTTTTGTTTTCCCGGCTTTTCAGAAGTTGTGGTGTTTATATTATTCACATGAACTATTATGTTTTATCAGGTGTGATTTGTTTAGCCCGTAATTAGTAGAGGCTTTGCAGGTGTTTTATGTGTTTATTAGGCGCTCGATCCGAGGCTCATATAAAGATTAGGGGTCGAGGCGCTACAAGGCTCCCCAACAGTGTTATAGTAAACTGGCTGCAACTCTTATTCATTTTGGTTTCACTAAATCCAGGAATGATCATACCCTGTTTACTCTCTCCAGGGATGGCTCTTTCACTTCCATTTTAGTCAATGTAGATGATATTCTTATAGCAGGCTCACATACTTTTGTCATTACTCAGGTCAAAACTCACCTTTCACTACCATTTCAATATCAAGGACTTGGGTCCTTTGAAAAAAATTTTGGGCATTGAGATTGCCATGTCTTCTAAGGGAATTTGTATACATCGAAGGAAATATACCTTGGACATAGTCTTTGATGCTGGTCTTATGTCTGCCAAGACATCCAAGGTTCCTATGGAGCAAAATCATTCCTCGGCTACAGATACAGGGGATCCTTCGCCTAATCATGTTCCCTATAAGAAATTTATTGGCAGACTTGTTTATCTGTCAATTACCAGTGTCAATTACCAGGCCTGACCTGGCTTATTCTGTTCACATTCTCGATCAGTTTCTCTCTGCTCCTAGAGTTCCTCATTGGGAGGCTGCTTTAAAGCTTGTTCGATATTTGAAAGGGACTCTTGGCTAAGGTCTGCTCTATTCTGCATCCAGTCCTTTGTCCTTGTCTATCTATTTTGATTCTGATTGGGCTACCTGCCCAATGACAAGGAGGTCTCTTTCTGCTTATTATGTGATGTTTGGCTCTTCTCTCGTCTCCTGGAAAGCTAAGAGGCAAGGTGTAGTTTCTCGTTCTTCATGTGAAGCAGAATACAGGAGTATGGCTAATGCCTCCTGTGAGGTTGCCTGGCTAGTCTCTCTTCTCAAGGACTTTGGTCATCATCATCTCACTCTAGTTCCCCTGTATTGTGATAACCAGGTTGCTCTTCACTTGGCTTCCAATCATGTATTTCATGAGAGGACAAAACATATAGAATTAGACTGCCACTTTGTGAGGGACGGGATTTGTGTAGGTCTTATTTCGCCTTGTCACGTTTCCTCCTCTTTGCAGCTAGCGGATCCTTTTACCAAGGTCTTGGGTTTCTCGAGCTCTTACTCAATATTTGTCCAAGCTTAATGTGTTTAACTCGTTTCACACCTTAGGCTTGCGGGGGGCTGTTAAGGATGCCACTACTGTAATTGCTAAAGACAAGGGTGCAGAGTGTCATACTTCCAAAGAGGCACAAACAAAAATAGTAGATGAAGGAGGGCAGCTTGTGTCTTGTCTGGCACGCAATTAGTTTGTTACTTAGTTGTGTCTTCAAACATAGTATAAATAGGTCATTGGTAATCTTTGATTATAACTTTTGATACTAAGCAAATAAAGCAATATACAAAGAGTATTTTTTTTTTACCCTTTTTCTCTCTCTCTCTCTCTCTCTCTCCTCTCGTTCATTTCCTTCCGCTGTTCATGATTCAATGACCAGTAGCATAGATTACATTTTGTCAAATGGAAAGGCTTTTGTGCTATAATAGAAAATGCATACTATGTGAGGGGAATGGCATGGTGCGATCCATGGTGTTGATTTTTTGGTATGTCTTGCTCGAGTCCTTCGTTTATTGTTGTCTATGATCTTTACTCATCGTTCTCGAATCTTCAAAGGCTTCCTGTGAAGACACTTCAACTAGAGCAAATGGCTGTGGTGGGTAGTGCTGAGGAGCCATCAGTTGTTGCTAGCCGAATGAGATTAGTGTTTAGCACACTAGAGGTATGTTCGTTCTATTTCCTTCTATTAATATATTTACGAGAAAAAAACATAAGTGAGAGACAACCGAAGATCCAAAACCCACGTCTCGAAAATTATCTCATATATATCATATCAGTGATGAGATTTGTTTCTCTAGCAGCATTAGGGAAAAAAGAAGGAGAAATCCCAACTTACGAGTCTTCTTTAAGGTTTTCTTATAACTCGACCTCAATCATATCCTTCCTGATAGCCATTAATATTGTTGTAGTTACTCCCAGACGCTCACGCTCGCTCGGAGTTCTTCATTATGTGTCCGAACCATTGTAAAGCCTTATGCTCTTGTTTTATATCCTTGCAGTGCTACTTTCACTTTGTTACGGATCTGGAACTTTTTCTCTTCTACTTTGCATTCATATTATGAACATGCTGTATTGCCAGTTGCACGACTTCCATTCACCTGATGAAGAGGACTGCTCATACACATAATCATAGTCCTCTATTATTTGCAAATTAAGGGGATCACTCGTAGTGGTTTTATCTCTATTTATGGGAAAGGTCATAATCTTAGTTCCCGATTATTTGCAAATTAAGGATTACTTGTAGTGGTTCTCTCTATTTACGGGGAAAATTTATGGATCGTAATCTGCTAACAAATTGTACAATTAACGTTGAATACAATAAATAACAATGATACCGAAAGAATACAATGGCGTATTACTCCTATTTTTGCAGAAAAAGGGAATGATCTAGCACAAACGAATAAATATTGGATCAAATTGACAAGAAATAATTTACTTTTCCAACAACATAGCAGGGATTAACATCCTTCCGTCCTTCCTATAACCTATTCTGCACTAAGTTGACAAATACTAATATTGAGCAAGGACAAATAATCTTTTGCGCTATGACAAATATCAAAACTGTGCAGAGCTAAGGTTAACCTAAAAGTCACTGTTTTAAACTATTAGAAACCATGTCTCTGCTTGAAAGGGCAAGATTACATGCATTGCAACATTTCCTTATGGCCAAGAGCAAAATAAATCAGAATCACCAGACATTGCATGATTGCAATATTACACTATTGCCAATTTTGTCTGGGTGGAAAATATACTTGTATTGCTAGCTCAGAGTTTTCTTGCAATCACTACAACATATTGGCGGGAAGAAGATTCAACCAAGAGAAAACTGCAAGTGTTTCACACATGTATAACTCTATCGCGAGTCTCTTCATAACGGAAATGTGGCATTGCCTTTAAGTGTCTTCCGTGCACGCCAATGGGCGGCAGCAGTTGTTTCAGATGTTCCCATCTGTAAATAGATCAAAATTTGTCATCAGTAACTTTCTGCCTAGGAAAGGTATAAGCTAACTGAAGCTCTTTCAAGATTGATACCCACAACTGAAGTCAAACCCCTCCCTTTATTGTTAGCAGGGGGTTAGTGATTTAACCATATATGGAGGAAGGTTACCCTAAAAGAACAACCCTGGGCCATGACAAATCCATCGGGCAGATTGACCTAATTCTGTTCAATTTCAATCCATGATATTCAGGTGACCCATAACTCAATTGGGGCTACATACCCACAGTTATTTTTGAAGCAAATCATACCTATAACATATCCAAAATAGATGCACTAAGATTTAAGCAGCAGGCAAGAAAGAAACAATGAACAACATCATACAGCATAAAGTTACAATTTTCATATGACCCCTTGTTTCTATGATGTTACAAACCCATATTTTTCTGACTTTTATGGCACTTCAACTAATGGATTTAGAGTTAGGGGCTATCGGTGTCTAAAATTTGTATTCGTTGGCGTGTGGCGTGCATTTGCTTTGTACAGTCCCTAATGGAATTTCTTAAAGTTCAGGGACTAAGGTCTAATTTCCCTTAAATAAAATTTAATTTTTATTTTTGAGATATTTTCTTAACTTTAAAGTTAATTATGAGAGTCTTTTAATTATTTTCTGATTATTGAAACAATTATTCATTAATTTTTATTACAAACATATCTTAAACATGAAATGGTTAACTAAATGATAGAATTATAACTAAATCCAACTTTGCACCCAAGGAAAAGGACCAAAATAATCCTCATGTCACATACAATGTGTCATTTTCCATTAATATTATAAACTCTTGTGGACGTGAGGGGGCAAAGTGGGATGAATAGAAAAATTGTGTATGAAAGTGAGACACGTAATTTACAGGTGATGGTGCAACGTGAGATTTAAGTAAATACTTCCGAGAGCGAATCGTATTTTGGCTCTATAAAAATTAGGCCAAAAAAGCAAATATCCCATCAAAGTTTCTAGCTATCAAATCCCACTTTAGTTTTTTATGATTAATTTAATTCATAGGAGAAATATACACACACACATATATGTATGTATGTATATATTTACATATATATAAATATATAAATATTTATTATTTCTGGTGAAAAATATACATTAAAATTTCATAAAGGACAATTTTCAGAAATATATATAGTTTTTTCGTATATAAAAATAATAATTAGAAGTAAACAAAAAAAATAAAGGCAAAACATTTCGCAAAAATCTTTAAGAACGCGTGCAAGGCACGTGTACCTAACTAGTAATAGAAAAATCTTGAACCTACCTTACACTCCATAGAGAAAACTATAAGTGTTTCACACATGCAAAACTCTATCGCGAGTCTCTTCATTATAGAAATGTGGCATTGCCTTTAAGTGTCTTCCGTGCACGCCAATGGACAGCAGCAGCTGTTTCAGATGTTCCCATCTGTAAATAGATCAAAATTTGTCATCAGTAACTTTCTGCCTAGGAAAGGTTTCAGCTAACTGAAGCTCTTTCAAGATTGATACCAACAACTGAAGTCAAACCCCTCCATTTGTTGTTAGCAGGGGGTTAGTGATTTAACCATATATGGAGGAAGGTTACCCTAAAAGAACAACCCTGGGCCATGACAAATCCATCGGGCAGATTGACCTAATTCGGTTCAATTTCCATCCATGATATTCAGGTGACCCATAACTCAATTGGGGCTACATACCCACAGTTATTTTTGAAGCAAATCATACCTATAACATATCCAAAATAGATGCATAAGATTTAAGAAGCAGGCAAGAAAGAAACAATGAACAACATCATACAGCATAAAACCTTTGATAAGGGTCCATGAATGAATGACTCTTCTTATGGAGCACAGCCCCTAGACCTAGCCCTAACCACCAACCAACCTCCCCCACCACCAACCAGTGAAGGACAAGAATGCCCTCTAAAATGACCATTCTAAATGAGGTATCATCCCCCTACTTGTTTAACTAAGACTCGTTGGATCCACTGCAGTTCTCACAATAATCTAAAAGAGGACATCTTATACAAGTATACATAAAGATAGCAAAAAACAGTAATATAAAAAATCTTGAACTTACCTTGCACTCCATAGAGTAGTACTCTTGCCACAAGCTCACATCTTGGTCATAGGTTGCAAGTGCAGCTTCATATAAGTTTCTAGCTTTCACAAGACAATCTTTTTCACCAGCAGAAGTAAGGTTCAATTCCAGCTCAATGCATCTTCTATATAACGCAAGGCCAGGGTGTGGTAATGCAAGATATCTGCACTTAAAAGAAGTGGCGGGTTGGCAACTTCACAGTACATAAGAAATTATCATACAGGCAATCTGAATTTCTCTTTATAGACAAACCAATAGTGATGGCCATGAAGTTGTCTTTGTTTTCGTTGCTCTGTACTTTTTCTAAATGGTCATATTTCTATTATCTGCTAAGTACATAAAATGTCAACTTCCTCAGCCACGCATAAAACAGATAAAAAGTTGTTCAATACAAACAAGTGGTAGCAACTACTCTCGTGAACATTTATTTTTTCTCATTTCATCTTCTTGCAAATATATGTGTATCACATTGGCATAGAAACTGAAAAATGAAAGTTAGTCCATGACTATAAGACACACTTCTCTAGGAGTGCCCATAAGAGTGTTGCATCCAACGTACAAAGCTAATAAATGTTCAGATAAAGTACATCAGAATAAATTATGCAGCTGATGATCTAGTGAGGTACCTCTTATACAAGTCTCTTGCACTCTGAACTCCATTCCTCTGTAGAGCAAAGTTTATAATACAAGTAGAAAGGGAAAATCCATCATCACTACCACCATCCTTGGTCAGCATTGTCATAGATGTATCTACCAGCTTGTCAAAATAGAGCCTTTGATTTGCAAAAAATTTGAAGGCCTGCAGAACAAATGGTAATGAACTTTTATATATAATTTCCCAGCATTTTCTAATATGATATCAGAGGAGGTAAGGGAAGGGAGAGGGGAGACAAATCTCAAGCATATGGTATAACCAATGTGACAGATTTACTCGGGCAGAATAGATAGACAAAGTTCTTGATATAAAATTTAAAAATCTCCCTTTGAACTCGACACAAAGAGGCAACTATGCATTGCAAATGTGCCTATCTCTACGATTGGTGAAAATCAATGAACTCCAGTTACTACCCACATCAAAGCCCCTAATAAATCACCTGCTACTGCCCTAGCCTGTGTTTTGTGGAAGCGTTCTTTAACTGAAACGGAGAAAAGAATTGTTCACACCATCAACACTACGGAAAATTGAGGTAAGTCATGCATGCTCAATCAATTGACTATCCCTAATCTGAGTAGCCCTTCATATGTCTTGGCTTTCTTTTCTAAAAGATCTGAGGTGGTATTGTTGTGGGTCAATCAAAATCACAATGCTTTACAATTGGGGTATTATGCATATGTATGTAGAGCAAAAACAATTATAATCAATTATTTTAACAGAATCTCGAGTGACTGAGTCTGATGCATTAAAGTCAACTATAGCATACTGGTATTTTGCTATGTAGTCCTGCTCCTAGTAATATTAGGTTTTCTATGAAACCCATAGGATTTACCCCCCAATATATTTAGTAGAGTTGATTGCCTTGAAAAGTAATGGAGCCTTCCAACTATTCGGTCAATCTCCATGACGACGAGGTACGTGAACTATCTGCATTTTGTCATTATTCAATAATTATCTCTTAATCTGTTTAGTTTGCAAAAAATGTGTATAAAATAAAGCCGTTTTCTAGCATGTAATATTAAGGCAAAGAAAGAAAAGGCGAATGCCATGAACCAACAAGGTTCAATTCACATTGAGCGCTCAAATGAAAGACCTGACAGAGACCTAATTCTGACATTTGCACAATGTGGAAATCATTAGACTTGCACCACTTTTTCACAGAGTGATAGCCCAACTACTTCAACTATAAAAGCATGTTGTAAAAAGAACAGATCACAACAAGTAGTTCTTGCTTCCATGCATATTGTCATTTTTCAATATACTTCTGATTTAGCCATATAAAGCAAGTAGAGTCAAGAAGCCAAAAGAATGACAAGAATTCCCTGTTAGAAACAAAACCATATTCAGAGCAGTTACTAATGGCAAAAGCAAAGGAGAAAGCTTGGGACAATTGTTCAAATGACATACCATAAGCCACAGACGCTCAGCTTTTGCAATGGGTACTTTTCTTAGGACATTTTGTAGAAGATCAAATATGAATGATAGATCAGATTTGCTTGAAGTCTTCACACGTCTCATCTCTATAGAGAGACGTAAAACCCATAACTGTACAGCATCAAAGAGTGTTTCGTTACAAAGCTTTTCTGCTAATTTTCTAGCTTCATCTACTCTCCCCATCTCCAATACAAATGATATATGTTGGCAAGCAAGATCTTCAGCAGCGAACCCCATGCTTTCAGCCTTCTCAAATACCATCAACAGATGCGAAACAGGATCTATGTTATGACCCAAGCCACAAGAAAGCCCAGAACATTCAATGTCTCTATTTCTGTTAACTATCACATCCATCAAAAAGTTGGTATAAAGGCTAAATATTGGAGTTGAAGGAACAGTTCTTAAAGCCTCCTCGTAAACCTACACATGAAAAATAGGCAAGTTGAACATTAGATTCTCATATGTTTCCTGTATGTCCACGAAAACATGATTGTCAAAAATGCTAAGAAAATCCATTAACAGGTCTTCATAGAAGGAAACAACTGCGACATAAATGCAAGGAATCTACCTCGAGCAAAACCAAATGTTAGAAATAGAAAAAAATAAACTGGCTTTCCATCCAAAAGTAAAGGCACTTTTCTCGTGCTCAATCACAAGTATGTCATCTGTGTAAAGCCCAAAGCAAAGATGTTTACTTAGCACTAGTGGTCTTTTCACTAACCAACCATGAATCTAAGGCTTCTCATCACAAGATCATTTATCAACAATTATACTTCACATTACATTCACCAAGTATGTAGTATGCTGATTGCATATGCACAGTGCATGATGCATTTAAGGTTGTAAATGACCAATCATCAAAGTCAAAGCTACCATACATAATATCATTAAAACACATAAGAGCATGTACAATGGTTTTGCAAAATCAAATCCAAAAACAAACACAATGCATTAAAAACCAATAAATAATTCATTAGATACCCATTTGATTTAAAACCCAAAAACCCTCCCAATGGTGGCACAAAATCCAATACATTTACATACCCCACCATCTTTATCACCATTAATTTAATATTTTTGCAGAAAAATGGCTAGAAAAACTTGAAAAAATCATAGAATTTTTTTATGATATCCAAATGAAACAAATCAAGTCTCTATTTATAGGTAAAAATGTGTACTTTAATTCAGGGGAAAAAAATAAAAATAAAATACATTTTTTGACTGAAAATTCGTCAAGAAAGACAATGGGAAAAAATAAAATGATGACCAATACAATGTTGATACATGGAAAGGGGGAAGGGGGTAGGAGGCCCATGCCTTGGAGTTGGAGCCACTTGGCTTCTTCAAGTGATTCTTTTTTTTTTTCAAAATCACCATTGGATTGTAAGATTTGGTTTAAATTTTTTTAAAAACCTCCATTGGCCTTGCTCTAATGGAACACATAATTTAAAAAGTTTCCGGATGCAGTTGGGAACTAGTTCATACACAAGTATAATGACACATGGAGGTTCTAACTACTTCGCAGGTATCATACCTCAATTGCTTTCCATAAACGGTCAGGAGTGATTTCTTTACTCGTTTCTTGTGTTCTTCCAAGGCAAGCTGTTTCAAGTCTTGCAAGCCAGTCCCAGCATTTTGGTTCTTTAGAAAAATCCTTTTTTATGTCTGCAAGTATCTCCTGCTGCATTTCTTCTGAATGTGCTACGTCTACTGCTTCTAGTATCTCCAGAAACCGTGTTCTCAAGCTGAAACTGGTTGGAAGTGCTTCAACAGCACTACTGTAAATAGCCCGAAGAACACTCGAACCTTGCTCCCGAAATAAATCTAAGTTCTTCTTAGACTCCCCATTTCGTATGTCCAAGGATTTGTCACTCTTTTCTTCTCCATCAAGAGCCATAAATAATTCTTTGTTTTCATTTTCCCATTGCTTGTCCTCGGGATCACGATGTTCACGAATCAATGTTCCCTCATCTTCCCCAAGGGCAACCTTACGAGCCTTTAACTTGTTAAGGAACGTAAGTTCCATTCGAAGATACTCCACCCACAGATCTTCAGAAGCTGGGCAAGCTCTTAAACCACTTTGCATGAGAGCACGAGAAGCTGTAGTATTTAAATTTGTATCAAACTCCCACGCTGCAGCATAAATCCAGACTCCAGCCACTTTGGGATGAAACCTAATCACCTGAGCCAGAACCTACAAGATACAATTGAAGGAACTAGTGTTTAAGCGGGCTTTGCTCATTTCTCAAGTCTCAACATCCAAAAAAATAGGGGGTTGAACCATACAGTTATACATGTATTAAACAAGAATTTTCTAGCAGACAGTAGCAAAAATAGATGGGGTGGGCGACGTGGGTTCATTTTCAGCAAAGTAAAAATTGTATAAAAACATAAGAATAAAGTTAAATCACCAAAAAGAGAAACTGAATGAATGGCTTCTAATAGTAATCAGTAATTGACATTTGCTGCAAAATGCAGCCTATTTTCACAGACATAGATGAATGAAAATGAAATGATCAATGAAAGTTTCTCGAATCTTTTGTCGGTAACAATTAAAAGCAAAATAATAAAAAAAAACAAAAATCATCTACCAAATCCATTCAGCAACCCTGTTACTCACTCAAGTTTCAATTACTCCAAAAAGAAAACTTCATGCTAAGTCAATAGCCATCCCCTGCAACCATACATGAACTCCGTCTAGAACAAGGACACGTTATAGCCTTAAGTCGTATATGTCATATTGTCATACTATCTGAACCTTCAGAAAAACTTTTTATTCTAAAGTGCGCACAGGTAACACATAACTGCAATGACCAAGCAAAAAAGTAATAATCAGCTCAAAAGATATGTGAAGAGTTATATGAGGAATGGTCTTCTTGTTTAGCTTACCTTAATTATAGGAGTCTTGGGCAGTAAGATAGAGTTTATTTTTGTATATATAGGGATCTCGATTGTAATTTTGACTAATTGAGAAAATATACAGAAAATATCCTTTCCAAATTTTAACATGGTATCAAAGCAAGAACCCTAAGGGTTAGAGAAAACAATGAGTGGCGCAGCAAACCCAGAGCCGACAGGCCCGACACCATCAAAGGGAGGAATCTCTATCACTTCCCCATTCTATCTTCATCCTTCTGAAAGTCCAGGGGCAATCATCTCGTCTTGTGTGTTTAATGGCGAAAATTATGATGCATGGGCAAATCAAGCGAGAAACGGACTGAAGGCAAAGAATAAATTGGGGTTTATCAATGGGGTAGTGATCAAACCCACACGAAGGCAGTCGGCGAGGTCACGAGGAAGGATTGGCATGGGAGACTTGCAATTCCATGATCATAGCCTGGTTGTTCAACATTATCAATGCGACAATACACCCAAGTATCTCATATTTTGATACCACCAAGAGTTTATGGGATGATTTGCATGAAAGGTATATGGTTGGAAACGCGTCCAGGGTGTATCAATTGAAGAGCGATTTGACGCGGTTGAAGTGGAATAATATGCCGCTAGTTGAATACTACAATCGGTTGAAGGCTATGTGGGATGAATTGAGTAATTACACCATCATCCCAACATGTTTGTGTGGTTCTGCAGCAGAGTTCGTGAGGCAGAAAGAAGATGAGAAAGTGCACCAGTTTCTCATGGGATTGAATACGTCCTTGTATGGAAGTTTGCACTCCACTATTCTCGCAATGGAGCCTTTTCCTATCATGAGCGAGGTGTACTCCATAGTCATGAGAGAACAAAGTCATAAGGCAGCAACCAAGGGACGAGAAGACATGACTGAGATGTCAGCTTTTACAGCAAAGGCAACACAGAATTACAAACCTAAATCATGGCAGCAGGTGGAAGTAGATAGAAAAACTTCCGGCCATTGTGGAAAGGAGGGTCATGAGGTTACGGACTGTTTTCAGATCATTGGATATCCACCAAATTGGGGTGGAGGTAGAGGAAGAGGAAGAGGTAGACGAGGTGGTTTTGGGGGCCGAGGAGCACGAAGGAATTCTGGCTTGCAAAGCAATTGGGGACGTGGAGTCACCAACTATAACACAGCAGCAGCCGTGAAACTCGGACAGCAAGCATCGGGCAATGGAGGACCAACATCTTGTGAGATGGAACACATGAATAAGTCCCCATTCTCCAGCGAGTATGTCAGCCGTATACTCACTCATTGAGCAAAGCCATCCGAATGCAGAACAATTACAAGGTAATGCCGTTACCCTTTTTGATAAAGGGAGATAGATTTTAGATACTAGTGCCTCCCACCACATGACAGGATACTTAAAGTACCTTGAAAATGCATGGGAAGGGACACCATCTGTCGTTGGGTTGCCTAATGGGACTCAACCTGTTACACATGGTAGTGTAGTGATGGATGGGAAGTTGAAATTGGGTGATGTTTTATAAGTGCCTTCGTTAACATGCAATCTTATTTCGGTCGGGTAATTAATTAGAGAAAATAATTATATTGTGACTTTTTCCTCAACTTCTTGTGTGATACAGGATCTGTCTACAAAGAAGCCGATTGGAGCGGGTGATTTTGTTGATGGGGTTTATTACTTCAGAAGAATCGAAGAGCAAAAGGTATTGCAAGGTTGAAGCAGTTGAAGAAGGTGAATTGTGGCATCGTAGGATTGGTCATCCATCTAGTAGTGTTAGATTATGTTTCGGTTTAGTAGGGAAGAAATTGTGTTGGAATAAAGATGTTGCTTGTGATTCCTGTCATAAGGCTAAACAAACAAGATTGGAATTTGCAAGAAATGATAAAATTGCATTGGATAACTTTGATTTAATTCATTGCGACATTTGTGGTCCTTACAGGACAGACACTCATTCTGGTGCACATTATTTTTTGACCATATTAGATGATTGTAGTAGAGTTATTTGGTTGTTTTTGATGAAAGATAAAAGTGAGGCAGGAGCTCTTTTGCAAGATTTTTGTAGAATGATTAAAACGCAATTTGGAAAACAAGTGAAAGTAGCACAGAGTGACAATGGCTATGAATTTGACTATGAATGAGTTCTATAAGGAAAACGGGATGCTTCGTAAGACTAGTAACACAGACACTCCTCAACAGAACGGACGAGTTGAGAGAAAGCACAGACATGTCTTGGAGATGGGGAGAGCGTTACGCTTCCTGCTTCCTGACGAATTTGCTGATAGAGTTTTGGGGAGAATGTGTTTTAGATACTGCATATCTCGATCAACAGAACGCACACGCCTCTTACAAGGAAAACACCTTACGAAGTGCTTTTCAGGGAGAAACCTTCTCTTATGAATCTTAGAGTGTTTGGGTGCCTTTGCTATGCTCATGACAAAGGGAGGCCAAAAGATAAATTTGGAGTGAGAGGGGGACGTTGTGTTTTTGTTGGATATCCTTACGCCAAGAAAGGATGGAAAGTTTATGATTTGGAAAAAGGAGACATATTCACTCCTCGTGATGTGAGTTTTTACGAGAAAACCTTTCCTTACATTGAGAATGAGCATAAACACATGAAGAGTGCGAATGCTGAAAATGTACAGCATTGCGAAAGGAGTCATAAATGGATAGACTTGATAGAGAATGAGTTGGATCATGGAACAGGGTTGACGGATCCTAGAAATAGCGATGACGGAGATATTTATGTCCAGCAAAGGGAAGATGGAGGCCATGGTGAGGAAGAGAATGGAGGTGTTGATGACACAAAGAGACAGGAAATGTCAGAGGCGAATTGGGAATAGGGAAGCGCCGAGTCGTAAACCTATTTGGACAGAAGATTATGTCAACAGACACAGCAAAAACAATAAACCCCGAAGCAATCTGCATCAAAAGGTCAATTCGAAACAAGTACGAAATATCCCATTAGCAAGTATGTTGCATATAATGCTTTTTCTATTAGGCATAGAGCTTTCTTGCTGCGATAACATCAAATGTGGAACCTCGTAATTACACAGATGCTGTTAAGGATAAAAGACGGAGGGATGAAATGAGAAAGGAAATTGAAGCTTTAGAAATGAACAAAACATGGTCTGTTGAAGATTTACTATCAGGAAATGGGTTGACAAGATCAAGTACAAAGCAGATGGTACTATTGAAAGGTACAAAGCTCACCTGGTGGCATTGATTTCCATGAGACTTTTGCGCTGGTAGCAAAGATGACAAGTGTTAGATGTCTATTGACGGTTGCGTTGGAAAAGGGTTGGAAACTATATCAGTTGGATGTAAACAACGCTTTTCTGCATGGGGGTTTAGAAGAAGTTTACATGAGACTACCTAATGGCTATGTAACGAAAGGGGAATATAAGGTGTGCCGATTGCGAAAATCATTGTATGGCTTGAGGCAAGCTTCCAGAAATTGGTTCTAAATTGGCAGAGGTATGGTTTTACACAGCCATATGCAGATTATTCATAATTCACATACTAGAAAGAGAATATTTTTGGCATTACTTGTTTACGTGGATGATATGATTCTAGTTGGTAATGATCAAGAAGCATGTATTGGTTTCAAACAATTTTTGGATGGAAATTTTGGCATTAAGGATTTGGGTCGACTAAAGTATTTTATGGGCATCGAGGTCGCTACAAGTCCGAAAGGTTTGTTCCTTGGTCAACGAAAATATGCAATTGATTTTTTTTTTTTTGATAAGTAAATAATATATTAAATATCAAGCATCAAAAGAGGTGATGCGTCCTTTGTACACTAGCCGTATACCAACCAAAAGATTAACCAAAATCTGTACTATTTACAAGATCTACAAAAGCTATAATCTAGGAAAGAGTGATCACCTCGGAACTCCAAAACTGAATATATGCGAATCAAGAAATTCTTCGATCGACATTTCCACATTGTCGAAAAGCCCTATGATTCCTTTCCTTCCATAGAATCCAACACACCCCCAAAAGAGCTGTCCCCCATATACTATTACTCTTCTTCAAATAACCCCTATTCCAACCTCTCGACATGGTCAATGACCGAACTTGGC
>CM028383.1:100990622-101024379 GCA_013146195.2 Codonopsis lanceolata
CTTTCAAGATTGATACCAACAACTGAAGTCAACAACTGAAGTCAAACCCCACCTCCATTTGTTGTTAGCAGGGGGTTAGTGATTTAACCATATATGGAGGAAGGTTACCCTAAAAAGAACAACCCTGGGCCATGACAAATCCATCGGGCAGATTGACCTAATTCGGTTCAATTTCCATCCATGATATTCAGGTGACCCATAACTCAATGGGGCTACATACCCACAGTTATTTTTGAAGCAAATCATACCTATAACATATCAAAATAGATGCATAAGATTTAAGAAGCAGGCAAGAAAAACAATGAACAACATCATACAGCATAAAACCTTTGATAAGGGTCCATGAATGAATGACTCTCTCTTATGGAGCACAGCCCCTAGACCTAGCCCTAACCACCAACCAACCTCCCCACCACCAACCAGTGAAGGACAAGAATGCCCTCTAAAATGACCATTCTAAATGAGGTATCATCCCCTACTTGTTTAACTAAGACTCGTTGGATCCACTGCAGTTCTCACAATAATCTAAAAGAGGACATCTTATACAAGTATACATAAAGATAGCAAAAAACAGTAATATATAAAATCTTGAACTTACCTTGCACTCCATAGAGTAGTACTCTTGCCACAAGCTCACATCTTGGTCATAGGTTGCAAGTGCAGCTTCATATAAGTTTCTAGCTTTCACAAGACAATCTTTTTCACCAGCAGAAGTAAGGTTCAATTCCAGCTCAATGCATCTTCTATATAACGCAAGGCCAGGGTGTGGTACTGCAAGATATCTGCACTTAAAAGAAGTGGCGGGTTGGCAACTTCACAGTACATAAGAAATTATCATACAGGCAATCTGAATTTCTCTTTATAGACAAACCAATAGTGATGGCCATGAAGTTGTCTTTGTTTTCGTTGCTCTGTACTTTTTCTAAATGGTCATATTTCTATTATCTGCTAACTTTAAGTACATAAAATGTCAACTTTCTCAGCCACGCATAAAACAGATAAAAAGTTGTTCAATACAAACAAGTGGTAGCAACTACTCTCGTGAACATTTATTTTTTCTCATTTCATCTTCTTGCAAATATATGTGTATCACATTGGCATAGAAACTGAAAAATGAAAGTTAGTCCATGACTATAAGACACACTTCTCTAGGAGTGCCCATAAGAGTGTTGCATCCAACGTACAAAGCTAATAAATGTTCAGATAAAGTACATCAGAATAAATTATGCAGCTGATGATCTAGTGAGGTACCTCTTATACAAGTCTCTTGCACTCTGAACTCCATTCCTCTGTAGAGCAAAGTTTATAATACAAGTAGAAAGGGAAAATCCATCATCACTACCACCATCCTTGGTCAGCATTGTCATAGATGTATCTACCAGCTTGTCAAAATAGAGCCTTTGATTTGCAAAAAATTTGAAGGCCTGCAGAACAAATGGTAATGAACTTTTATATATAATTTCCCAGCATTTTCTAATATGATATCAGAGGAGGTAAGGGAAGGGAGAGGGGAGACAAATCTCAAGCATATGGTATAACCAATGTGACAGATTTACTCGGGCAGAATAGATAGACAAAGTTCTTGATATAAGGGTCATTTAAAAATCTCCCTTTGAACTCGACACAAAGAGGCAACTATGCATTGCAAATGTGCCTATCTCTACGATTGGTGAAAATCAATGAATTCCAGTTACTACCCACATCAAAGCCCCTAATAAATCACCTGCTACTGCCCTAGCCTGTGTTTTGTGGAAGCGTTCTTTAACTGAAACGGAGAAAAGAATTGTTCACACCATCAACACTACGGAAAATTGAGGTAAGTCATGCATGCTCAATCAATTGACTATCCCTAATCTGAGTAGCCCTTCATATGTCTTGGCTTTCTTTTCTAAACGATCTGAGGTGGTATTGTTGTGGGTCAATCAAAATCACAATGCTTCACAATTGGGGTATTATGCATATGTATGTAGAGCAAAAACAATTATAATCAATTATTTTAACAGAATCTTGAGTGACTGAGTCTGATGCATTAAAGTCAACTATAGCATACTGGTATTTTGCTATGTAGTCCTGCTCCTAGTAATATTAGGTTTTCTATGAAACCCATAGGATTTACCCCCCAATATATTTAGTAGAGTTGATTGCCTTGAAAAGTAATGGAGCCTTCCAACTATTCGGTCAATCTCCATGACGACGAGGTACGTGAACTATCTGCATTTTGTCATTATTCAATAATTATCTCTTAATCTGTTTAGTTTGCAAAAAATGTGTATAAAATAAAGCCGTTTTCTAGCATGTAATATTAAGGCAAAGAAAGAAAAGGCGAATGCCATGAACCAACAAGGTTCAATTCACATTGAGCGCTCAAATGAAAGACCTGACAGAGACCTAATTCTGACATTTGCACAATGTGGAAATCATTAGACTTGCACCACTTTTTCACAGAGTGATAGCCCAACTACTTCAACTATAAAAGCATGTTGTAAAAAGAACAGATCACAACAAGTAGTTCTTGCTTCCATGCATATTGTCATTTTTCAATATACTTCTGATTTAGCCATATAAAGCAAGTAGAGTCAAGAAGCCAAAAGAATGACAAGAATTCCCTGTTAGAAACAAAACCATATTCAGAGCAGTTACTAATGGCAAAAGCAAAGGAGAAAGCTTGGGACAATTGTTCAAATGACATACCATAAGCCACAGACGCTCAGCTTTTGCAATGGGTACTTTTCTTAGGACATTTTGTAGAAGATCAAATATGAATGATAGATCAGATTTGCTTGAAGTCTTCACACGTCTCATCTCTATAGAGAGACGTAAAACCCATAACTGTACAGCATCAAAGAGTGTTTCGTTACAAAGCCTTTCTGCTAATTTTCTAGCTTCATCTACTCTCCCCATCTCCAATACAAATGATATATGTTGGCAAGCAAGATCTTCAGCAGCGAACCCCATGCTTTCAGCCTTCTCAAATACCATCAACAGATGCGAAACAGGATCTATGTTATGACCCAAGCCACAAGAAAGCCCAGAACATTCAATGTCTCTATTTCTGTTAACTATCACATCCATCAAAAAGTTGGTATAAAGGCTAAATATTGGAGTTGAAGGAACAGTTCTTAAAGCCTCCTCGTAAACCTACACATGAAAAATAGGCAAGTTGAACATTAGATTCTCATATGTTTCCTGTATGTCCACGTAAACATGATTGTCAAAAATGCTAAGAAAATCCATTAACAGGTCTTCATATAATGAAACAACTGCGACATAAATGCAAGGAATCTACCTCGAGCAAAACCAAATGTTAGAAATAGAAAAAAATAAACTGGCTTTCCATCCAAAAGTAAAGGCACTTTTCTCGTGCTCAATCACAAGTATGTCATCTGTGTAAAGCCCAAAGCAAAGATGTTTACTTAGCACTAGTGGTCTTTTCACTAACCAACCATGAATCTAAGGCTTCTCATCACAAGATCATTTATCAACAATTATACTTCACATTACATTCACCAAGTATGTAGTAAGCTGATTGCATATGCACAGTGCATGATGCATTTAAGGTTGTAAATGACCAATCATCAAAGTCAAAGCTACCATACATAATATCATTAAAACACATAAGAGCATGTACAATGGTTTTGCAAAATCAAATCCAAAAACAAACACAATGCATTAAAAACCAATAAATAATTCATTAGATACCCATTTGATTTAAAACCCAAAAACCCTCCCAATGGTGGCACAAAATCCAATACATTTACATACCCCACCATCTTTATCACCATTAATTTAATATTTTTGCAGAAAAATGGCTAGAAAAACTTGAAAAAATCATAGAATTTTTTTATGATATCCAAATGAAACAAATCAAGTCTCTATTTATAGGTAAAAATGTGTACTTTAATTCAGGGGAAAAAAATAAAAATAAAATACATTTTTTGACTGAAAATTCGTCAAGAAAGACAATGGGAAAAAATAAAATGATGACCAATACAATGTTGACACATGGAAAGGGGGAAGGGGGTAGGAGGCCCATGCCTTGGAGTTGGAGCCAATTGGGTTCTTCAAATGATTCTATTTTTTTTCAAAATCACCATTGGATTGTAAGATTTGGTTTAAATTTTTTTAAAAACCTCCATTGGCCTTGCTCTAATGGAACACATAATTTAAAAAGTTTCCGGATGCAGTTGGGAACTAGTTCATACACAAGTATAATGACACATGGAGGTTCTAACTACTTCGCAGGTATCATACCTCAATTGCTTTCCATAAACGGTCAGGAGTGATTTCTTTACTCGTTTCTTGTGTTCTTCCAAGGCAACCTGTTTCAAGTCTTGCAAGCCAGTCCCAGCATTTTGGTTCTTTAGAAAAATCCTTTTTTATGTCTGCAAGTATCTCCTGCTGCATTTCTTCTGAATGTGCTACGTCTACTGCTTCTAGTATCTCCAGAAACCGTGTTCTCAAGCTGAAACTGGTTGGAAGTGCTTCAACAGCACTACTGTAAATAGCCCGAAGAACACTCGAACCTTGCTCCCGAAATAAATCTAAGTTCTTCTTAGACTCCCCATTTCGTATGTCCAAGGATTTGTCACTCTTTTCTTCTCCATCAAGAGCCATAAATAATTCTTTGTTTTCATTTTCCCATTGCTTGTCCTCGGGATCACGATGTTCACGAATCAATGTTCCCTCATCTTCCCCAAGGGCAACCTTACGAGCCTTTAACTTGTTAAGGAACGTAAGTTCCATTCGAAGATACTCCACCCACAGATCTTCAGAAGCTGGGCAAGCTCTTAAACCACTTTGCATGAGAGCACGAGAAGCTGTAGTATTTAAATTTGTATCAAACTCCCACGCTGCAGCATAAATCCAGACTCCAGCCACTTTGGGATGAAACCTAATCACCTGAGCCAGAACCTACAAGATACAATTGAAGGAACTAGTGTTTAAGCGGGCTTTGCTCATTTCTCCAGTCTCAACATCCAAAAAAATAGGGGGTTGAACCATACAGTTATACATGTATTAAACAAGAATTTTCTAGCAGACAGTAGCAAAAATAGATGGGGTGGGCGACGTGGGTTCATTTTCAGCAAAGTAAAAATTGTATAAAAACATAAGAATAAAGTTAAATCACCAAAAAGAGAAACTGAATGAATGGCTTCTAACAGTAATCAGTAATTGACATTTGTTGCAAAATGCAGCCTATTTTCACAGACATAGATGAATGAAAATGAAATGATCAATGAAAGTTTCTCGAATCTTTTGTCGGTAACAATTAAAAGCAAAATAATAAAAAAAACAAAAATCATCTACCAAATCCATTCAGCAACCCTGTTACTCACTCAAGTTTCAATTACTCCAAAAAGAAAACTTCATGCTAAGTCAATAGCCATCCCCTGCAACCATACATGAACTCCATCTAGAACAAGGACACGTTATAGCCTTAAGTCGTATATGTCATATTGTCATACTATCTGAACCTTCAGAAAAACTTTTTATTCTAAAGTGCGCACAGGTAACACATAACTGCAATGACCAAGCAAAAAAGTAATAATCAGCTCAAAAGATATGTGAAGAGTTATATGAGGAATGGTCTTCTTGTTTAGCTTACCTTAATTATAGGAGTCTTGGGCAGTAAGATAGAGTTTATTTTTGTATATATAGGGATCTCGATTGTAATTTTGACTAATTGAGAAAATATACAGAAAATATCCTTTCCAAATTTTAACATGGTATCAAAGCAAGAACCCTAAGGGTTAGAGAAAACAATGAGTGGCGCAGCAAACCCAGAGCCGACAGGCCCGACACCATCAAAGGGAGGAATATCTATCACTTCCCCATTCTATCTTCATCCTTCTGAAAATCCAGGGGCAATCATCTCGTCTTGTGTGTTTAATGGCGAAAATTATGATGCATGGGCAAATCAAGCGAGAAACGGACTGAAGGCAAAGAATAAATTGGGGTTTATCAATGGGGTAGTGATCAAACCCACACAGAAGGCAGTCGGCGAGGTCACAGAGGAAGGATTGGCATGGGAGACTTGCAATTCCATGATCATAGCCTGGTTGTTCAACATTATCAATGCGACAATACACCCAAGTATCTCATATTTTGATACCACCAAGAGTTTATGGGATGATTTGCATGAAAGGTATATGGTTGGAAACGCGTCCAGGGTGTATCAATTGAAGAGCGATTTGACGCGGTTGAAGTGGAATAATATGCCGCTAGTTGAATACTACAATCGGTTGGGATGAATTGAGTAATTACACCATCATCCCAACATGTTTGTGTGGTTCTGCAGCAGAGTTCGTGAGGCAGAAAGAAGATGAGAAAGTGCACCAGTTTCTCATGGGATTGAATACGTCCTTGTATGGAAGTTTGCACTCCACTATTCTCGCAATGGAGCCTTTTCCTATCATGAGCGAGGTGTACTCCATAGTCATGAGAGAACAAAGTCATAAGGCAGCAACCAAGGGACGAGAAGACATGACTGAGATGTCAGCTTTTACAGCAAAGGCAACACAGAATTACAAACCTAAATCATGGCAGCAGGTGGAAGTAGATAGAAAAACTTCCGGCCATTGTGGAAAGGAGGGTCATGAGGTTACGGACTGTTTTCAGATCATTGGATATCCACCAAATTGGGGTGGAGGTAGAGGAAGAGGAAGAGGAAGAGGTAGACGAGGTGGTTTTGGGGGCCGAGGAGCACGAAGGAATTCTGGCTTGCAAAGCAATTGGGGACGTGGAGTCACCAACTATAACACAGCAGCAGCCGTGAAACTCGGACAGCAAGCATCGGGCAATGGAGGACCAACATCTTGTGAGATGGAACACATGAATAAGTCCCCATTCTCCAGCGAGTATGTCAGCCGTATACTCACTCATTGAGCAAAGCCATCCGAATGCAGAACAATTACAAGGTAATGCCGTTACCCTTTTTGATAAAGGGAGATAGATTTTAGATACTAGTGCCTCCCACCACATGACAGGATACTTAAAGTACCTTGAAAATGCATGGGAAGGGACACCATCTGTCGTTGGGTTGCCTAATGGGACTCAATCTGTTACACATGGTAGTGTAGTGATGGATGGGAAGTTGAAATTGGGTGATGTTTTATAAGTGCCTTCGTTAACAAGCAATCTTATTTCGGTCGGGTAATCAATTAGAGAAAATAATTATATTGTGACTTTTTCCTCAACTTCTTGTGTGATACAGGATCTGTCTACAAAGAAGCCGATTGGAGCGAGTGATTTTGTTGATGGGGTTTATTACTTCAGAAGAATCGAAGAGCAAAAGGTATTGCAAGGTTGAAGCAGTTGAAGAAGGTGAATTGTGGCATCGTAGGATTGGTCATCCATCTAGTAGTGTTAGATTATGTTTCGGTTTAGTAGGGAAGAAATTGTGTTGGAATAAAGATGTTGCTTGTGATTCCTGTCATAAGGCTAAACAAACAAGATTGGAATTTGCAAGAAATGATAAAATTGCATTGGATAACTTTGATTTAATTCATTGCGACATTTGTGGTCCTTACAGGGCAGACACTCATTCTGGTGCACATTATTTTTTGACCATATTAGATGATTGTAGTAGAGTTATTTGGTTGTTTTTGATGAAAGATAAAAGTGAGGCAGGAGCTCTTTTGCAAGATTTTTGTAGAATGATTAAAACGCAATTTGGAAAACAAGTGAAAGTAGCACAGAGTGACAATGGCTATGAATTTGACTATGAATGAGTTCTATAAGGAAAACGGGATGCTTCGTAAGACTAGTAACACAGACACTCCTCAACAGAACGGACGAGTTGAGAGAAAGCACAGACATGTCTTGGAGATGGGGAGAGCGTTACGCTTCCTGCTTCCTGACGAATTTGCCGATAGAGTTTTGGGGAGAATGTGTTTTAGATACTGCATATCTGATCAACAGAACGCACACGCCTCTTTACAAGGAAAAACACCTTACGAAGTGCTTTTCAGGGAGAAACCTTCTCTTATGAATCTTAGAGTGTTTGGGTGCCTTTGCTATGCTCATGACAAAGGGAGGCCAAAAGATAAATTTGGAGTGAGAGGGGGACGTTGTGTTTTTGTTGGATATCCTTACGCCAAGAAAGGATGGAAAGTTTATGATTTGGAAAAAGGAGACATATTCACTCCTCGTGATGTGAGTTTTTACGAGAAAACCTTTCCTTACATTGAGAATGAGCATAAACACATGAAGAGTGCGAATGCTGAAAATGTACAGCATTGCGAAAGGAGTCATAAATGGATAGACTTGATAGAGAATGAGTTGGATCATGGAACAGGGTTGACGGATCCTAGAAATAGCGATGACGGAGATATTTATGTCCAGCAAAGGGAAGATGGAGGCCATGGTGAGGAAGAGAATGGAGGTGTTGATGACACAGAGAGACAGGAAATGTCAGAGGCAGAATTGGGAATAGGGAAGCGTCAGAGTCGTAAACCTATTTGGACAGAAGATTATGTCAACAGCACAGCAAAAACAATAAACCCCGAAGCAATCTGCATCAAAAGGTCAATTCGAAAACAAGTACGAAATATCCCATTAGCAAGTATGTTGCATATAATGCTTTTTCTATTAGGCATAGAGCTTTTCTTGCTGCGATAACATCAAATGTGGAACCTCGTAATTACACAGATGCTGTTAAGGATAAAAGATGGAGGGATGAAATGAGAAAGGAAATTGAAGCTTTAGAAATGAACAAAACATGGTCTGTTGAAGATTTACTATCAGGAAATGGGTTGACAAGATCAAGTACAAAGCAGATGGTACTATTGAAAGGTACAAAGCTCACCTGGTGGCATTGATTTCCATGAGACCTTTTGCGCTGGTAGCAAAGATGACAAGTGTTAGATGTCTATTGACGGTTGCGTTGGAAAAGGGTTGGAAACTATATCAGTTGGACGTAAACAACGCTTTTCTGCATGGGGATTTAGAAGAAGTTTACATGAGACTACCTAATGGCTATGTAACGAAAGGGGAATATAAGGTGTGCCGATTGCGAAAATCATTGTATGGCTTGAGGCAAGCTTCCAGAAATTGGTTCTCGAAATTGGCAGAGGTATGGTTTTACACAGCCATATGCAGATTATTCATAATTCACATACAGAAAAGAGAATATTTTTGGCATTACTTGTTTACGTGGATGATATGATTCTAGTTGGTAATGATCAAGAAGCATGTATTGGTTTCAAACAATTTTTGGATGGAAATTTTGGCATTAAGGATTTGGGTCGACTAAAGTATTTTATGGGCATCGAGGTCGCTACAAGTCCGAAAGGTTTGTTCCTTGGTCAACGAAAATATGCAATTGATTTTTTTTTTTTTGATAAGTAAATAATATATTAAATATCAAGCATCAAAAGAGGTGATGCGTCCTTTGTACACTAGCCGTATACCAACCAAAAGATTAACCAAAATCTGTACTATTTACAAGATCTACAAAAGCTATAATCTAGGAAGAGAGTGATCAGCCTCGGAACTCCAAAACTGAATAGTACGAATCAGCAAATTCTTCAGACTGACATTTCCACATTGTCGAAAGCCCTATGATTCCTTTCCTTCCATAGAATCCAACACACCCCCAAAAGAGCTGTCCCCCATATACTATTACTCTTCTTCAAATAACCCCTATTCCAACCTCTGACATGGTCAATGATCGAACTTGGCATGACCCAAGACATATTAAACATACTCAAGACATAATTCCAAAGCTCTAAAGCCACTTGGCAAATGAAGAAGTAAATGATTTACACTCTCCGCGCCACCTTACACATATAGCATCTATTAACAAAAACCATGTTACGTTTCCGCAAATTGTCCCCGGTTAGGATAGCTTCATGAGTCGCTTCCCACAAGAAAAAAGCCACTCTCTTAGGGGCTTTAGTCCTCCAAACTGCTCTCCACGGAAAAGAAGTTCGCCACCATTGAGAAGCTTTAAATAATACGAGCTAACCGAGAAAAGAGAGCCCCCGAACCTTTCCAAACCACCTTGTCCGTCGGCCTGCTGCTCTTTTTAAGCATCCTTAAAAGCTGCACAACCGACTCTAACTCCCAATCATGAAAATTCTTCGAACAAAGGATTCCGTATAGGCTTACCCTCCACCCAAGATAATACTGAGCTAACTTTACAATCCTTATCCGTGGATAGCTCAAATAAGTTCTGAAACGCCTCCCTCAAGCGAATATCCCCACACCATCTATCTTCCCAAAACCTCACCGAGGCCCCATTACCAACCTCAAAAGCAATGAATCTTTCAAAAGAATTCCACCCCTTCCTTATACCTCGCCGGACTCCCACCCCATAAGACGAATTGACCTCGTTAGGAAACCAACAATGACCCCCTCCCCATACTTGCAAACCACCACTTCCCTCCACAAAGCCTCCTTGTTTGTGAGATATCGCCACACCCATTTTCCCAAAGAAAGCCTCGTTAAATAATTTGATTTTTCTGATGTTCAGACCCCCCTCCTGAACCCTCGAACACACCTTATCCCAATTCACTAAGTGAAACTTGTGCACATCTGATTGTCCCTCCCACAAAAAATCCCTTTCCAACTTTTCTAATCTTTGCCTAATTGTGGCAGGAATCACAAAGAGAGATAAGAAATAAGTTGGTAAATTAGCAAGAGATTATTAACGAGTGTGGTTTGTCGGGAGGGAAGACGACAGATTTTCCAATGGAACAAAACCCAACCTGGGAAAAGGGGATGTTTTGAAGGATCCTACGCGATACAGAGGTTAGTAGGGAGATTGATTTACTTGACCATACGAGCTAGCGTATTATGTGCATGTGTTGTCTCGCTTATGCAAATGCCTAGAAAAGAACATTGGAAAGCTATTTTACGGGTAGTACTAAGATATCAAAGGGAGCCCAGGAGTGGGATAGTGTTACCAGCGACAGGAGACATGCAATTACACGGATACAGCGATTCCGACGGGCTAGTGTCCAATAACTAGACAGTTACTGGTTTCTTGATCACTTTAGGAAGCGGAGTACAGGGCTATGGCATCAACAAGTGAATTGGTTTGGGTGAAGTCATTCTTGGCATCATTAGGGGTGTTCCATACTCAACCAATTAAGTTATTTTGCGACAATCATGCAGCACTTCACATAGCAAAGAACCCAGTTTTTCATGATAGAGCGAAACATATTGAGATAGATTGTCAAGTAAAATTAAAATGTGTTACTAGCACAAACCAATGCAATAAATACCTTCTTCATATGTCCATTCCGCCGTTCTCTACTGAATTCCGAAACTGAAACCAGAGCTGGATATCTCCTTGAACCGGTTTGTCGCCACCGATAAATCTCAATAATTCTCGAAATGCCGGTGTAGTCCGAAACAGATTTCTTCGTCTTCTTATTGCCCTTTTCCTTTAATTGACGAGTAACAGCCTTGCGGCGAAGGAGGCGAAGCGCGTCCAGAGACTTCTCGTAGTCGATGTAGGCTAAATAGTCCTGTTTAAGAGGGCTTGGGCGCTTGAGCCGGTACTCGAACTTGCGGCGCTGCTTGACTATCTCGAGAATTTCATGGCGGGAGAAGATTCCTCGTCGTTCAAGGTCGTCGAGCTCATTGACCATGCGCTCGAGCTTGTACTGCACCACGTCCGCCATGTTTGGTGTTTGTAAGGTGGGTACGAGAGTGAGAAAGGAGGAGAGGAAGGAGTTAGGTTCTGCCGCTGAAGAACACGGCAAGGCAGCAAGGCAAACCCGGCTGTGTTTTGAGAAACCCTTTTATATAGAAGGGTTAAATGAACCCGTGTTCCCTGTAATTAGAGATGTAAATTGGTCCAAACCAGTCGATTTCGGTCTAACCCTGGGATGCTGCAAAGAAGTAATGAAGATAGAAATTTTAGAAATAAGAAGTTTAGAATCGAGCAAGAGAAACATACATTGGAAAATAAAAGGTCAACAAAATTCAATCATTTCCCTCTAATTTAAGCAACCAAATTAGAAATCAAAATCTAACACAAGCCAAGGACTAACAAGAATTTACTTCTTAAAACAACAAGAAACTATTTTTCCCAGAGTCAAACTAAAGCACATCCATCATAAGCAAATTATTTTTCTTAGCAGCCCTGCTCACAGTGCTCAGCAACATTATGAGATAATTTGAATACCACATTCTTTGTAGGCAAGGGTCCAACTTATAAGAAAATAAGGCAGTAACTTGGTGTAATTCATACCCAAATACCCAATAAGAGCTCAGCAGACTCAATAGTTAAGTTAGAGCAAACAATTTCAAGCACTCGCGCATGCATTCGAATTCCAATCACAAATTGAGTAACACTTTCAAGCACACGCATACTGGAAACATACTAATTACTATTTACTAAGGGATTCCAAAATCGAGCCTAGGATCTGGAGAAGGAGAACTCACAAGAAATTACTTAATTAGGGATTAATTACTTACAGTTTGAAAGGGGTGAGGACGAGGAGTCACTAGTCAGGAGTCCTCCACAATCCTCCTTGACGGCGAAGACGAAGACGAACCAGCCGCAATCTCCTCCACAATCCTCCTTCACCCGCCACTAGAAAGTCGCGAAGCCCGTGCCGTGCCGGCGTACCTGACAGCCTGAGAGAGAGAGTGCCGGCGTGCGTGAGAGAGAAAGAGAATGCCGGCGTGGGTGAGACTGTGAGAGAGAGAGAGAGATAGAGAGAGTATTTTTATGAATTTTATGACTGAGAGAGTGAGAGTTCTGGACCCTAACCCTTAGTCAGTTAGTCTAACTATTAATCTATTATACTGCTTATTGGAATGGACGAAATGGGCTTGGCCCTTGGGCTGTTGCCTGTTGGGCATTTGAGCACTGTTTTAACTTTTAATTCTTTTAAGAATTAGAGTATGATTGATTTGATTTATCTGAAAGTGTTTATAACTTATGATTTACCATAAGTTATTTTTGAAGCGTTTGATTTTACTTATGGTAAGATAAGTCATAAGTCAATTTAAAGCACATATAAGGCCATAAGTTATAAGCACTAAGCCTAGTGCTTAATTCTACTTTTCAAAAACATGTGAGACCTCTTCTTTATTGAAACTAGTTTTACACACGTGCGTTAAACGCACGTGTATATATATCTTTTAATTAAATTATATACAAATAAAATGAAGATAATAAACCAAATTAAAAAATAAAGAAAAAACATGATGAAGGGAACAAATTATATCAGTATAATTGATATCATTTAATCAAATATTTTATGAATTGTTTAAATCATTTTCCCGTTCATAATTTTATATAGTTTAATAGTTGATATTTTTGTTATTAAAATTTAGGATCTTAAGTAGTATAAATAGTAATTCAGATGTATATTATTCTCTATATAATATATAGATTTATTAAATATTTAAAATTTGTGGTTGGTATCTACTACTATAATTTAATCGTATATATTCATATGATTTGCCAATAAGTTATAATTAAATGTGGTTACTTGCAAAAATAAATTTTGTTTTGATATTATAATTTCGGATACGATGAAAGAGACACAAAAGTTTCAAATACAGATAAGTCATATATGAAGATTTTCATAGAATACTTTTTATAATTAATTGTGGTTATATTTTATTTTGTAATCACATGTATTCAATGAATATGTTTTTTATCGCACATTTGTTCTTATTCCACTGTTATATTTGCTCATTTTAATTAATCAGTAAATTAAGTATGCACCAAAAGAGATTTGTATTTACAGATTTTCACATGAGTGGCTACTCATATTAAATACTATTACATAGAAACTTGATATTTTCTACAACATGTGAATATTTGTACATTTTCAATAAATCTTGAGAATTGTGTAATCAATTAATCAGATGTGTGTTCCCAATGCATGCTAACTACGATATAATAATACTCAAAGATGACTTTCTTTTTTTAGCAAGTGCATTTTGGCGGGATTTTGCCTCTTTTAGACTACCTAGCTTTTATATATATATAGATTTTAAATATTTCAAGATTACTTTTCTTAATAATAATAATAATAATAACAAAAATTAATAATAATTATTATTATTATAATAAATAATAATAATAAAATGAATTATAATAATAATAATAATAAATAATATGAATAATGATGATTGTTATAATAATCATAAAAATAATAAATATAGTATTAATAATGATAAATATAATAATTATTATTATAATTATTATTAATACTAAAAAGTAATATTAATAATACTATAGTAAAAATAATTGTAATAATAATAATAAAAGTAATATTAATATCAATATTATAATAATAAAATAAAATATTAATAATAATAAAATCAATTATAATATAAATAATATTATAAATAACATTAATAATATTATTAATATAATAAAATAAATGCAAAAATTAACAAGTAATAATAATAATAAAATTAATAATTAATAATAGTGATAAAATTTGTATTAATATTAATAAAATAATTAAAAAGTGATAATGATAATAATAAATAAATAAAATAATTAATAATGATAATAATATGATTAAAATTAATATTATTAATAATAATAATAGTAATAGTAATAATAATAATAATAATGTAAATCACATTTTGTGATGATGCTATTTTAGTCTTTATATTTTATTTCAGTATTATTTCAACTTATTAATCAAACACACATTAACTTATGAAAGATAATCAACACTTTTAAAAAGTTAAATCAAATATCACCAGTCATCAGTCATAAGTCATAAGTTATAAGTAATAAGTCACTATTGTTAGTCTCAAAGGGCACAACAATAAGCTAGAAGGGGGGGTTGAATAACTTATTAGACACTTAAAACTTTTTTGTATAAATTCCTAAAACAAGCATTTGCAATATATTGAAAAGATTGAAGTAGCGGAAGCCTTGTAAGGAAGACAGTTCAAGTCTATCGGTGAAGCACTACCGGTAGACTTTGCTGAATACTCAAGTTTGCTGTCAGAAGCGATAAGTACAGAGATATGAAACAGTATAAAGCAGTAAGCAACAATAAGGAAAGAACACAAGTATTTTGAGATGGTTCGCACTATAAAGAGTGCTACGTCCACCCTCAAGGCAGTCAACCTTGGATTTAAATGTGCACTATATTTTCCACTAGCTTTATTACAAAGAAATCCAATGGATCGTGTACAAAATATTTGACTTGTGTTTGGGGGTTTGGGAATTGAATATCTGGACAAAACAGAATATTCAATGTGCAGAAGAATAATAAAAGAAACAACACTAAGAAGCAAAAGATAAAGTGTTGATGCAGATCTTGTTATTGTTGTTGAGGACTTCGTTGATCAGTTTATGATCTCTTAAATGCATTGAGTGTATAAGACTTTATGTTGTTGGAGAGATTCAGAGCATTATTTTCTTCAGTCTTTAATGGCAGTATTTATAGCTGGGGCATTCTTGAGACCGTTTGGAGAAGACGAAGAGCAACAACTCTATTAGGTTGAATGCATTAAATGCATGGAGCTGACTTTGTAGATTTCGTCTTCACTGATACTAAGTAGGGAATGGTGTAAAGTTGTTGCAGCAACGGGCAGGTGAGCAATCAGAGTTGTAGACCTACAATAGTTGGTACAGTATGTAAGTGTCAGTTTGTTCACCTGCTCTGTCACTTTTCAGGAGGCGAAAGTCTTCACTTTTCGGAAAAGCTGAACAGGCGTGTCTGAGAAAGTCATGTGTTGATGAAGGATTGGTTTAAATTAAATTCAAACTGATAAAGGATGAATTTAATTAATCCACTAATCGCTTGATGACTGGACCCGTCATGCTTGAATAGGTGCAGACAAGGTCTGCCGCTAGATGCTGTATGAAGTCTTCCGCTGAACATGTGAAGTCTAAAAAACTATTCTAAGGCAAAGTTCTATACACAGTTGCCACACTAATTGATACACGGCTCAATTAGCCACTAAGTATAGAACCTAATGTAATGAATGAACAGATATAAACCAAGATACAAATGAGAAACAACAATCTCCTCCTATTTGCATCTGGTCATCATTACTTACAAGTGAGGGCTATGAAAACTTTATGATAGATAATAGCATGTCAGAAAGTATTTTAGTTTTATAACGGTAGACATGCCTCTATCAAAAAGAAAAACACCTCAAGTGTAAAAGCTAATCTAAGTGCTTACAACAGAAGAGATGTAAAGAACAGCACAATGATTAGTAATAAACAGTTCAAAATGAATTTAAACTGAATGTTTAAATTCTAAGCAGATATATGAAATTAAAGTAGCAAGAATTTAAACAGAAAACAATTTTTGAAAGACAATTAGCTTCTGTATTCAAACGAGAAGTTTAATTTGTACAGAGTTTTCAAAAACATAGATAGATACAAAGGTTTAGGGAGAGAAAAAAAAAAGCTACCACGGCCTTTTCCCTTTGCCTTTGTTTGCATTGTCTGCTGCTTCTCTTTCTCTTCTCTTACGTTCAAGTTCTTCAACTCTTCTTGTGTTCTCATCATCGGCAGAGGTTGGAGGTCTGGTGGAGTAAGAACGGTAGTCCAGTTCTTCACGTAGTCTATTGTTCTCCTCCATTAGAGTTCGGTTGATAGACCTCAGTTGTCTCTCATCCGTGATGGCCATATCACGTTCACGCTCGGCATTGATACGATCATGAGCTGAGTTGAGCATCTCATCGTTCAGCTGCAGTACTGGAGTGCGACAATGACCCAGATGTAGAGTTATGCTTGTTGATTCTTATGTTAAATTTATATCTGATCAATACATTACATTAGTTTTATACTTGATGGCTAATCGAGTCGTATCGATCGATTAGCGTGGCAACCGTGTATAGAATTTTGCCTTGTATAGTTTTTATAGGACTTTTCGGGTTCAATGAAGACCCTTCTCGGCTTCACCTAAGACACCTCAAAGCTTAAGATCGGTAGACCTCGTGTCCGGTGATGCTTCTACGTGTCCTCTCCAAATAGAAGCTAGGCTGGATTAATTCAATCTTATTCCCCTATATTATTTGAATTAATCCAAGTCATTCCCCGACATGTCAAGCCGAAAGCAACTTTCAGCGAAAAGCAGAATACTTTTCGTCTGAATGCTGAAAGCGGTGCATTGTCCCCTACTGCTACATCTCTCGATCGACACCAAATCGCCCACCTTTTGAAGATCTCGAAATGATTATCTGCTCTAGATATCTCGTGAAGACGAAAATCCTTGATTGACCCCCATGCATTTAATGCAATTATGAATAAATTTGAGCCGTTGAAGTCTTCGTCCTCTCCAACAGATTCTTTTGAAATTCACCTGCTTTAAATAATGCCATTGAAGACTGGACCATATAGACAACTATACAGAATCAATCGAACACTTAAAGAATTGCTCTGAAATATTCACAACTCCAAGTCTTTCAGCTCAGTGCATTCAATAGATCCTCAACAGATCTAGAAGTCCTCGTCAACAACAAGAAGCTGATCTTCAACATTTATTGCTTTATTCTTCTTGTTGTTAACTTCCATTAACTATATACACTTGCAAATTAAATATCTTGTTTTTACGTATATTTAATTCCCTAGACCCAAACACAAGTCAATATTTTGTACACGATCCATTAGGGATATTCTTTGTAATTGATCTAAGTGGAAAACATAGTGCACAATTTAAATCCAAGGTTGATCGCTTGGTGGTGGGCGTAGCACTCATTATAGTGTGAACCATCCCAAAATACTTGTGTTATTTCCTTGTCTCTGTCTTTTTACTTGAACTGCCTTTCATTGTTTATATTATCCATTTCAGCAGAACTTGAGTAATCTGTAAAAGGTCTACCGGTAGTCCTTATCGGCAGACCTAGAACAACTTTCTTGAAAGTCTTCCGCTACTTGATTCTTTTTATATATTGCAAGTAACTTTCAAGGAACTTACTCAAAAGTTTTTAAAGTGTAAATAAGCTATTCAACCCCCCTTCTAGCTTATTATTGTGCTCATTGGGACCCACAATTGGTATCGAGCCTTACTCTTCGAAACAAGTTTTTCCAAGATTAAACTCTTGAGAAATACGACATAATGGCACAAACACACTATATCTTTGCCTACATCTAATGCTAACCACGTCCCAATATTGGACGAAGGTCATTTGATGTATGGAAGGATAAAGTAATGAGATTCATGAACTCTATTGACAACGTTATGGAAATGTGTCACTGCAGTCAACATGTACCAATGAAGGCAAATCTTCTAGCCTCCATCGCTGGAACCCCGCAGGTTCCTAAAGAAGAATCGAGAATGGACAGAGGGCGATAGAAAGGTTGGTAGAACTTGACAACAAAGCAATCAATATAATCACCGACTCTCTAGATACAAGCACCTACCGAAGTGATTCGATGTACAACCGCTAAAGAGATGTGGGAAGCTCTTGTAGAATACTTGGAAGGAGACCAAGACACAAGAGACAACAGAAAATATACATACATCCAGCCAGCTTTGATTCTTTCAAAAAGGATCCTAAGGAAACCTTGAGACAAGCATACGATCGATTCGGTGAGGTAATAAATAGTTACTTTTCTCTTGGTAAACGTATGACAAAAAGGAAATGAACATGAGGTTTCTAGGCTCTCTAGGTAGCTTATGGCATGTGAAGACCACGGCTATGAAAGAATCTAAGAACTTAAGCGAGATGACTCTTCGTAGTCTCTACGCAAGTTTAAAGGTTTATGAACTTGAAGTTAATCAAGCTCTAGAGCAAGACAAACAGGTTCGAGCGTGTCTTTGCCACCATGGTCCAAGAAGAAATCATTGTTGAAAACAAACCTTCTACTTCCTCCGGTGAAAATGATTTTTTATCGATGAACAATTTGCTATGTTTGTTAAACGTTTTCAAAAATTTGCAAAATATGGAAGGAAGAACACTCACCAACAACCTTTCGGGAAGATTGGTGAAAGCTCATCTAAGGAAGAGATTGTGTGTTATAACCGTAGAAAACTCCGTCATTTTGCCTCAAAATGTCCTAAGCCAAAATTTGAAGCATACCGAAAACCCACTTTTAGAAAATTTCAAAAACAAAAGGGTATGTTGGTCAAGACATAGAAGACAAACAGTTGCTTCATGGTTTGAGACCCGATTCAAGAGGAGGAAGAGGATTGTGAGCAAGCTAACATATGCTTAATAGCTCATGATTCATGTCCTACCTATGACTCGAAATGAAGTTGTAGTTTCACCAAGTCCTTTGGACAAAAATGAAACCAACAAGGATAGTTTCAAGAAGGAAGAACTTCTCAAGGATAATCAGATATGCTTGAAGAATTTAATTCCTTTAGAGTAGCCTATGTTAAACCGGCCAAGAACCGTGAGAAACTTCACTGAGAAATCTTTGATGGCGGTGAATGAGATTCAAACTCTCAATACCGCCAACAAGAGAGTATCAAACCGAAGGAAGAAAACAAATTTCTTCATGACAAAATTGACTGTCTGATCGAGCACATCAAAGGACTAGACCTAGAGAAAATTGCCTTGCAAAAGACAATTGACTCTGGAATAGCTTCAAGGATGCATTTGAAGAAATCCTTAAAAGCCAAAAATCTAGCAATGATAAAACAGCATAGGATATTCGGATGTGTCTCTTCCGACAATCTCTTCATCAAAGAGAAAGGTGAATCCTCCAAACTCCTAATGATATATCTTTCTCTAAACGTACATTTGGAAATATAGGAAGCAAGGCCTTGGTTACTCAATTGTCCCTTATGTTTACCCTAAAGCTCGAAAGGAAAAGCCAAAATGAATGATTCAAATGAGAAACCCGAGAAGGTAACGGTAGAAAGTGAAGTCTACCTAAGAACGACTATGCCAAGGCAAAGTCCGCCGACGGTAGACCTACTAAACCTCTACCCAGAACTATCAAGTTTGTCTATGAAACAGCAGTCTGCTTTACTGTTGAAGGTAAACTTAAAGGTATTCTACCGAATCCTCCTCGAAAAGGTTTTCAACGTAAAAGCTAAAGCTAAATCCGTTGGTAACCTACCTAGGAAGATTCGAAAGAAACCAATTAAGTCTACCGTCAACAAACAAGCCGAACCAAAATGGATGTCAAGAAAAAGAATATCATAAGCACTCTTCGCTTGAAAACTCTAACAGTTCTCTATGGACTTTCCATTTATGTCATTCTTGCCATTGCTTAGGCCATCCGGCACCGAATGCCCTGCTAAGGTTCACCATAAGATCCGAGAGACCTAGTTCTCTCAAGGTCAAGGTATGGGTTGCAAAAGGTTGCTAATCCTTAGGACCCAAATAAAGGGTACCTTGTTTTGCTTTAACTCTTTACAGAATGCTTCATGGCTATAGAATCGAAAACAAAGACATCGGTACCTAGACAAAGGGTCGCTCAAGACACATGACCGGGAACAAGTCTTCTTACGTATATAGCTGAAGCAAAAGGACCCACGCTTATTTTCGGAGACAATGCAAGAGGAAAGACAATTGGATATGGCTCAATTACTAGAGGAAGTCTCTCCATCAACAAAGTTTCTCTAGTAAGTGGTTTAAAGCACAATCTTCTCGAGCATATCACAGTGCGACAAAGGACTTCTATGCCAATTCAATTCAAACCAAGGCCTCATCAAAGACCGTGAATCATGCTCCACAATCTTGACCGGCAATAGACAAGGAAACGCCTATGTCGTGGACTTAAATCTTCTAGGGAGATTCTCAAACCAGTGTCTAGTAGCCAACAATGTTCGCGACAACGGTGGATATGGAACAAGCTGCCTCACCACCTCAACTTCAAGCACCTCTCCAAGCTCTCCAAAAATGGGCTTGTCAAAGGTCTACCTACGGTGTCTGCCGATCATGACAGAAGTTGTAAAGCTTGTCAACTAGGAAAACTTTCCAAGTCTTCCTTCAAAAGAAAGTCTCAGATTGTCAACAAACGACCTCTTCAACTTCTCGCATATGGATCTCTTTGGACCTATTACAACCGCCAAGATTTCGGGAGACAAGTACACACTTGTAGTAGTTGATGACTACTCTAGATTCACTTGGATTGAAACTATGACATCTAAAGATGAAACGTATGATCTAGTCAACGCACTTTTTAGAAGACTTCAAACTCAAAAGCTTGAAGACATTTGTGACATAAGATCGACAACGACACCGAATTCAAAAACAACTGTAGAAAAGTACCGTGATGACCATGGGATCGGCCACAACTTCTCTCGCCGGCATTCTCAACAAAATGGTGTAGCTGAACGGAAGAACGAACACCGATTGAAGCGGCTAGAACAATGCCGCGTAAGCTAAACTTCCTAAGTATTTCGGGCGAAGCAGTCAATACCGCTTGCTTTACCCGCAATAGATCCCCGGTAAACAAATTTCATAATAAAACTCCATATGAAATATGGAGAGGAAGATCCTCAAACATTGGATTTCTTAAAATCTTCTACTGTAAATGTTTTATTCTTTATAATGGAAAAGAGTATAGAGGAAAATTTGATGCAAAATCGACGAAGGAATTTTTCTCGGGGTATTCCAAACATTCAAAAGCATTTCGCATTTTCAAGAAATCTAACTTAAAAATCTTAGAATCGTGCATGTTTCTTTTGATGAATATGACTTGTTAGAGCCTAGAATGGTTCGAACGTTGTTGCTAATGATTCTCGATAATGATGAGACAGTACAAATACAAAGATCTACTTCTACTCCTTATCGAAAACGGCAACAATGAACCCATGAATACCGATAACTCTTCACCCAGAGACGAGACCTCTACCGATACCGATAACAACTCATCTGCTGACCTTGAACCCATCTCTTCTGCTTTTACCCCAAGCACCTTTACTGATCTCTCATCCTTCTTGTTCACCGTAAAATGAAAGTTTTGAAGACTCTATTTCTTCTCGAACTGATTTTGGTGAATCTCCTTCTCAACCAACTCCGCAATTCTTAAGGGAAGAATCCACCGTAAGTGATCTTCCTCCAATCGTTATTGAAGCAAGAGATCATCCCATTTCTCAAATAATTGGTGATCTCAACTCAGAGTTCGCGAGAAATAAGGTTCGAGAAGAAACTTTGTTTGCTTACGCATTTGTATCGAACTCGAACCAAAGAAGATTGATGAAGCCATCGAAGATCATAACCGGATTGAAGCTATGCAAGAAGAGTGAACCGCTTTGAAAGATGTAAGGTGTGGAGCTTAGTTCAAAGACCACCGATCATCCACCACCATCGGCACCAAGTGGGTATTCGTAAATAAAAGAGATGAAGATGGAAATGTCAATTTAAACAAAGCTAGATTGGTTGCTCGTGGCTACCGACAGGGAAGAAGGAATTGACTTTGATGAAACGCTTGCTCATGTTGCTAGACTAGAAGCAATCGTAATCTTTCTAGCTTATGCCTCGCTCATGGACTTCAAAGTGTATCGATGGATGTTAAGAGTGTCTTTCCGAATGGTGATCTTCAAGAAATCAGATACGTGGAACGCCTCCGTGATTTGTCATCTCGCACAAACCGACCACGCCTACCGACTCAAGAAAGCTCTCTACGGCTGAAGCAAGCTCCTAGAGCTTGGTATGAAACTCTATCCAAGTTCTTAATTGAACAAGGATTCGTGAGAGGAAGAATCGACACTACTTTATTCATCCTCAAGCACAAAGGCCATTCTCTTCGGTACAAATCTATGTGGACGACATCATCTTTGGATCAACTAACTAAAGCATGTGCAAAAGATTCGAGAAGCCGATGCAAAGCAAGTTCGAGATGATCATGATGGGTGAACTTACCTATTTTCTAGATCGCAGATACAACAGACTTTCGACGAATCTTCATCACCAAACCAAATATGCAAAGGAACTAATCAAGAAGTTTGGTCTTGATTCACCAAAAGGATTTGAAACTCCAATGTCTACCGACCGCCATCTTGACAAAGATGAAAAGGGAAAGCAAGAGAACATGACCAAGTATCGAGGAATCATAGGTTCACTTCTTTACCTTAATGCTAGTAGACCGACATTATGTTTGTTTGTGTTTGTGCTAGGTTTCGTGCGGATCCAAAGGAGTCACATTTGCTTGCCGCCAAACGTATCATCGATATATTTCAAAAACAACAAATCTATGCATCGGTATTCAAAATCCAACAACTTCAATCTAGTTGGATACTCGATGCAGATTATGCATCCCGCAAAGTGAGTGAAGAAGCACCACTGGGACTTGTCAATTTCTTGGAAAAGACTGCCTCATGGTCTTGCAAGAAACAAGGATCGCTGTGGCAAACTCAACCACGTAAAATATATTGCCGCAAGCCGTTGCTCTCAACTACTATGGATGAAGCAACAACTAGTGGACTACAACATCAAGACCGAAACCGCCCAATCATGTGTGACAACACATCGCTATCTCGGTCCCAAAAATCCAATGATGCATTCAAAGACAAAGCACATTGATATTCGTTATCATTTTCTCAAAGATCATGTGGAAAAGGTAACATCGGCCCCGAATATGTTCCAATATGTTCCAAGAGCATCAATTGGCGTAGCATCAATCTCACAAAACCACCGAATGCCACCAGTTTGCTTATTTAAGGAGAAATCTTGGTATGATTGATCCTAATGCTTAATTTTAAAATTTTGTTAATATTTCTTTCATACCTAGACCCAAGTATTAGTCTAATCGGAAGACGTAAGTTCTCCTTTACCAGAAGACTTAAAGGTTAGTACTCTTCTTACTTAGTCTATTTTTGCTAAAGAGGTTTCTAAAACAATAAAGGGGGTCAAGGACAAAATATGGTACTTAAGAAAATATCTTAAGTTCCCGCTTTTCAAAACCGATATTTTCTCGCCTTTAAATAGTCCTTGAACCGTCATTTCCAAACTTTACGAAACCCTCTGAACATAAATCTTTTTTTCTCTCTCTCTCTCTCGAGTAACTACTTTCGTAAATTCAAGTTCTTCTTCTTGTTTCTTCTTCTCATCTTCAACAATGGTACGCTTCTCTCTACTCTACTCGTAATTTTCTATGTATCGCTCGCACGATTTCATTATCAACCTAAAATCCTTTTGGAATTCAAACGGTCATTTTCGAGTTTATACAAGATTCGCCATTGTTTTTCTTACAACTTGAATACTAACGATGCGTTTTTGTTTATTCATTGTTCATTCTTATGAAAACTTCGTTATGCATTTCTCAGAGTGTGGTTTCTCTAAACATTCTAGGTTTCAAGTTTTTGCTTCGAAAATTTCAATTATTTTAGAAAACTTTGAAATTCCTACTTGTTTAGATGTCTAGATGAAAAGCCCTAATTTTATTTTGGTTTTTCTTTCAGGCAAGAACTTCAAAATCAAAGCGCGGACAAATGGGAAGGCTTTTGACCTGACGAAAATGTCATTCCTCCAAGTTCAAATATCAACCTTCCAGATATCCCATCTATCCCGCCTCTCATGACATTATTGTCGCTTTGGACCCGGCTATACATTCATGTGCATTGACCTTCAATCAATCAACTCTATACCGCCGGCCAAAGCTTGAGATATGGATATGGACGCCTCTGGGATTCGCCCTCGCCTCTTACGCCTCAACGACAAAAACTACAAGATCTTCTGGCGTAAGAATTTTATCAACGAATGGAGCTCATGAACGAGTGCTCTTCGTGGGTGGATTCGAGGCCGCCCCATCTCCATCTCTGTCACCGCTAAATCTATTTCCACCATCATCTGGCGTGCATTACGGAGGAGCTCTTTCAAAGGCAACCATGGTGAGGCTTTACATGCCGTGAGGTTCTGGTGCGACGCGCCCGCGCGCCTTCGGATAGGCGCCAGACGCTGGACGCGGGACACCATCGCTCGCTCCACCCTCCCTTGTTTAGGGAAGACGAAATCCAAAGTGCGAGAGGAGTCTTTGTTTATATTAGCACGTTGGAATGTGCCTCTGGTTGCCACAGTGGATTTTGTATCCAAAATGGGAACTAAAGGTTTCCTCATGTCGTTATCCCTTATTTCGTGGATAACGGGATATGGGAATGCATTACCTTTCCATTCTCATTCTCCCTTTATCCGTCAGGGGAAAATAGAGTCGCAAGAAAAGATATCATGGCGCCCCACTTATGGATTTATTAAAATGACCTTATGGCCCAATCGACAAGCATGGGAGCTATATTGCGAGGCCCCACTGATCCGAAAGTTTTAGTCCGCCACCTTTATTTTAAGGCAAAAATAAAGGAAAACCGTAAAAGAAAACCAGAGATTTTAGAAAGAGGGTTCGGGGGCTAAGTTACGAGTTGGGAAGGTGCTAGGCACCCAACTCGCCTTTTCGGTCTCAAAGCGTTTTTGGTTGAAGTATGCTCATTGTTATATTAATCTAGCAAATAAATAAGGTCTTATTTTGACAAGGGAAAATTAAACAGATACATTCGTGGCTACATTATTTACTGGACTGCACTGCCTCCTTCCAATAATTACAAACATATTTAAGAATATTTGGCCATTATAACGACTCTTTTACATAATATTTCCTAATCTAATCCGGGCAGCACAACGGCTTATATTGGCTACATTGCGCCAGATTTAAAAATACAACTTTTAAAAATAAATGAACTGGAAAGTAAATAAATAAATAAAAACGCCCTTAAAGGCTGTTACCTTTTAGAGCGGCGGTATGCTCGCTCTGTCCTTCTCGGGAGAGGGAGTATTTTTGTTGTTGTTGTTGTTGTTGTTGTTGTGTTGTGTGTTTGTGTGTTGTGTGAATTGTGAGCGTGATCGTCAGCCAGATTGCTGATTTGATTTTGAAATCGGCAGCAGAACTAAGGTGTGTGTTGTGTGTGCGTATTTATGTATTTGTTGTGTGTGTGTGCACGTTGTGTGTGTGTGCGGGTGCGCGTTGTGTGTGTGTGTGTGTGCGGGTGGGCTGGCTGTGACTGTGAGAGTGAAGGATTATGAGAGAGTGGGATTATATATTTATATGTGAGAGAGAGGGAGTAAATCGTGGGTGTGGGCCGGCTGGAAAAAATTGAGAGAGAGAGGGCGCTGGAGAGTGAGAATAAAATTGAGAGAGAGAGATTGTGAGTGAGAGGGATTTTTTTGAGAGAGAGAGTTTAGTGGGTGAGGGAATTGTGTGAGAGAGGGACGGCTTTTGAGGGATATTGAGAGAGAGAGAGAGAGCGCTGGAGTGAGAGAGAAGGTGCGAGAGAGCTGGGAGTGATTAAGAGATTATGAGAGAATGAGGGCGTATATGTGAGGGGAGTATAATATATATATAGTGGGGTTAATTAGTGGGGAAGGAAATGGGGTGGGGAACCGGCTGGAGGAGGGCGGCTGCCATTTTTTCTTTTTCTTTTTCTTTTTTTTTTGTTTTGTTTTCTTTCTTTTTCCGTTTTCTTTCTTTTGTTTGTTTTCTTTTTTTTATTTCTCTTTTTGTTTTCTTTTGCTTTTGTTTTTTTTTTTTTTTTTTTTCTTTTCTTTTCATTTTATTTTATTTATCTTTTCTTCGTACCTTTGTTCCTAAAACATGTAAAAGATAATTATTAGTACATTTTGCAATATTTAATTGACAATATAAATAATTGCAATTTGGAGTGTCAGAGCCCCTCAACGATGGAGTTTACTGCAACCCGTAGCTTACCAAGTAAACGAACATCGTTGAAAAGATAGACTCCCAAATTCGAGATAAGAAATATTGGGGAAGATGTATATCAGATATGGAAATATTTTTATGTTGCAGATGGCCCGACCTTCGGCGAGGTAGGCGCCCACGTATCCTTTTTTCAGGAATCGACCAGTTCTGGCCAGCCGAAACAAACAACCGCTGAAGAAAAGATTTTTATTTTTTCAAAAGCCGTATTCTTCCTGGTCCGAAACCGTTGTCAAATACGGTATGAAGATTTTGTGTATTTCGAAAACCATATTTCAACCGATAAAGACCCGTCGTTGAAATACGTTAAGAGGCATTTTCAAAATCATGTCTGGCCGGCCCTCATACCTTGTTTCCAAACATAATAAGAAAACTTTCAAATTTTCAAAATCGTATCGATCGATAACCTGTTGCCGTCGAATACGACAAAGGGAATTTTCTTCAAATTTTTCAAAACCGCATCCAACCGACCGAAATCGCTTGGACACGACAAAGATTCTTTCTTTTCTTCTTCCTTTCCCTTTTTTTTGTTTTTTTTTGAACAAAACCTTTTGAAAGAAAATAATTTTCTTTTATTTCCGAAAAGTAGAATAAGAAAATCTTACCTTTCTTACCTCTCTTACCTTTCATGCTTTTGACTCTGTCGCCGGTTCACCGATTTGGGCTCAAAACTCATTTGAGAACACAAACGAAAGAAAATATTTTTATGTTTTTCGAAAAAGCCGTATTCTTCCTGGTCCGAAACCGTTGTCAAATACGTATGAAGATTTGAATGTTTTTTCTCGCCACCACATTTCAACCGGCCAATACCTTGTCGTTGGAACGTGTTAAGAAGAATTTTCTAAGTTATGTCTGGCGGTCGTCTGCCTTTGTTTCCAAACATAACCGAAAACTTTCAAATATCCGAAACCGCACTCGACCGATAGAAAGATCCGATTTGAAAGCAACGCAAATTGATCATTCTTCAAGTATTTTCGAAAATTGTGAAGTGGAAAACATTCATTTTCCTTCCTTTTCTTTCTTTCTCTCTCTCTCTCTGTTTTTTTTTCAAATATTCATCTTTTTTTTTGTGTTTTTGAAATTTCTTTTTTTTTTTTTTTGAAATCAAAACTCAATCAAAAGAGTTTTTCTTTTATTTGAGAACAAAAGCAAACTTCTTTTTTTAAAAAAATTTCCTAAAAGGGAAATTATTCTAAAGTCGTGGTAGGAATACCGACTGACTTAATTTGCCAGGGTCTGGTGGTCGCCATGATTCGACCGATCTTGGCATTTTTGTCACACACTTGTCGGGAATTTATTCTTTTTTTTTTTTTTTTTTTGGGACCTATAAAGATAGGGTCGCCTACGTATTCCCTATTAAAGGAAATCCCACTGTAGTTCATTTCTCGGGGATTTTATTCTTGCTCACTCTTTTTCTTTTCTCTCTTTTTTTTTTTCTTTTGTTTTTGTTTTTGTTTTTGTTGTTTTTTTGTTTTTTTTTTTGTTATTGGAGGAATGTAAAAGAATATGGTATATATGTACAATATATACATTTTTTTAATAAAATCAAATGTTTATTTACATGTAAATTTTGTTCATGTATATATATATATATATATATATATATATATATATATATATATATATATATATATTATTTAAAAAAATGGCAAGTGTTTTTACGTAAAGAATGATACTTTTTTTTTGTTTTTTTTTTTTGAAAACCCACACAAATATTTACAATGCGCTAATTTTATATGATGCAAAATTTATAAACACATGCGCACTCAAGACGCACACACAAAGTAAAGCTATACCGACCTAACGTAATGGCACGATGTATTTCCAAAATGGATTTTAAAGGAAAATACCTTCGGTTCGAAAGCTGCTTCCCTTTTTTTTTTTTATGAGATGCGGGGAAAAGGCGATACCTCCTTGGCCATATAATTGTTGCAGTGGCTATATTTGGCATAAGCCTATTCTCACAACTCCTCGATTTTTCTTCATAATCGACATGGCAATGGTGGATGATCTAATCCAAGTCATCGAAATAAGTCCAAGCCAGACAATGGCAACGCAGATGATGAATAGGGCGAGGATATTTCTTCCGTGTTTCTCATCCCGATGAGACCGAGCTTTTTCTCGCGGCCTTCAGAAGAAGTATATGGGACCTGGCCGGTGGACGCCACGCATATCGATGGATCAAGCGCTCCGGCTTAAGCCGCAAATGAAGGATAGTTTTGGGGAAACAAAGGGGGTAGAGGCAATAATAGATATGTACATGCCATTAATGCATAATCTAAATTTTTGCAATTATTCCTAAGTTGCACCTTAGACCCGTAATATTATATTTTAGTGTATTATTGTGAGCTCTGTCGTGGTTTTTTTCTTCTTTTCTCTGTCACGAGCCCCTTGCATGTCAAGACCGGAGGTAAGATGTCGAGGTTTCAAAGAGTGTCTTCCCTCCTTATTCTCCTTATATATTATTTTATTTGACTCTAACTTTGCCTAGGCCGCTCTTTCGGTTTTCAACCTAGCGAGCCCTTATTTTTTATTATGAATAAATGTGTGTTTTTTTTGTGCTCTAATTTTTGCCTAGGCCGCTCTTTCGGTTTTCAGCCTAGCGAGCCCTTATTTCTTCTTTTCATTTTTCATCATTTTTTTATATTTTTTGAATGCCCTAATTTGCCTAGGCCGCCTCTTTCGGTTTTCAACCTAGCTGGGCCGAGAGGGAAGCACTTGTTGATAGAATGGATCGAGCATAATCGCACCTTTTGAACTCGTTGAAATTGGGGTGAACAAGGTCTTCTTTCTTGGCTTGGGGGAGTACGACATCTCCTCGACCGATCCCACAATATATAAGACATCGTGGAAGAGAGGGGTAGCGCCTTTTGATAAGTAGCCCCAAAGATTTTTTTTTTAAATCCTGATGACATGATAGCAGAGGTCCCCCAAGGATGAGGTCTTTTCTTGGTCTCCCCGCTTTTGATTTGATTATAGCTCAAGATGTCGTTGTTGGATTTGGGAATGGTCACTATTTTGGACAATGACGGTATTTTATTTTTCTAATTTTTTTTTTTTTTTTAATGCCGAATGAAGTTGACGGTGGTAATGCAAGCTTTCATGCTTTCTTTTTTCCTCAACTTGTAGTGACCATTCTCGACTTGATGCGGTGGAGCTTTTGTCCGATTATCGAGCATCCTGACATATGAGGGTCCTGTGTTTGGCTATGGTCTGGTCTACTTCGACACATCTTCATAGACCGTAAGCATGTCCACGAACTTTTCGATGAGATCCATGAGTGTTATCCTTGCGTGTAGTTATTGCCGATTCTCGACTTCTTTTGATTTCATTGTCCAAATTTCGATTGATGGTGGATCGCCTTCGCTTGTTGTGATGATGTCTCCGGCTCTACCGACTTTACAAGCTCAAGAATTTTTTTTTTCTTTTGGGTCCTATTAAATGACTCATTATTATAATTATTTAATGCGTTTTAATGTAGGTGCAACTAAGAAATAAGCAAAGACGTTTAGATTATTATTAAAAGCACAACGCATGGTTTATTACATTATTATCGAGGACCCGGGGTTTGAGATCCTCAATTTAGGGAGCGGATTGGTAGATGACCAAACCGTAAGGCTAGGGAAAGGAATAGGGTACTTAATTTTAGGGAGCGGATTGGTAGATGACCAAACTGTAAGGCTGAGGAAAGGAATAGGGTAATATATCCAAAGTAGTCCATCGATCTCGCGGCGCAAAAGTGATCCGGCGGCCAAGGGTATCGGTCGTAATATACTAGTTCTCAGCAGAGGCTTATTAGAAATGGACTCAAACCGCCAGGAGTTTTTTTTTTTTTTTTTTTTTTTTTTTTTCCATTACCCGTTTTTTTTCAGAGTTGCCTTTATCCCATACCAAATTTTCATTAGAAACTTCTTGGTTTAGAATTCTAAGCATCATGATTTTCAAATTTTTCGATGTCACCTCCATTTTGGCGCTGAGAGTTGGGTTTTGGTATATGCCGGGTAGGATTAGGAAGGCCGGGTTAATTTCGGCCGTGGTGTCCGGTAAGGGTTTTGGGTCGATATGGATATGGGGCCGATGGCGGATTTTGGGTCGATATGGATATTGGAGGTGTAACTTGGGGATATGGATTTTGGGTGGATATGAATTTCGGTAGATATGGATTTTTGGTAGATATGGATATCGGGTTGATAAAGATTCGTAGGTTGGGAGGGGAATTTGGTTTGGATAAGGATTTTGGATAGAATATGGATTTCTGGCAGGATAGGGATATTGATTGGGTAAGGACTTTGGGTAGGATAAGGAGGGTGTGATGAAAAGGGTTTAAATTTTGGTAATAATAGGCATCCGATGGGTTGGTTTTTGGCCGGCCGAATTGAATTTGATGAACATGGAAGGTTGATGCTTTCGGGGGATTGCTCACTTTCTCCGCCATAATGCTCTGATCTTTTTTTTTTTTTTTGTACCGATTATGTCATTGTCCGATCTCGATACCGATACCTTCTGCCTCGACGCACTTATTTCCCATTAACCTGCCAAGCATCTCCGCTTTCCAAGTTCTGCCGTTTTGAGGAAAATGGGTTATGGAGGTATCAGAGGCCGGTCAAGGCTTTTTGGTTTGGAGTACAACAGGCCTTTATTAGTGTATTTTATATTAATTGTTTGTTCCCTACGCTTGACCTGATAAGCACCTCGCTTTATTTTGACAGCCTCAGACTTTCCCCGAACAATGGATTCTTTTCTCCGCAGTAGACCAACGATTCCACCTCGCTTTCGACTTTAGACCGGATCGTCCTGTGCGGCCTATACTCTTTCCAGATCCACCATTCGAAATGGTCTAGGTCGCATCGAGAATAATAAATCACTGCTTATTATTTTATTTTTTTATTTTTTTTCGCTATTCATTTTATTTTTTTCTTTTTTTTTCATCATTTTTTGACATATATTCACGCATTCGTGAATGCAAAACCGGCTGGCCAATGAAGTGTCCCGAGAATCTATATGCATTCTAACGCTGGCTCACGCAGGGGTATCGGCCATGGTGTAGGGTAACGCCGAATATAGCTATATGCATGTGCGTGTGTGGTATCTAGAAAGCAAGAAAATCTTTATTTATTTACGTATAAGCGAATAGAAAATAAAACGCTTATGGCCTGCCTTTGTTGCTTGTGTGGATTTTCTCGCTTTTTAGTTTGAGCGAGCAAGCAAGCACATCACATTAAGAAATAGAAAGAAAAGTGGGAAACTATCTATCCCTATTAATTACAAATTTTGGTCCTATGTCCCCAAAATAAAATGATGAATGAATGTAAATATGTACAAATGTACGTAATAAAATGAAAAGAAAAATGAATCGAAATAAAATATAGAATAGAAAAAGTAAAGCCCCATTTTGTTGTGTCGCCTGAATTTATTGCAATATATATAATATATATATTTTTTTTTTTTTGATTTTCTCGAATTTTTTTTTTGTATATATATATTTTTTTGATTTTTTTTTGATTTTTTTATACTCGAACATGTCTGGTGAATGTGTATCTGAACGAGATCGCCGCGATGGAGGATCATATCCACAAATATAGTCCACGTAATGTATGGAACACTTTATTGAAATGCGAATTAATATAACGAGCATATCCGCAAATTAAAACAAAGAAAAGCCAAAAAATGTTTTATTTTATGAGTCTAGCCTCCATTTTATTTTAAAATAAAACAACTCCCCAGCCAGAGTCGCCACCGCGAGGTTCCTGGCGTGACTCGCGCCTGGCGCGCCTGGATGGTGCAGACGCTGCGGATGCGGACACCACCGCTTCCTCGCTCCACCCTCCCTTGTTTAGTGGGAAGACAAACCAAAGTGCGAGAGGAGTGCCGCCTATATTAGCACGTTGGAATGTGCCTCTGTTCTCGAGTGGATTTTGTATCCAAAATGGGAACTAAAGGTTTCATGTCGTTATCCCTTATTTCGCGGATAACAGATATGGGAATGCATTACTCTTCCATTCTCATTCTCCCCCTTTATCCTCCGTGGATATGTAGAAGCGTAAGAAAAGATATCATGCGCGCCTCTTACCTTATGGATTTATTAAAATGGCCTTATGGCCCAATCGGGATCGCTATGGGAGCTCAGCGAGCCCCACCGATCCGAAGTTTTAGTCGCCACCTTTATTTTAAGGCAAAAATAAAGGAAAACCGTAAAAGAAAACCGTAGATTTTAGAAAGAGGGTTCTGGGGCTAAGTTACGAGTGGGAAGGTGCTAGGCACCCAACTCGCCTTTTCGGTCTCAAAGCGCTTTTGGTTGAAGTATGCTCATTGTTATATTAATCTAGCAAATAAATAAGGACAAGGGAAAATTAAACAGATACATTCTGGCTACATTATTTACTGACTCGCACTGCCTCCTTCCAATAATTACAAACATATTTAAGAATATTTGGCCATTATAATGGCTCTTTACATAATTATTTCCTAATCTAATCCGGCAAAGACAACGGCTTATATTGGCTACATTGCGCCGGATTTAAAATACAACTTTTAAAAATAAATGAACCGGAAAGTAAATAAATAAAAACTTAAAGGTCAGCACTTTTAGAGCGGGTGCAGTTTCGCTCCGTCCTTCGGAGAGGGAGTATTTTTGTTGTTGTTGTTGTTGTTGTTGTGTTGTGTGTTTGTGTGTTGTGTGAATTTGGCAGCGTGGATCGCTTGTATTTGTTGATTTTGTTGTCCGAAATCGGCAACTGCATGGGCAAGTGTGTGTTGTGTATTTTTGTGTGTGCGTATTTGTTTTATTTGTGTGTGTGTGTGCGCTTGTGTGTGTGTGCGGGTGGGTCGGCCGTGGACTGTGGGAGAGGAAGGATTATGAGAGAGTGGGATTATATTTATATGTGAGAGAGAGGGAGTAAATCGTGTACTACTGAAAAATTGAGAGAGAGAGGCGCCTGGAGAGTGAGAATAAAATTGAGAGAGAGATCAGGAGTGAGAGGGATTTTGAGAGAGAGAGTTTAGTGGGTGAGGGAATCGTGAGAGTGGGACGGCTTTGAGGGATATTTATGAGAGAGAGAGAGCTAGTGAGAGAGAGAAGGTGCGAGAGAATGGGAGTGATTAAGAGATTATGAGAGAATGAGGGCGTATATGTGAGGGGAGTATAATATATATATAGTGTAAGTTAATTAAAGGGGGAAGGAATGGGTGGGGAACCCATTT
>CM028383.1:101024479-101058981 GCA_013146195.2 Codonopsis lanceolata
AAAAAAAAAAAAAAAAAATAAAAAAAAGAAAAAAAAAAAAAAAAAGTATATAATTTCGACACCAAAATCGCCCACCTTTTTCAAGATCTCGAAATCATTACTGCTCTAGATATTTGTGAAGACGAAAATCCTTGATCGACGCCCCCATGCATTTAATGCATTAATGAAAAAGAGCCGTTGAAGTCCTGCCTCCTCCAATGGATCTTTGAAGTGCACCCGCTATAAATGCCTATCAAGACCGAACAACAGCACAACCGCATGTAATCAATCGAACACTTAAAGGATTGCTCGAAACTTCATAACTCCAAGTCTTTCACCAAGCATTCAATAGATCCTCAACGATCTAGAAGTCCTCGCCAACAACAACAAGAAGTCGCCATCAACACTTATTGTTTAATCTTCTTGTTGTTAACTTCCATTAACTATATTTTTTGCGCGAATTAAATATCATGTATTTACAGCATATTTAATTCCCTAGAACCCAAACACAAGTCAATATTTTGTACACGATCCATTAGGGATATTCTTTATAATTGATCTAAGTGGAAAACATAGTGCACAATTTAAATCCAAGGTTGATCGCCTTGGTGGTGGATGGGACGTAGCACTCATTATAGTGTGAACCATCCCAAAATACTTGTGTCATTTCATCGCTTGTCCGATACTTGAATTGTTTAGTTTCATTGTTTATATTTATCCATTTACAGCTTGTAACTTAAGTAAACCTGGTCAAAGGTCTACCGGTAGTCCTTATCTGCACTGAACAACTTTCTTGAAGGTCTTTCGCTACTTGATTTTTTCTATAGATTGCAAGTAACTTTCAAGGAACTTACTTAAAAGTTTTGAAGTGTTGAAATAAGCTATTCAACCCCCCTTCTAGCTTATTATTGTGCTCATTGGGACCCACAATTGGTATCAGAGCCTTACTCTTTGAAAACTAGTTTTTCCAAGATTAAACTCTTGAGAGATACGATATAATGGCACAAACACACTATATGTTGCCTACATCCAATGCTAACCACGTCCCAATATTGGACGAAGGACATTTTGATGTATGGAAGGATAAAGTAATGAGATTCATGAACTCTATTGACAACAGGTTATGGAAATGTGTCACTGCAGGTCAACATGTACCAATGAAGGCCAATCTTCTAGCCTCCATCGCTTGGAACCCCGCAAGGTTCCTAAAGAAGAATCGAATGGACAAAGGACGATAGAAAGTCGGGTAGAACTTGACAAAGAAAGCAATCAACATAATCACCAAATTTCTAGACACAAGCACATACCAGCAAGTGATTCGATGTACAACTAATTTAAAGAGATGTGGGAAGCTCTTTTGTAGAATACTTGAGGAGACCAAGACACAAGAGACAACAGAAAATATACATACATCCAGCAGTTTGATTCTTTCAAAAAGGATCCTAAGGAAACCTTGAGACAAGCATATGATCGCTTCAGTGAGGTAATTAATAGTTGCTTTTCTTTAGGTAAAATGTATGACAAAAAGGAAATGAACATGAGGTTTCTAGGCTCTCTAGGTAGCTTATGGCATGTGAAGACCAGCTATGAAAGAATCTAAGAACTTAAACGAGATGACTCTTCGTAGTCTCTACGCAAGTTTAAAGGTTTATAAACTTGAAGTTAATCAAGCTCTAGAGCAAGACAAACAGTTCAGAACTGTATCCTTGCCAGCCATGGTTCAAGAAGAAATCACTGTTGAAAACAAATCATCCACTTCTTCCTGTGAAAATGTTTTTTTATCTGATGAACAATTTGCTATGTTTGTTAAACGTTTTCAAAAATTTACAAAATATGGAAGGAAGAACACTCACCAACAACCTTTCAGAAGAATGGTGAAAGTGTGGCGACCCGACCCGAATCCCAAGACGAAATCCCAAGGTCGTGCCGCCAAGGAAACAAATAACAACAAACAAGTAGCAAATAATGGGTAGGGCCATAACGGCGATACACCGACAACTTAAAACACATGCGGAAGCAAATGAAATAAAACAAGGGCGCCCGAGCTAACAAGCTCAAACTAAAACAACCAAAGAGATGATTAATCTCTCGGTCCAAAAATTCGACTCGCGTGCCGCAACATTGGGCACGTAGAACAAACTCCCCGTTATGCAATTCAAATATATAGCATAAAATAAACCAAGTCATCGGCGAAACTACGAACCCAACATTAAACTAAGTCTAAGACTCTAGTCTAACAACTCAACGGCTAAACACATGCCTGAGAACAAACATATTAATAACTAGCAATATAGCATGCTAAACATTTTTCACCAATAAACCAAGCGACTAAAACTTGTCGGCTACCAACAACTTAAGTACTAACAATTAAAAGTACTAACAACAAGTAAGCATATGGAGATATAACCATAAATATACATCAAGCACAACCACCACCGGTTGGCTACCAAAAGAATAAGCTAACATCAAATACAACATTACAATCATATTAAGGTTTGCTACCCAAATCATGAAGTTTACATAACTTCATCATCCCAACGACCTCACCAAAAACAAAATGAACAACTATGTAGCAACCTTGCCAAAAGAATCCTTGCCAACGTAACCTCCTCGATTTACTTGGATCCGCCGAGCGACTCGGATCTAGGGAAACACAACCAACAAATAAAAGTAAGTCACAATGACTTAGTAAGTTACTAACCATAACTTCCTATCATGGCATAATGCTCAATCATAAAATATGTCATGCTATCGTCCATGAAATAACCGTATATAAATTCATGTCATGGCATCCATGCTCGACATTAAATAAATATGTTATCGTTAAAGTATAACATCTCATCATAAAACCATGTCAAGGCATTTTAGTCCTAAACAACAATAATTATACCTTTGGCATAAAACAACATTCCCATAATATTCATGTGGTAGCATATATGCTTAACAACTTAAATCAATATGTTATCTATTAAGTATAACATGTAAGAAACCAACACAAACATCATATCATATCCAAATTCACCAAGCACGTTATTTACTTAAGCACTTGTGAAACAATTCATATATATAAGGGATATGATACCATTACCGAAATTCCTCCGCTGTCGCTCCCGCAAAAACACGCAAAACCCTTATGTGCCCTCGATATCCTCTCAGATATCGACGCCCCCGAGACAGCCTCCGCCGAGTTCCATAGTTATCAAAGTCATGTGTATTACTACAACTAAGATAAACTACTTCCCCACCGTGGCCATCGATGGAGGGGTGTGTGCAAACGGCGATACATCGCGATCACGAATCCCATAATTCGTGAAGACGATGTATCGCCCCACGCCCCACCAAAGACTCAATGCATCGACGCCACTGACTTAAAACCCAAGCACAAGTAATATATACTCATATGCTCAAAACAAGTAGGTAAACACTCTACTATCAAACTAGTCATGCAATTCATCCACAACTAGCATAAACATCATAACCGAGAATCATATAAGCTTCATAATCAAGTGTGCTTCACACACTTCAAAACTTCTTGGAGGCTCGACCTCCATGAATTCTACCCAAAATTCCGTAGGACTTAAAATTATAGTTCCTAGGATTCATACTAACCCAAAGGTTAACTCCGTTGAGTTCAATCTAAGTTTTCCGAAAATTCAAGGATTAGAAGCTTAGGCTTCATCAACCCCCTATGTTCATAACTATCGCCCAAAACCACAATCCCAATGTTCAATATACTCATATAAACCCAACAAACTAATTAACAATGCAACTTAGAATAATTTAGCCATCTTGTGCATAATATCATCCAAGTCATCATACCAATCATAACATTCAATTCATGATTAAAATTCACAACATGGTTCAATATGTTCTATTAAGCTTGTAAAACATATTAATCAAGCTAACATCATTAGATTGCAAGCTAAAACCAAATTAGGGCAATTCACCCTCCAAGCATCTCAACCAAACTAACATCAATCTTCATGAAAAATCAACATAATCAAGTTCAATAGGCAATTTAGAACATGAATTTCACATAGACATGGTCTCACATAGGCCAATCAAGTTCTAACATAAATTTGAAATCCTAGGGTTCATACATTTCTATAAACCCTAACAATGGCTTCCATTGACCCAAATAGCACACATGGTTGATTCCCTAGGGTCAATGGAGCCTAAAAAGAAGAAGAAGAAAGGTAGAAACTTACCAAAACTTAGCCCTAACAAGCTGAGAATTCCCTGAACAATGGTGTTTCTCCTCAACTCTTTCTTCAACCTTGAAGGTAGAATGAATGGGAAGAAGAAGACTCCATTAATGGCCTCCAAGCTCAGCCCTTCAAACCCTTCCTCAACTCAAGCTCCTCTCTCAAGCCCTTGAGTGCTCCCGCAAGAAGAGAGAAGGGAAGTCGCTTTGGCTAAGGAAGAATGCGGCTTGGGGTTTTATATGGGGATTAACTCACTAATTACCCCACTAATTAACCCCTAAATCTCCTAATAGATGTTAGTTAGTTTAGGTTATTAGTAATTGGGTCAAGGTGTGGTTTAAAATGGGTTAATTGGTCAAACATTCGACAAAAAAAACAAAATCCCGACTTTCTCGAATTGACCTGCGGTCGCTATTAGTGATGCGACCGCATCAAGGATTTTCAGCATTTAGGTTTTGCTTCCTTGCTCGATCCCGGCCTCTCCCGCATGCTCTCGAGTCCTTCCAAGCCAAAATTGGTCTACAATTCAACCTTAATATCCTCCAATCTATAACCAAAGGAATCAAGTCTCAAACCTCATCAAAACACAGGCCAAGAACTCAGTAACTCGCCCGAACGACGACCGAAAAGTGAAACCGAAAAGGGTTTTCGCTAGAATCCAACTAGCAACCAAACCGCCGATGCAACTAGCATCTAACAAACATCCAAGGCATGTTAAATGATGTTTTAAATGCCTTCTAACAATAATCCATGAAGTTACAACATAAATCTTAAACCCGAGATTCAAAGCATCTCGCGAAAGAAAAGTGCATACATGCATCTCAAACGACGCCAACGATCATGCTATTGACTCTAAACATATACGGAGCTAAATGAACATGTTTATGATGATTATCAATGTATGAATTCCATGCATAACACAATCAAGCAACATTTTAGGGTTTTACATTCTCCCCTACTTTAAGGAATTTAGCCCCTAAATTCTTACCGTAGTCATCAAACAAATGAGGATATTTCTCTCGCATCTCCAACTCGGTCTCCCAAGTTGCTTCCTCGATCTCGTGATTCTTCCAAAGGACTTTCACCAATGGAATTCTCTTGCTCCTCAAAACTTGCTCTTTCGTGTCAAGTATCTTCACCTACGCTCCACATAAGACAAATCCTACCGAAAAGTAATCTCCTCATACTCAAGAACATGGGAATCATCCTTAAGATATTTCCGAAGCATAGACACATGAAATACATTATGGATCTCTGACAAAGACGGCGGTAAAGCCACCCTCAGATGCCAAACTCCCAACTCGCCTCCAGAATCTCAAAAGGTCCAACAAACCTCGGTGATAATTTCCCTTTCTTCCCGAATCTCTTGGTACCCCTTCTAGGCGATACCTTAAGAAACACAAAGTCTCCAACCTGAAACTCCAAATCTCTCCTTCTATTATCCGCGTAGCTTTTCTGTCGACTTTGAGCGGTGAGCAATCTATCTCGAATTATCTTCACACTCTCAATGCATCGCCGAACAATTTCGAACCCCATAATTTAGCTTCTCCAACCTCGTCCCCAACAAATAGGAGATCTACACTTCCTCCCATAAAGAGCCTCATACGGTGCCATCTCGATGCTCGACTGGTAACTATTGTTGTATGCAAACTCCGCCAAAGGAAGATGTGTATCCCAACTCCCTTAAAATCAATCGCATAAGCCCGCAACATATCCTCAAGTATCTCGAATCGTTCTTCTGACCGTCCGTCTGACCGAGGGTGAAAAGTCAGCTAAAGTTCAACTTGGTCCCCATAGCCTCTTGCAAAGCCTGCCAAAACCTCGATGTAAACCTCGGATCCCGGTCCGAAACAATACTAACTGGAACCCCGTGCAATCTAACAATCTCCTGCACATACAACGCCGCTAACTGACTCAATGAATAAGTCATCGCAATCGGAATAAAATGAGCCGACTTCGTGAGCCGATCAACAACAACCCAGACGGCATCAAAACCTCTACGAGTACGTGGAAATCCCGAAACAAAGTCCATCGTAACATGTTCCCATTTCCACTCCGGAATATCCAACGGCCAACAACCCCGCAGCCTTTGGTGTTCCGCCTTTACCGCCGACAAGTGAGACACCTCGACACATAATCCGCTATCTGCCGCTTCATGCCACTCCACCAAAATTGTTTTGCTTCAAATCTCTATACATTTTCGCATTCCCTGATGGATAGTATACTTTGCCTTGTGAGCCTCATCCAATACAAGCCGCTTCACATCTTCAACTGATGGAACACAAACTCTACCTTTAAATGTCAAAATCCCATCCTGGTTCATCGCAAACTCATTCTCCTTATTCTCACCCAAACCATCAATAATTTTCACCAACTCTGGATCTTTCTTCTGAGTCTCCTTAATTCTCTCCAATAAAGCTGGAATAGCCCGCACACTAGCAAATAATACTCCATGATTAACCTCGCTAGGATTCCAATCACGAACATCTTCCAACATTTTCCATTCCCGCATCATCAAACAAGACAAGTGCACTTTTCTACTCAAAGCATCCGCAACAACGTTCGCTTTCCCCGGATGATACAATATCGTGCAATCGTGATCCTTCAATTTCTCCATCCATCTCCGCTGTCTCATGTTCAACTCTTTCTGAGAGAAGAGATATTTCAAACTCTTATGATCCGTGAAAATCTCAAACTTTCGAACCATACAAATAATGCTTCCACTTGTGCAAAGCAAATATAATCGCCGCGAGCTCAAGATCATGCGTAGGATAATTCATCTCATACGGAGACAACTTCCTTGAAGCATAAGCAATCACTTTCCCATTTTGCATAAGCACACATCCCAATCCTTCTTTCGAAGCATCACTATAAACAACAAAATTATCACCTCCGCTAGGCAATGCTAACACCGGAGCCGTAGTCAACCTTTTCTTCAATTCTTGGAAGCTTTCTTCACACTTATCGCCTCCACACAAATGCGGTCTTCTTTGAGTCAAATTTGTCATGGGCGTAGCAATCTTCGAAAATCCTCAATAAATCTCCGATAGTAACCGGCTAGCCCCAAGAAACTCCGCACTCAAGAATCGTGGTCGGCCTCCTCCAATTCATTATCGCTTCAACCTTGGAAGGATCCACCGCTATCCCGGCACTAGAAACAACGTGCCCCAAAATGAAACCTCCTCTAGCCAAAAAGCACACTTGCTAAACTTGGCGTAGAGTTGCCTCTCCCGAAGAATAGACAAAACCATCCGCAAATGTTGTGCATGCTCATCCCGAGACTTAGAATACACAAGGATGTCGTCTATGAAAACCACCACGAAGCAATCAAGAAAATTATGAAATACCCGGTTCATCAAATCCATGAACACCGCCGGCGCATTAGTCAACCCGAATGGCATCACCATAAATTCATAATGCCCGCACTCGTGCGAAAAGCCGCTGAACATCTTCGGCTCTAACCTTCAACCGATGGTACCCAAATCTCAAGTCAAGTTTGGAATAGACCACCGATCCTTGCAATTGATCAAACAAGTCATCTATATGAGGCAATGGATACTTGTTCTTGATCGTTGCCTTGTTCAACTCTCGATAATCGATGCACAATCTCAGGCTCCCATCTTTCTTCCTCACAAATAACACCTGCACCCTAAGGCGATACGCTTGGCTTAATGAAGCCAATGTCAAGGAGCTCTTGTAACTGAATCTTCAACTCCTTTAACTCCATAGGTGCCATTCTATACGGCGCCTTCGAAATTGGTGTAGTCCCCGCAATAACTCAATACAAAATTCAATCTCTATCCGAGGCATCCCAAAATCTTTAGAGAAAACATCTGGGAACTCACACACAACTGGCACATCTTCAAGATTAGAAGAAGAAACCCGCTTGTCCACTACGGAAGCAAGATACCCTGTGCACCCACGCGACAACAGTTTCCTAGCCTTAAGCGCTAAATGACGCCAAAACCACTCGGTGCATTATCTCCCAAAACACAAAGTTAGAACGCCAGCAAAGCAAAAGTGACTCTTTACTAAGGCAATCCACCAATGCATGATATGTGCTCAACCAATCCATACCAAGAATAACATCAAAATCACGAGTGGTAACACCACCAAATCCGCATGCAACACATGTTTATCCACAAGTACATCGCATGCTCTATAAATATCCAAGCCAACAAACATTCCCCAAGAGGGGTAGATACTTCAAGCACATATGGTAAAGACTGAGGCATAACACATAGCTTATCAACGAAATGCGATGCAACATATGAATGCGATGATCCTGGGTCTATAAGTACACGAGCCTCATTACCGAAAATAGAAACGGTACCTCCAATCACACCAGACTCAGTACACCTCTCTCGATCTAGAGCAAATACACGACCCTCGCACTTTAGCTTTTCCATCGCCTCTCTTTGTCCCAACCGTAGTCCGACTAGAACCTCCTGCTCGATTGCTCTTCAATTTAGGACAATCCTTCTTCATATGTCCCGAAACCCCACAAGAGTAACACTCCATCGGTGCTCCATTCTTACTCCAAAGACCTATCTTCAAGATGCCCAATCTTGGAACAATAAGAACAAACCAATGCCACACTACGATCCCTCTGAGTAGATGTAGTACTAGCTCCCTTGCCACTTGACTGACTCTTCGCATGTCCTTCATAATGAGATTTTCCACTTCCTTTCTTGCGATCATTGCCTCCACTAAAATTCCCACGGTTACCTGCTCCATGACTCCGCCTGATGATCGCTTAGGCCGCCGAGAAGAACCCGAAATAGGCATAGTACGGTGCTCATCAATGTCTCTCTCAATAATGTAGGCTCTATCAACGGCCTTCCCTGTAATCTACTAACCGATGAGAAAGAAGTCGCTTTCCTGCATCTGCCCCTCGCACCTTAACAAATTTCGTGTTCTCCTAGCCTCGCCTGAATCAAATGTGTGCAACGAACGAGCCAACTCAATGAATCCGGCCAATACCGTGAAACTGCCATACTCCCCCGCACCAAGTCCGTAAATTCTTTCTCTTTCTCTCGAACCACTTCCTACATAGGAAGCTCGAACTCTCGAACGAAATTAGGCCATATCTGTGGGACTCTATGCAGCTCCCAACTCTCCTCAAGACTGCCACCAATGCTCTAAGGCAAGACCCTCAAGCTTGAACACCGCTAATACAACTTTCTGCTCATCATCGCAACCCAATGGTGCAAATATTTTCTCCAAGTGTTCGATCCAAAGCTCGGCTGGTCCGGCTCTCCATTAAATTGCCTCGGCTTTAACTTCACAAATCTTTCAAGCATAGAATTATCATTATGCCTAGCCTCCCGCCTCGGCCTCTACCTCGTGGCTCAGCCGTGGTTCCGCCGTGGTCCCCTTGTTGCTCCACTCTACCAAAACCTCTTTGATTCATCTCGCTCATCAAATCAAGCATGCCACGATACATATTTGCCATCGCCTCATACCGCTCTTTCCGGTGTTCGCAGTGGAGGAATATTCTCTGACGGCTATCGTTAGCATTTCGCCACCGCCAATACCTCTACCAAAGACCTCTACCAAGCCACCTCCTGAACTAGCTCCCGCTCTAGTATCCACCATTAAACCTACAATAACACTCGGCTTAATAAAATAAATCTATCACACAAACCAACCCCCAAAGCCAAGGAACCTATCCCTACTGAAAGCTAAATTTATAATCATAGCTCGATATTAATCGTGACGACCCGACCCGATCCCAAGACGAAATCCCAAGGTCGTGCCGCCAAGAAAACAAATAACAACACAACAAGTAGCAAATAATGGGTAGGGCCATAACGGCGATACACCGACAACTTAAAACACATGCGAAGCAAATGAAATAAAACAAGGGCGCCCGAGCTAACAAGCTCAAACTAAAACAACCAAAGAGATGATTAATCTCTCGGTCCAAAAATTCGACTCGTGTCGCAACATTGGGCACGTAGAACAAACTCCCCGTTATGCAATTCAAATATATAGCATAAAATAAACCAAGTCATCGGCGAAACTACGGCCGAACCCAACATTAAACTAAGTCTAAGACTCTAGTCTAACAACTCAACGGCTAAACACATGCCGGAGAACAAACATATTAATAACTAGCAATATAGCATGCTAAACATTTTTCACCAATAAACCAAGCGCGACTAAAACTTGTCGGCTTCCAACAACTTAAGTACTAACAATTATAAGTACTAACAACAAGTAAGCATATGGAGATATAACCATACAATATACATCAAGCACAACCACCACCGGTTGGCTACCAAAAGAATAAGCTAACATCAAATACAACATTACAATCATATTAAGGTTTGCTACCCAAATCATGAAGTTTACATAACTTCATCATCCCAACGACCTCACCAAAAACAAAATGAACAACTATGTAGCAACCTTGCCAAAAGAATTCCTTGCCAACGAACCTTCGATTTACTTGGATCCGCCGAGCGACTCGGATCTAGGGAAACACAACCAACAAATAAAAGTAAGTCACAATGACTTAGTAAGTTACTAACCATAACTTCCTATCATGGCATAATGCTCAATCATAAAATATGTCATGCTATCGTCATGAAATAACCGTATATAAATTCATGTCATGGCATCCATGCTCGACATTAAATAAATATGTTATCGTTAAAGTATAACATCTCATCATAAAACCGTGTCAAGGCATTTTAGTCCTAAACAACAATAATTATACCTTTGGCATAAAACAACATTCCCATAATATTCATGTGGTAGCATATATGCTTAACAACTTAAATCAATATGTTATCTATTAAGTATAACATGTAAGAAACCAACACAAGCATCATATCATATCCACATTCACCAAGCACGTTATTTACTTAAGCACTTGTGAAACAATTCATATATATAAGGGATATGATACCATTACCGAAATTCCTCCGCGTGTCGCTCCCGCAAAAACACGTGCAAAACCCTTATGTGCCCTCGATATCCTCTCGTAGATATCGACGCCCCCGAGACAGCCTCCGCCGAGTTCCATAGTTATCAAAGTCATGTGTATTACTACAACTAAGATAAACTACTTCCCCACCGTGGCCATCGATGGAGGGGTGTGTGCAAACCCGACGGCGATACATCGCGATCACGAATCCCATAATTCGTGAAGACGATGTATCGCCCCACCAAAGACTCAATGCATCGACGCCACTGACTTAAAACCCAAGCACAAGTAATATATACTCATATGCTCAAAACAAGTAGGTAAACACTCTACTATCAAACTAGTCATGCAATTCATCCACAACTAGCATAAACATCATAACCGAGAATCATATAAGCTCATAATCAAGTGTGCTTCACACACTTCAAACTTCTTGGAGGCTTGACCTCCATGAATTCTACCCAAAATTCCGTAGGACTTAAAATTATAGTTCCTAGGATTCATACTAACCCAAAGGTTAACTCCGTTGAGTTCAATCTAAGTTTTCCGAAAATTCAAGGATTAGAAGCTTAGGCTTCATCAACCCCTATGTTCATAACTATCGCCCAAAACCACAATCCCAATGTTCAATATACTCATATAAACCCAACAAACTAATTAACAATGCAACTTAGAATAATTTAGCCATCTTGTGCATAATATCATCCAAGTCATCATACCAATCATAACATTCAATTCATGATTAAAATTCACAACATGGTTCAATATGTTCTATTAAGCTTGTAAAACATATTAATCAAGCTAACATCATTAGATTGCAAGCTAAAACCAAATTAGGGCAAATCACCCTCCAAGCATCTCAACCAAACTAACATCAATCTTCATGAAAAATCAACATAATCAAGTTCAATAGGCAATTTAGATCATGAATTTCACATAGACATGGTCTCACATAGGCCAATCAAGCTTCTAACATAAATCTTGAAATCCTAGGGTTCATACATTTCTAGAAACCCTAACAATGGCTTCCATTGACCCACAATAGCACACATGGTTGATTCCCTAGGGTCAATGGAGCCTAAAAAGAAGAAGGAAGGAAAGGTAGAAACTTACCAAAATCTTAGCCCTAACAAGAATTTTCGGATTGGAAGAGGGTGTCTTCTCTTCAACTCTTCTTCAAACTTGTTGGTAGATGGGGAAGAAGAAGACCTTGACAATGGACACCAAGCTTGGCCCCTTTGAAACCCTAGAATCACCTTCACTCAAGCTCCTCTCTCCTTGAGGGCTTGAAGAAATCGCAAGAGGAAGAAGTCAGACTGCTTTTGGCGACCAAGGGAAGAGTGCGCTGAATTGGGGTTTTTATATGGGGATTAACTCTAATTAAGTCACTAATTACCCCTAAATCTCCTAATAGGTGTTTAGGATTAGTGTTAGGCTAATTAGGTTGGTTTAGGATGGGTTTAGATTAGGTTTAAGTGGCCAAAATTTCGGACAGAATGGAGAAGGGATTAAAAATCCCGTAATCTGGAATGAGGCCCATGCGGTCGCTTGGTATTAAGTGATGCGGCCGCATCATAGCATTTCCAGCAATTAGGGTTTTCTGCTTTCTTTGCTCGATCCCAGCCTCTCCCGCATGCTCGAGTCCTTCCAAACCAAAATTGGTCTACAATTCAACCTTAATATCCTCTAATCTATAACCAAAGGATTCAAGTCTCAAACCTCATCAAAACAGGCCAAGAACTCGAGCAGTAACGCTCGCCTAACGACGATCGAAAAGTGAAACTGAAAAGGGTTTTCGCTAGAATCCAACTAGCAACCAAACCGTCGATGCAACTAGCATCTAACAAACATCCAAGGCATGTTAATGATGTTTTAAATGCCCTTTAACAATAATCCATGAAGTTACAACATAAGTCTTAAACCCGAGATTCAAAGCATCTCGCGAAAGAAAAGTGCATACATGCATCTCAAACGACGTCAACGATCATGCTATTGACTCTAAACATATACGGGAGCTAAATGAACATGTTTATGATGATTATAAGAGTATGAGTTCATGCATAACACAAGCAACAACATAGATTAGGGTTTTACATTGTCTGATGTTGGGTTCATTTTATTTGTCGGGTCGCTCATTTTTGCCATTTGGTACATCCATTTTTCCTGTTACTCCACCTTTCAAAAAAAAAATCATCAAAAAAAGAGAAAAAAATTTCTTTCCTTTAAATCATGTGTTGTGTTTATACATATTAGGATCTTTGTTATTTTCCTTGGTACCACTAACAATTTTGTAGGGGTTGAAAAATTAAAAAAAAATTGATTATTATCATTTACTCTCCTGAGAGGATTGTCCACAGGGTCGTAATCATCACATCTCTTTTTTTTTTTTTTTTTTTTTTTTTTTTTTTTTTAAGGAAGCAGGCGGCACCCTGCGAGAATTTATTAAATTAAAATAAAGGTACAAACTTGAGGGGGACAACCAGCCTTGCCCTTATAATTGGGAGGACAAAGGAGCCTAACCTCGAAAAGGAAATACAATAGCAAAAGATTAAGAAATTCTAACATAAGGGGTACTATTAGCATCCAACAGAACGAGCCCTTTGATAGCACGAGGCAGATCCACAGTCGATAAAAAAGAGGAGTCGAACTGATTATCACAAGCCAGATTTGCAAGACTATCTGCAACTTTATTCGCTTCACGAAAACAATGTCTGAAAACATGATGCCCATAATTTTGCAGCCTATGAATATCCCGGAAGAAGTAAGCATATTGCCAAGGATATTTATGATTCTTAGTGATACAATCAAAAATAACCTTGGAATCAATATCAATTTGGACATGTTGAAAACCTTGGTCATGAAGCCAAAGAAGCCCCGAGTGAAGAGCCCGCAACTCAGCCAGCATATTCGAGCAATTACCATAAAATTCAGAAAAGGCATAGCAACAATTACCTTGAGAGTCTCTAAGAATTCCGCCCCCTCCACTTAATCCAGGATTGCCCCGACTCGCTCCATCTGAATTAAATTTATAACAGCCAGTGGGAGGCCGAACCCAAGCTACTGCTTGAACTGTAATCTTCCTTCTTTGCCCAAATGAAATGTGAGAGGTGTTGTGTAGATTAGAAATGGAGAAATTAGCTGCCTGAAGGATAGCTGAGAGGTCAGACTTAATGTTAAAAATTAAGGATTGAATAGAGAGTCTAACCCCGTCATACAAAGCCGCATTTCGAAACTTCCAAAGGTGCCAAATAATGAGAGAGGGAGTCACAATAAAAGGTAAAGGAGTCCTGTGCAACCACCAAGCAAGACATCTTTGCTGAATTGAAGCTGGCTGCAGCGGAACTTCAAAGAGGAAATGGAAATGTTTCCAAACATTAGAGGCAATGTGGCTAGAGATAAAAACATGGTCAAATGTTTCCATGTGGCCTGAATCACAGCAAAAACATTTGGAAGCAAGCAAAAACCTTTGCCCCAAAGACCTTCATCTAGAGGGAGACGACGAAGAAAAATGCGCCAAATCAGAACGCTCATTTTCTTAGGAAGAGATTTATGCCAAATGAAGCTAGCTGAGAGCAATCTGGAATTGGCCGGTTTAACAATTGAGATGGCTGAACTAAGAGTAAAATTCCCTTGAGAAGAATCAACCCAACACGCTCGATCATCTTCTTCAATAAGAGAGATAAATTGGTCCTTAACACTGACCGCCACAGCAAAGCAAAGAGCTGGGAGAATCGACTGATGATGAAGAAATTCCCGAACCGTGGAAATACTGCTGTCCATCGGGATATCAATCTGGGTATTACGTAGCCAATGATCAAACCAAGGAGAGCAGGTTCCCCGTCCTATAATCCAGAAAATTCGAGAATCAGCAATAGCACGAGCTTTAATCATACGACTCCATGTATGAGATCCTTTGGTGGAAGCAATGCTCGGGTGGACACGGGAGCAATATCTAGCTTTCAAGAAAGAGGACCAAAGGTTTGTAACAGAACGAAAACGCCACCACAGCCGCAATCCATAGGCTTTAGATAAATCAGCCATGGAAAAAAGACCAATGCCACCTTCAGAAACTGGCCGACAGCAAGAAGACCAAGAAACCCAGTGACTTTTGTTTTTTCCTTCCAGCCGACCCCAAAAGAAATTAGAAAGCATCTTATCGATCAAGGAAATAACAGACATCGGGGGATCAATCGAAGCAATTTGATAGCTAGTGATGGAGAAAAGAACATGCTTGATTAGGATGATACGCCCAGCCAAGTCCAGAAATGGACCCATCCAAGAATTAATGCGACATTGAAGCTTGAGAAGCAAAGGGTCAAAGTAAGCCTTCTTTTTCCGCCCAAAATAGAGAGGGCAACCAAGATAAGTAATGGGAAGAGAACCCATTTGAAAATCCAAAACAGAACTGATTAGATGACTTCGGGAAGCCTCTGTAGATGGAGCAATATAGAATGAGCTTTTAGATCTGTTGATAAGTTGACCAGATGCAGCTTCATAGTTCTGAATGAGACGTTTGTGATGAGAAAGAGAAGCCTTGCTACCATTGCAAAAAATAATTATGTCGTCTGCAAAGGCAAGGTGGGAGATTATGGGGCAACCACTAACAGTCGAGAAAATGAAAGAGGGAGATTGAGACTGGAGGCGATTAAGACTTCGACTAAAAACTTCCGCTGCAATAATAAACAAACTTGGGGAAAGGGGATCACCTTGACGAAGGCCCCGAGTTGAAGAGAAGAAGCCTGCAGGACCCCCATTAATTAAAACAGAAAACCAATTTTCAGATATGAGACGCCAAATGAGGTCAATAAAAGTCTCATTAAATCCAAATTTCCGAAGAACTCCAATGAGAAAAATCCACGAAACCCGGTCGAAGGCTTTAGCCATATCCAGTTTGAGAACTACATTAGACCCATTAACTTTTTTCCCCAAGTGACACATCATCTCTTGAGCTAGAAGAACATTATCCTGAATAATACGGCCCTTGGTGAAGGCACTCTGATTTTCAGAAATGATATGGGGCAAAATAGGAGCAAGTCTAGAAGAGATAATTTTCGAGATTACCTTGGAGCAGAAGTTACACAAGCTTATGGGACGAATATCTTTGAAAGAGACTGGGACATCAATTTTTGGGATCATGGCAATAAGAGTACTTGACCATGAACGAGGAAGAGAGAATCCCGAAAAAAATTCCAAAATAGCTAAATGAAAGTCAGTACCAATAATATCCCAGCAGAATGAATAGAATTTTCCCGTGAAGCCATCCGGGCCAGCCGCACTTTCTCCGTTAAGGTTATCAATTGCAGCCTTTATTTCGGTCATAGATGGAAGATCAGTAAGAGTGTCATTCCAAGCGGGCTTGATTATTGAAGGAATCATGTCCAACTGATTAGGAGAGATGCTTTCAGCTTGAAGTTGAGCACTAAAATAATTGATGGCAGCCTGTTTAATATCCTGTTCAGAGGTAAGAATATTGCCGGCTTGATCAGCTATAGAATGAATGTGGAGACGTCTTTGGGCCTGCTTAACAGATGAATGAAATAATTTCGTGTTTCCCTGCCCGTTCTGCAGCCATTTAATCTTGGCTTTCTGACGCCAATAACCTTCCTCTTGAAGAAGAAATCGACGGTGAGAAGCCTGAGCTTTCATAAGATTTTCCCGGTTAGAAGGGGAATTGTTAAGTTCATAAAGAAGCTCCATCTCCAAAACCTCCTCTTCCGCTGCCCGAAGATTATCAAAAATGTTGCCAAATTCAGTTTTATTCCAAACCTTGAGAGCAGCCTTGACTTTACGCAATTTTTCAGAAAATCGATGCATGGGCCTACCCGAAACAGGCTGGTTCCAGACTTGAGTGACAATGTCCTTAAAAGAAGCATGAGTGGTCCATATATTCAAAAACCGGAAAGTACTAGGATGTCTAGTATCCTGCCGAGCTATAGTAGTAAGCAATGGAGAGTGATCTGAGCATGTCCCGCTTAGGTGTTGAACTGAAGTTGCATGAAAATTGTCCAGCCAAGTTGTGTTGCTCAGGACTCGATCAATTCGCTCATGTATAGTTGCAGCTCCATCTCTCTTATTCCACCAGGTAAAGCTACTGCCAGAATACCCCAAATCAACTAAACCCGCAGCCGATAAACAGGCATGAAAATCCATCGCACCAATGCGATCCCAACCATTGCCACCACTTTTTTCGCTTGGGTCAAGAATGATGTTGAAATCCCCACCAAGCAACCATGGGGTTTGAGGATAAGCCGAGCTGAGATTAATGAGATCATCCCATAATTCCTGCCGATCACGCGAGTCACACCTCGCATAAATGCAAGAAAAAAGAGCATTAATCGGCCAAGAATAATGTTTAAATTGCAAAGTAACATGTTGAGAAGTCTCCTGAACAAGACTACAAGTAAAGCAGGTTTTCACAAAAATCCATATGGAGCTAGTAGAGTTTGAAAAGGAAAATCGAAAATTTAATCGACGGGAGATAAGGGCAACTTTAGAGGACTCTAACTTTGGTTCAAAAATAGCAACTACTGAAATATTGTGAAGACGAACTAACTGTTTTAGACGACAAACCGTTGGGTCATTACCAATACCACGCACATTCCAAAAGAGGACTTTGCAATCCATTAATCCCGGTTTTGAGAAACAGCATCCGAGGGCTTACCAGCCTTTGATCTCGTTTTCCTGGAAGTAGGAGGAATTGGGGGCTTAGAAGGTGGAGGAGGGGGCCTATGATCTTCCAAATTAAGAGCTTGCAAATGAATACTTTCCGATTCCTCCTCATTTTCTAGAGTTTCAAGAACAGCAAACCGATTCGGGGATGTGCAATCAAGTCTTTCAGAAGAAGGAATGCCCTCAGCTAGGGAGGCAGCTTGGTCTCGGTCTGCTTGATCCCGTGGGCCTGAAAATTGCGGAGCGGTCAAAGAACTAGGAGCTTCATTGGCAGGCAAATTTACATTTGGCATTTGAGCTTCACTTCGAGGAATTTCTTCATTATGCTTCGAGGATCTAGCCTTGTCTTCAGTGAGATTTTCTTGTTCTGGAAGCGAAGTATTGGCGGCTGTGACCTCCTCATTGTGATCTTTTTGAGGAGAAACAGAAGAAGTGCCAAGATCCTCATTATTAATTACTTGTTCAGGCATCGGGCTAGGATTCTTACCATTATCTTTCGTCTGGACTACCTTTTTTGGGGTCCATCGTTGACGTGCATGAGTAGGGTTTGGGACTTTATCTTCAGTGGCGGCAAGCGTGGGATTCTTAATCTTGCATGTGAGTTCATTATGGCCTTGTCGAAGGCAGTGCTGACAATACATCGGCATATTTTCAGCCTCAAGAGGCTGCCAGAAACTAGGAAATAGAGAGCCACAATCCAGCCAAATCCTGTTAGGGCAAGGTTTTAATAAGTCGACTTCAACACAAATGCGAGCTACGCTGGGACGAGAAAGGTTTATTGTTGGCTGATCAAGCATGAGAGGTCGACCAAACAACGAAGCCAAAGAAAACAAAGCAGATTTATTAAACAGATGGATTGGAAGACCCGGCAATGCAAACCAGACAGGAACAATGGAGCTTTCCACATCTGGCCTGAAGCTAGGGGTCCATTTGAATACACGCATCGGATAACGCCCTAAAAACCATTGGTCCTTGATCCACAAACGTTGGTAGTCTTCCTGATTACGAACCTGAATAAGGATGTGTTTAGGATCCAAGTGCCCAACACTAAAATCTGCTTTAAGCCCAATGGTATTGAAGTATTTTCGGGTGGCTTCCATGGAAGGGCGACCATGGGAAAATTAAACTTGCCTACAAGAGCAAGATTGAACGGTTTGGCAAGAGAGTCTATTATTTCTGGAGTCAGTTTAAGTGCGGGCTCTCCTTTATACGATGAAGGAGGGATAACGAATGAAGGAACTGAAGATGATGGGGCGGAGAGTGCTTCTACATAGGTCGAAGGGTGGATCGGGATTGGAGGGGGATCAGGATCCGAAGGTGGAGAGGCTGCGGCCATAGCCGCCGGTAGGAAACTAAGAAACCCTAGACGGCCAACTAGGAGAGCTTAGAGAGAGAATTTTTCAAGTTAATTGATACTAATCATCACATCTCATTTCAAGGATCGCACAAAAAAAAAAAAAAAAAAAAAAAAAAGTGGAGTTTTCTAATTAAAAAAATTATGTGTAACATTTAGTTCTCTTTCCCTTTCAAAAAAAAATCGCTTCTTTTTGCAAAAAAATAAAAATAAAAATGTTCATTTTAAATATATATATATATATATATATATATATATATATATAAATGATTTCGTTCTCTCCGAGCAAGAAAAAAAACTCTATTCTTTCAAATTCATAAAAAAAAGATAAGCAAAATGAAATTTATCTGTCAAAGAAAAACTACGATGACCTGAGCCTCGAAATGAGGAACGTTGGCGGCTTTCGGGTTCGGTCAAATGCTTTGATTTACTCTTCAAAAAAAATGTATTTTTTATGTGTTTTCTTTTGTTTCCAAAAAAATGTAAAGACAAGACAAAACACATTCACCATTATTTTTAATCTCCAAATTCATCTTCCCTCTTAACCTCGATTTTTAAAAAAAATTCAGTAAGTCCTACTTCGAGATGTCAAGGTCTACCACTTCAAAAAAAAAATAGTAAAAAAAAAGACTAAAAGAATAAAAAAATGAAAACAAGAAAGAAAAAAAAAAAGAGATCGATAGGGAGCTAGGAAAAAAAAGGCTAAGAAAGCCAAGAAACCAAGAAAGTAGAAAAGTCTGGAAAGCCGGGCAATCCAGAACATGCAACTCATGGATCATACACAATAATTCAGGACTAGGGGCTTTCAAACCCCAGGGGTATCTCTTTTGTCAATATTAATTCCTACAGCCCATCCTTGCAAAAGTATGCTCACGAATCTATTTGGTCTCCGTTATTTCAAAAGTCCAACCAAGTCCTCAAATCGAGCTTTACAAAGGTATTTTATCTATATTTGAGTCTGGTAAAATTCTTGTTTCTCCTATATTAGCTTGTCGAGTCTTCTTCTTGATCTTTGAGCACCATCTATCACCGAAATATCTGTTATATGAATAAAAGAAATGACGAGTCGACTCATGTAAAACCATGATAAAACTACACAGGTTGATAATGAGTCATTTCGAAATATGGACCCACAAACCATTAAAATATAAGTTCGATAAAGCAACCTTCTATCTTGGTAAAAGGTCATCCTCGACCCATTGCGACCGAGCTATTAAATGGTACACTAGGGGCTTCCAACCATGCACCAAACATCTTCCAAATACCTAAACAAATAAACCATATACCAAAGTCTAACCATCTCTAAAATTCAGCTTCCCAAAACTGGGGCTGCTTCACCCTTATATATTTATCCACCAAGAGTGACAACCTCTTTTATCCCAAGAGAGAAAAGACATATATCTCTTCAAGCACTCTCTCAAATTGCTCCGAGGGGTCAACAAAAAAAAAAAGAAGAAAGGAAAAAAAGGTGCAAGGTTGAAAATAAAATAAGAAGAGGCCTATGCATTAAAAAAAAGACAAGAAGAAAAAAAAGTCTCTCCTGAGCAATTTCCTCAAAATCTCTCTCTTGCAACAAAAAAAAACATATCTCAATCACTCTTGGACAACCCCATAACCCATAACCAAAGCCAAAAGTCGATCTCCCAACCATACCTACAACCAGGTCCAGAAATCAAATTCTCATCCAAACCCACAGCTTAAAAGACCAGCCAATGATCGTTTTGTGATCGCCTTTCTGAAAATAACCAAATCCATAGCCCAAAATGCTTTTGAACCAGAGGTCAATCAAATCCTCAAGCCAATCCATCCTCAAAGACATAAACACTATACCCTAACCTAGTTGCCACCTATAGATTTGTTCCAATAGGTTATAACGTGATCTGGGTCCAAGACAGAACTCCTTACTAAAAAACATATAAAATTATCAAAATATAAACATTAAATAGGGTCCATGAAACTTATGATACTCGACGATAAACCCTGGATCATGACTCTTCTTTTTGTCCATTAGAATCATCCTCTTTCTCTGAGCATACTCATTTCTGTCTCCCTCAAAAGTCTATCAAAATCGAGTCTGTCTGGGGCTGTTCCTAGTTAATTTCTTCAGGAACGTTCCGGTCATACAAAATTTGGTTGATCAAATTCATCATGGGGCTTCTCCCGCCAAACTCATTGGATACATAAAGGTTCATCATCTCCAGAAACAACTGTCCTTTCCATCTCGCCTGAAGAAACGAAGAGGCTACAAAGGCGTGATCCCTCAAGAATGAGTGACTTATCTTTGCATGCATTGAAAGACCGGCTCCATATGAGGTAAAGGCTCGCTAGGTTGAAAACCCGAAAGGGCGGCCTAGGCAAAAGTTAGAGCACAAAAAAGAAAGAAAGAAAGAAAAAAAGTGGTCCCTTTGAGGCATCGATTAGTAGGATTCACTAATCCTGATTGAATTCCTTTTTTCTTTTGAATGATGCACTAGTCAAAAGACTGAAAAACAACCTTAAACTTCACCCACCTCCATCTCAAATATCACAATCAATTCCTATACTCATAACTCTTCAAAGTCAACCAAAAGCCACATCTCAAACTCTTATATTACATTTCTATCACCTTGGCTTATCTTATCTTAACATGTTTAAGAAACGGATGACACATGTGCACATTCAAAAGTCCATTTTTTAAGAAAAAGAAAGTTTCATTCGCATACTTGCATCTTTTGTTTGCATCCTTTTACAACATCTTATCAGGTCTTCTGTCGCATCGGCCCTTGAAAAAAGTATAAATATCCTGTCAACATCTCGCCAAGGACCACCTCCAAAGATCCTCAGCAGCATCATCAAAAGCTACAAAAGACAATCATCGACAGTATTCTTCCACAACGCTTTATAATCATCGTTCCTCCTATGCTGGGATAAGCACACACAAAAATCTGCATCGCTTTCCCTATGTTGGGGAAATCCCATTTTGAAAAGCAGCATCGCTTTCCCTATGCTAGCTAGGGAAAGCCCGTTTTAAAAACAACATCGATTTCCATATGCTGGGGAAAGCCCATTTTAAAAAGCAGCATCGCTTTCCCTATGATGGGTGTAAGTCCCGTTGGCAACTGAAAAGGTTAGAGGGAGGGTGAATAGCCTTTTAAAACTTTGAGGGTGTCTTTTTAAAACTTTAAAAATTGGCAGCGAAATTTGTAATCTTGTCAGTCAGCTGATACTAGATCATTTGGCTGATGTTTTAAAGAAGTTGAGTTAGTGAAGATTGGTCAGCTGGCTGACACCATTGTTTTCAAAAATAACTTTTAAGATAGATCACTGAATATAAAGAAAAGAACTAAAGAACAATTTATCAAAACAATTAAGTAAACAGTTTATGTAAGTAACTGGCTGACACTTAAGTATATCAAGACTTCTTAAGTGTTAGATCAGTTCGTAAGAGCTGATGAAGTAACTGACAGATAAATTGAAGTGGTTCACAGTAAAACTGCTACATCTATTACCAAGTTGGTCAAACTTGGATTTTTGTAGTGCACTAATTTTATTAAAAATCTAAGTGATCTCTAATAGATCAGTGTACAACAAAAGACCAGTGTTTATGGAGAATGATTGAAAAACAATCAAACTCGAGAGACAAACTGACTGATTTATAAAGAGTATGAAATAAATCACTCAATGTTTGTCTAAACTATAACTAGAAAGAAATTATCAATGAGTAATATGTCTAGCTAAAGTTTTCAAGAAGGCTAAGGCAGAGAAAATTTCTTTAAGAGTAGAATGCTTCAGACTTCTGTATATTCTTCAAATGATTCCTGAGGGTATTTATAGATGATCTTGAAGTGTAGCCCTTTAGGAACACATTTGAATTTGAAATGTGTTAAGCTATACATGCGTTCACAAGATCACATGGATCCTGTTAGACAGATAATATACAGAATATCTATCAAAACATGAAATAAGAAAGTGTCAGTACGAGAGAATGTTCAAGTAAATGAGGTAAATAAGCTGACACTTTAAAACTATGGTCAGCTGATCAAAGTGACTGACAATAAATTAAGCTGCAAGCTGACCAAAATATTATGATAGATTATAAGTTCTTGGCTGACAAAAAGTAGAATGATTTTAAGAAAATTTAAATTAAGACAAGATTAAGCAATCTCCTCCTATTTGCTTAAAACCATTCCCTTTAAAGCAAGGAGCAATTTAAGAACTTATGTTCCTGCAAAATTAGATGTTAGTAAGCCATGCAGGTAACATATAAATGAAGTAACAGAAAATTAAAACTAGGAGGAAATTAATTGTCTACTACAAGTAAAACGATTGTCTAAGAAGTATCAGAGTTTAAGAGAGTTTTCGATCATTCAGCTGTTGATTTGGATCTTTCAGTGTGCTTTTCAGCTTGAGCAGCAACTAATGGACAAACATCAGCTTCAGGTGCCTTTTCAGCATCAGCTTCCCTCTCAGCTTCTGGTTCATCAGCTTCTTTTTCAGCTTCAGATTCAGTCACTGACTGAGATAGCTTAAGACCAAGTCTTTGTCTTAGAATTTTGTTCTCAGCTAGAAATGCATCAGCTTGTGCTCTCTGTTTCTTCTCCTCCTGAATGGTTTGAAGCAATGTAGCTGCAGCATTGAAAGTCATGTTTGCCCATTCTTGCTGATAAAGCAGTATTGTTCTCCAATCATCCATGTGAGCTTCCCTAGGGGCACCAGCATCAATGGCACCCTGGACTTCAGTTGTGATGATCTGTGTGAGATTAGGAAGAAGAGAGGCAACCTGTTGCTGAAGAGTAGCAAGTTGATTGGTGTGATGGGTGAAGGCTGCTTTCATCTAGAGATGATGGACATATAACAGGTCTAGCTTTGCTGAACTAGAAAGAGTGCCTGGTGGAGAAGGGTCAGTAGCCTTAGGAGTAGGAGTTTGAGAAGAGTCTGGAGCACTGAAGAAGAGTTGAAAGGTGTGGATGTATATATCCTCCGGGTCTGGAGGGAAGAAAGTGGACATAGGGTAAGCAGGAACTTGAGATGTAGGCTCTGGGTCAGGGTCATGTATGATATCAGGAAAGATAATTTTTTTTCCTATGGGGTGTTGGAGAGCTTGAGAGATGATTTCCCGTTGTCTCCTTGCCTTTCTTGAGGTCAACTGAGAGGGAGTGAGGAGAGACTCATCCACTGAGGTAGACTTGGAGGTGTCAGATAAGGAGCCCATGGAAGATTCTTCAGCTGACTGATGACCAGAGTCATCGGCTGAAGAATCATCAATCAGTTCATGTTTGTGGGCATTAATGGGACTGACTGACAAGGGAAGAGAGGAGTGTAAAGAAAAGTCAGGAAAGATGATTAGAGGGGAAGCTTGGTTTGGATGAGTAGGTAGACTGGTATCCAAAAGGTGGAAGGTTTAGAGATAGGAATTACAATATCAGTTGGAGCTGAAGGAGGGATAACAGCAGCTGGGGGTTCAGTTCAGAAAAGAGGAGGAGGAGCTGACAAATAAACTGGGATGGTTGAAGGAACAGCATCAGCTGAAGGATCAGCTGGAACAATAGGTGTGGCTGACACAGGAATAATTGACACAGTAGTGGCTAACACATGAGTTGGTGCAGGAATGGGAGCAGATACAAGAAAGACCGATGGTGAGGCTGCAACTATTGGAGTAAAAGAAGGTTGAGAGATAGGTTGCAGAGTATAGGTGAAGATGAGTGCAGGTTCAGCTGTAGTAGAGACATGTAAAATTGTGGAAGAAACAACAAAAGGAATAGTAGAGGGTACCACAAAGGGGACTGAAGGAATGGATTCTGAGATTAATGGGGCAGGATCACTGGTGAAGGCATCAGGGAATGCAGTAGATTTAGTAGCTCCTCCTTGTATAGAGGCCATCTGTCTGTGGAGTTCAATGTAGGCTTGGTTGGCTGTATTAACTGCATCTTGCACATACTTGTTTGCAGCCCTTTAGATTCTTGCCAGGTTTACTGGGTCAACTGAAGGTTGTTCCCAATCTTGATGTAGCACATTATCATCTGGCACTACAGCCCTCCCTACTAGATAGGGATCATCATGGGGTAAGGCAGGGAGTTAATGCACCTTGTTGTAAATGGTCCAAGCCAGGAAAATATGTTCATCTTGAACAAAACGGTCATTTGAGAGATAAAATCTATTCCAAAGAAGAGGAAAGGGATCAAAGTACTTGCCATAGTTGGCCACTAGATCTTCTTGTGACAAATTTGGAGTGACAGGATACAAGACATAGGGTCTTCTTTTCAAATTATGGTCAATGTATTTGATTGGATTGACTTGGTTTTTCATTTTTCTTCTCCTCATGGAAAGAGATAAGAAACTGTACAAAATAGGGAAGATGATCAATTGGAAATACCCAATTTGGAGGAATGAGGGCAGGATTGGCTTGGTAGTGTGAGTGTCATGGATGAAAGGTAAGATTCCGAATAGGGGGAAAATTTTGATTTGGGCAGTGTTCAAGGATCTAGGATTTGAGGCAGGAGAAGCTGGTGAAGGATCAGTGATTGGAATGTTTGGGTTTGGAGAGAAAGGAACGAAATTACCTGGGTTGAGATCTGGGTTTATTCTTTGTCTTTTGGGAGCAAGTTCTGCAGCCAAAGTCAGTCATCTTCTTCTTGTCCGTCTAGGTTTAGGAATTTGAGAGATGTAAGCTTCTTGCACATCAGCTGACTGACCAATGTCAGCTGGCTGACCACCTTTAGCTGGTTAAACAACGTCGGTGGCTGACCAATACCCGCTGACTGACCATCTGTTGGCTGACCAGTGCCTTGCTGGTCAATTGCTGGCTGACTAATAGATGTGGTAGTGAGTACTAGAGTCCTTGTCCTTCGAGGTCTTCGACCCAGTTGAGCTAGGAGAATTTCTTGACCAAAACGACTTGATATATTACCTCGCTTGATGTCAATAGCTAAATACTTCTTGATTTTTACAGGCTCCAAATCTCCAATGGTAAGAAGGCGATGTTGAAGAGCTGGAAGAGACCTAAGAAATTGGTTGATGATAAGATGATGGGTAAGCCTGGGATTGCCAGCAGCCATATTTTCCTTGTATTTTGTATTGTTGGTCTTTACACACTCCACGAGCACAACTCCCCAGTTGATTTCAAAGTTTTCCACAATAGCCTCCATGAGAAATAGCTGAGGCTCAGTAATCTTGTCATGTCCACCAGATTTGATAAGAAGAGATTTGTCAAGTACAGTTGCAAGGGCATAGTGGAGAGGAGAAAATCTGTTCTTGTGCCTATCAAAGGCAAGCTCCACGGGTACTTCTCCTCGCATTGTAATCCAGCCTGCTTGTTGGGTTTCTTCTGGAATAGTGTAGATGGTTGAACCATCATCTGACAAGTCAAGAAAGGCAGCTGTAATTATTTCTAAGTAAAAAATGATGGGAACTCCTCTAATTGAGTCGATAAGGGAGAAGGGATAAGCTGGGTTTCCTTCCATTGACATGAAGAATTCCTCAGACAACTGGCAGCTATAGGTTCGTATGTTGAAGGTCAGAAGAGGAGTCAACCTAGAAGCTGTTAGGAGATGCAGAAGTTCAACTCCTAGGGGTTCGAAGTTGAGAGATATTACGTCCAGTAGGCATCCTAACGCTATATTTGTGGCCCTTTCCTGAAATAAACACAGTGATGTGAGTAGAAATAGAGAGAGAAAACGGAAAGAGAAAGTGAAAGAGAGAGAATGGGTACCAAAAAAGCTAGGGTTAGGGTTTCAAAAGTAAGAGTTTGAAAAAGAAGAAGAGTGAAGTGAAGGAGTAGTTTGCAAAAAGGTGAGTATATATATAAGAGGGGTTTTATAAGTACGTGTGCTTATAAAATGGTGAGTTAGTGGGTTTTAAAAGCGAATATATGGAGTGTAGTGAAAAAGTACACAGAATATTGGTTTTTGTGATAAAAGGGTGATTTATGATAGAAGGTTATTATCACAATGATGAGTCATTTTTTTGTATGCACGTCACTTCAACCGCCAGTGTTGGTGGGATAGTGGAAAGCCATGAAAGGTCATTTTGGCTTCTCAAGGAAGTTTTGCGAGTTCCAAGGAGAAATAAAAAGGCGGGAAATAAATAAGGAATTTATAATTATTTTTAATTTATTATGAATCTTAGCTGAGATCGATACGATCAGCTTTGATTAACGATAAGAAGCTACCTGAACAGTGACTATAATGTCATTCACTATGTTGTCAACCAATGAAATTTTTGTCAGCTAAAGAATATAGAAGTGTCGGCTGATCATATTTTGACAACTGTGTTGGCTGTATAATGTCAGCTGATGACTACAGGTTGTTAGCTAAAGGTTGTCAGCTAATTGCTGACCATATTTGTCTGCTTTGCAATATCAGCTATTGATTTGAGGAATATCAGCAGAAGATTGAAAAGTGTCAGCTGAATGATGTCAACTGATATAATTTGTCAGCTAATGGGTGTCAGCTGACAAATGAAAGGCACTGCTGATTTTCTTTTACAACGGATCTAATTACCTGCAAAGATTAGGAATACAAAGTATCTCTCTATGACATTATAAGCATTCCCAATTCACCTCTTAGAAATTCAAATCTATCAGATTTTAGAGCTTTTGTAAATATATCATCTAATTGAAATTGTGTAGAAACATTGTTGATTTCTAATTCTAGATTTGGTTGAGTCATCCCCTGATTCTATTGCACAGTGGCTAAAAGGTGCAGCGTCTGATTAGTGTGGCAGCGTCTTAGAATCAATTTATTTAGAACTGTTTAGTGTTAGTCTAGGCGCGCGGTTTTGCAAAGCCTCTGGCGGCCTTGAAGGACCAGCTTTTGAAGTGCGCTTTCAGATGCCGAAAAGCTGATCAAGTTAAGCCAATTCATGATATTATGACACGTGGACACCTATTCAGATATTTTCGAAAATATCTGATCTTTATATCTTCATCAAATTTCATTTTCAAGAAGTCAACTCTTCATGATGACAAGCTGTCGAGGTATCCTCTCACGACTCAAGGCGAAGATATTACCGTTTTGGCTAAGAAGACTTTCCAAGGCGCAAAGCACGCAATCTCGAATCTTTACTCGAATTAGGAATGTCTTCTCTCGCACATTGCATCTCGATGGCTGTGGTCATTACATCTTCCAAAGCAGAATTGCATTCAATGCAATTAAGCGTTGGACACGCTACTTTCGCATCAATCAACGGTCCAAAGATCTCTTCTCGGTATTTATTCAAGTTTTGAAGATCTGAACAACAACTCTTGCGCATAAAACTCTCGAGCTTCATCTTCAACACTCAAGCATTCAAGAGATCAAAGGACAAAGACTAACACTTCACCAAACTCTCTGAAGCTGCAGATCTACCATCTCACATTTGTTTCAGCTTCATTTAGTTTGTCTTTAAAACTATTCTTTAATTCTGCACGTGAAGAGAACAATTAATCATTGATTGTTTCTCTCACCTTTATACACTGGTTAAAAACTCATTTTGTACGATCCATTAGTGATCTCACTCATAAACCTAGTGGATAAACAAGTGCACTTTTAAAATCCAAAGCTAACCACTTTGGTAGTGGATGTAGTACTATTCATAGTACGAACCACTTCAACTCCTGTCTTGTTCAAACTATTCTTATCATTCTCTATAACCTTTTGTGCTTAATTGCTTCAGAATCTGAACTACCTTATCAGCATTCTCTCTGGTTCAGATTCTATCTTGTTTCCGCTGCCTTAACACCTCTATTCAAACCTTTCAAAAATCTTTAAGAAGAGTTTACGAAAAAGTTTTATAAAAACACTAGGCTATTGACCCCCTTAGCCTAGATTGAGCCTATTTTGGGACCAACAATTGGTATCAGAGCTTAATTCTTTGAAAAATCATTTTTCCAAGCTTTACCTCTTGAGAATAGATCCTATGGCTCACTATATGCCGCTTACTTCAAATACCGCCACGTCCCAATATTGGGCGGACGAAGGCCATTTCGAAGTATGGAAAGATAAGGTTATGAGATATATGAACTCTATTGACAATCGGTTGTGGCAATGTGTTACGGCAGTCCTTATATTCCAATGAAACCCAACCTACTTCTTGAAGTAGCCGGTGGTCCTCTGAGATACCTAAATCTATGAGCGAATGGGCAGACGAAGAAAGGAGGCTCGTTGAACTCGGCAAAGGCAAGGCTATTCATATTATATCCGGCTCTGCGACACAAGCACATATCAACAGATCATCGGATGCAAAAGCGCCAAGAAATGTGGGAAGCCTTGGTGGAATATCTTGAAGGAGATCTACCCACCAGAGACAACAGGAAGTACAACTATATTCAACAGTTCGATTCATTCAGAAAAGACCCTAAGGAGACTCTCCGGCAAGCCTACGACAGATTTTGTGAGGTAGTAAATAGTTGTTACTCTTTAGGAAAAGAATATAGTGTTAAAGAAGTAAATATGAGATTTTTAGCTTCTTTAGGAAGTTTGTGGCATGTAAAAACCACTGCAATAAAAGAGTCCAAAGACTTGAACTCCATGCACCTCAGAAGTTTGTATGCGAGTTTAACAGTCTATGAGCAAGAATTACTTCAAGCTCAAGAACAGGACAAACATTTTAAACTTCCTTCTTTTTCTGCTATCTCTCGGAAATTCTGCCAAGAAAGTAAACCATCTACTTCTTCTTCAAATGAGAATGAAATTCTCTCGACGAGCAATTTGCTATGTTCGTTAAGAAGTTTCAAAAGTTCTCAAAATTTAACAAAAGAAAGAAGCAAACCGGCAGACTTTCGAAAGAAAAGGCTGTGAAAACTCACACAATAATGAGTTAGTTTGCTACAATGCGAAAACACAGGTCACTTTGCTTCTAAATGTCCTAAGCCAAAATATGAAGCCTATAAAAGAAGACCTTCTAAATCCTTTTCTAAACATAGAGGTCTTCTGGCTGAGGACTTAGAAGAAAACCATGTATCCACTTGGTTTGAAGATTCGGTCGATGAGGATGATAGTGATGACTCACACGAGCACACATTTGTCTTGTTGCTCTAGAGTCACCTCCCACCTATGACTCAGATAGTGAAGTTAAATACTCTCCTTTTCAAGCTAACATAGAACAATCTTATGAAGAGCCTTCAAAAGAAGAAATCCTCAAGGATGCTCAAGACATGCTAGAGGAATTCAATGAATTTAGAAGGCTTATGTTAAGTTAGCTAAAAGTCATGAGAAGGAACCGAGGCGAAATCCTTCTGAAGCCGAGTTAAAAACTCTCCATGGAGTTCAAGGAAAGTATCAAGTTAAAAGAAGAGAACAAGTTTCTCAATGAAAAGGTTACTGCCTTATTGATCATGCCAAAGAGATATCTGCTTGAGAAAGATGAGTTGCGAAAGACCATCGACTCATGGAATAACTCAACGGCAGTCTTTGATCAAATTCTTGGAGATCAGAAGCCCTCAACAGATAAGTCTGGGCTAGGATTCTCTGAAAATACCTCTGGTGCAACCTCTGAACAAGAAAATGAACATTTTACAGTGAATAGTAATATTCCTGCACAATATCAGAAACCTAACAAGGGTAAAGAAGAAATTGGTTATACTGTTACTCCTTATAAATACCATAAGGTTCAGATTATCAAAAACATTGAAGCTTTGAAAGCAAAGCAATCATCTCTGGGAGATAAATCTGTTAAAGGAGGTGCGGACTGCGGACAACGGCCCCTCCACCAACATACGTGATAGCAAAGGTTGTTGTTTCAGGGCCTACGAAAAGTCTGCTCAAACCTATCAGATTCATCAACAGTACTACAAATGGTGCTACTGCTACACAAAATGTTGATACCAAGCTTAAAGGAAAAATGCATGAGGTATCAAAGTCTACCATCGACCAAACATTCTTCTCGCTAAAGCAAAGACTGGCGATATCTGAGACTCAAGAAGCCTCATACGTGCTCTAAGCTTCTTTGTTAACAAGACTACTAACTCAAAAGCTTTGTTAAAAAAATGTTCAAAAACCTTCCAATACCGGCATGATCATGTAGACTTACGTAATTTTCATCCTTGTACATTTTGTAAGTGTTTTGGCCACTGGTCCATGAATGTCTTCGAAATCCACCATAAAGCCTTTGGATCCTATTCCAAAAATCAGGCAAGTATGGGTTCCAAAAATACGCTAACCATTTGGACCCATAAAGAAAAATAAAAGGGGACCATGATTTTCTTACCTTCACATCTCAGGTGTGCTTCATGGCTGATTCTAGTTCAGAAAAGAAAGATGTATGGTATCTAGATAGCTCAAGCTCAAGACACATGGCCAGGAGAATCACGCCTTCTCTCTAATATTTAAGGAAGGCCCTCCGGTCATCTTCTGGAGACAATGCTAAAGGAAGAACAATTGGCTATGGATCCATTATTAGAGGAAATCTCTCAATCGGAAAAGTCTCTTTAGTAGAAGGCTTGAAACATAACCTTCTGAGTATTTCTCAATTCTGTGATAAAGGGCTTATCTGTCAATTCTCTTCAAATAGATGTGATATCAAGGATCCGGTCTCTTGCTCAATCTTGGTAACTGGACATAGACAAGGGAATGTCTATGTGATAGATTTGAATGCCTACGATAAGGCTGCTAATCTATGTCTTGTGGCAAACTCTGCCAAGACAAAAGTAGTTATGGCATAAAAGACTCGCCCATTTGAACTTCAAATATCGGCCAAGCTATCTAAAGAAGGTCTAGTCAAAGGATTGCCAAAGGTTTCTCTGCGACCATGATCGTGCGTGTAAAGCGCATGTAAAGCGTGTCAAGCTGGGAAGCTGGGGAGCTTTCAAGCTCTCAACATCCTTTAAAAGCAAACCCGGGGACTCTCAGCGACTCGACCTCTTCAACTATGCATATGGATCTCTTCGGACCGATCCACTATTAGCTATTAGCTATGGTGGCTACATATACACGCTAGTAGTAGTGGATGATTATACAAGATACACTTGGACAGAAATGATGTCTTCTAAAGATCACACATACGATCTTCTTACAGCACTATTCAGAAGATTACAAACGCAAAAACTCGATGACATCAGTGATGTTCGATCAGACAATGGTGCGAGTTCACCAACAATGGAATAGCAAAGTGCGTGATGATCACGGTATTGGTCACAACTTCTGGCTGTGTAAGGACAAAAGAAAATGGTGTTCGTTGAAAGGAAAAGAACACTTATCGAAGGCTGCTAAAACTATGCTCGCCGAAGCAAAGTTGCCCAAACCTTGCGGGATAGGCGGAGAAGCCGTCAGCCTGCTTCTTCACTTTCAGAGCGGCAGATCGTTGATCAACAAATTTCACGGTAAAACACCACATGAACTTTGGAGAGGTAAAACCCCAAACATTGGATTTTCACAAAATCTTGGTATAATGTTTTGTAGTCTACAATGGTAATGATTACTGAGAGGCAAATTTGATCATAAAGTAGATGAAGGTGTATTTTGGGTTATGCCTTACACTCCAAGCTTACAGGGTTTTCAACAACGATCATTAAAAATAGTTGAATACATTCATGTCTCATTTGATGAATTTGATTTATTAGAGCCACATGTGGCTCCAAATATTCTTGATGACTTTGTTGATGTTGAGGCAGTTACATCCAACCATCGACCTCTAGTATACCTAATCCTTCACGTGACTCAATCAAGTATTCACGACCATCATTTATTATCAAGCGGGTCACGGTAGACTTCAACCTGCTCGAAGACTCAATTTGAGAACCCTTTGTTTGAACAAAATCTATTCCTCGACTCACATATGAACCAACACAGACAGACACTCGTCAGAATGGCTGATCTTCCTTCAGCCCTCATACGACCTTGTCATGAAGAAACAACGACTCATCACATTCTATTTGTCTCAAGAACATGTAAAGACCATCCAATCTCTCAAATCATTGGTGACATTCATGTTGGAGTACAGACGAGAAGATCCTCCAAGAATGAATGTATGTTAAATCTTTGCATTCGTTCGGAAGAAGAGCAAAGAAGATCGAAGAAGCTCTTGAAGATCCAAGTTAATTTGGAAGCCATGCAAGAAAAGACTTCGGCAATTTGAGCGATGCCAAGTATGGAAGCTAGTCCCAAGCACAGCGATCATGCTTCATTGGCACAAAATGGGTGTTCGAAACAAGAAGGATGAGGATAGAACATAGTGAGAAACAAAGCAAGACTTGTTCTTGCACAAGGATATCGCCAAGAAGAAGGTATCGACTATGATGAAACATTCGCTCTGTAGCAAGATTGGAAGCTATCGAATCTTCTTAGCCTATGCTACATCTGAGGACTTTGTCTTGTACCAAATGGATGTCAGAGCGCATTTCTTAATGGTGATCTTCAAGCGGTCTCGTTGCTCAACCTCCGGCTTTGTGGAGAGAAAGGAAAAGAGAGACTCATGTTTACAAGCTTAAGAAGGCTCTACATGGTCTTAAGCAAGCTCCTCGAGCACAGTATGAAACCTATCCAAATTCTTGGTAGAACAAGGATTTGTGCGGGCAAGATTGACACCACTCTCTTCATTCTCAAGCCTGAAAGGACATTCTCTGCATGCAAATTCACGTTGATGATATCATTTCGGATCCACCAATGAGAAGGCTGTAGCGATTTGAAGCAGCTTATGGTGGCAAGTTTCAAATGAGTATGATGGGAGAACTCACATTCTTCTTGGGTCTTCAAATCAACAATCTAACAAAGGAATATTCATCGGCCAATCCAAGTATGCTAAAGATCTTGTCAAAAGTTTGGATTGGAAAGCGACAAACTGCATTGATACTCGATGGGCTGCTAAATGCAAACTACAAAAGACACTGAGGGAAGAAAGTTGATATCACCCACTATAGGGGATAATTGGATCTGCTCTACCTCGCCCGGCCGGACAGGCATAGTGTATCTTTGTTGGGGTGTGCTAATTTCAAAGGATCCTCGTGAGTCACATCTTCTTGCGACGAAAGAATCATTAAATACGTGCTCGGATACCACCACTTAGGTATCGGTATCCAGGAATCCTCTTTCAACTTGGTTGGATACTCGGGGCCACTTATCTTTGGTTGCAGATGTGGAAAAAGCACTGAGTGGAACTTGTCAATTTCTAGGAGACAGACTTGTCTCTTAGGCTAGCAAGAAACAAGCATCCGCTAAATTCCACCATCGGCGCGTAGTACATAGCCGCTGTAGCCGCCATTGCCAATCGCTTTGGATCAAACAGCTTGGTGGACTACGACATCAAAGTAGCGCATCGCCCAATCATGTGTGATAACACCTCGAATTCTATCACCTACAATCCCGTAATGCACTCCAAGACAAAGCATATCGATGTTCGATATCACTTTCTAAGGGACAATGTAGAAAAAGAGAAACATTAGCATGAAGTATATTTCAATCGACCATCAACC
>CM028383.1:101059081-101089102 GCA_013146195.2 Codonopsis lanceolata
GGGCAAGACTTGAAGCCATCGACTATTTCTTGCTTATGCAACCTACAAGGACTTCAAGGTATATCAAATGGATGTAAAAAGTGCATTTTTGAATGGAGACCTACAAGAACAAGTATTTGTGGAACAACCTCCTGGTTTCATTGATCCTAAAAAAGAAGGACCATGTCTAAGCTAAGAAGGCTCTTTATGGTCTTAAGCAAGCCCCAAGAGCATGGTATGAAACCCTATCCAAATTCCTTATGAAAAAGGATTTCAAAGAGGTAAAATCGATACTACTTTTCTCTTTGAAGCACAAAGGTAATATTTACTAGTTCAAATTTGTGTTGATGATATTATTTTTGGATCTTCTTTTTGAAAATTTGAAATAGTATGATGGGAGAACTAACTTACTTCTTAGGTTTGCAAATTAAACAAGCGAGGAAGAATTTTTATCCATCAAGCTAAATACACAAGATAGGCGATCAAGAAATACAATCTTGAGAAGCAAATTGAGCAACACTCAATGGGTGTTGAATGTCATCTAGTCACTGATGAAAAGAGGTAAGCGGTTAATACAGCGACGCAGTATAGTTGGATCTCTTCTTTATTTAGCGCTAGCGGGCCGGATATCATGTTTCTTTCGTTTTCAAGCTAATCGTAAAGGAATCTCATATGATTGCGGCAAAAGAATCATTAGATATTTGATTGATACTGAAAATTTTGACATTTGGTATCCCAGAGACTCTTCTTTTAATTTAATTGGATATTCAGATGCTGACCTTGCAACTTGCAGAGTTAACGAGAAAAAATAGGTGGAACATGTGGTTCCTTGGAAGCAGGCGATATCATGGGCATGCAAAAGCAAGCTTCGATTTCACTTCAACTCTGAAGCTGAATATATTGTTCTTTGGAAGGCTGTTGTTCTCTATTCTTTGGATTTTGGCGGCTATGCTATTGGTTATAAATATGGAACTGTCCATTTATTGTGATAATACTTACGCTATATCGGTTTCTAAAAATCTGTCATGCATTCTAAAACCAAACACATAGACATCCGATATCATTTTTTGAAAGATCATGTTGAAAAAGGCAAAGTTCAGCTAGAATATGTTCCTACTGAATTTCAATTAGCTGACATTTTTACAAAAGCCTTAAAATCTGACAGATTTGAATTCTTAAGAGGAGAATTAGGAATGCTTATTATGTCATAGAAAGATTTCTTTGGTTTGTCTAATCTTTGCAGGGTATACTTCAGTGTGCCAGTCAATATTTATCCAGCTGACAAATTATTTCAGATGATATTATATGGTCGACCAAGTAACACATGGCCTTAATGACTGTAGCTTGACAAACAGAATACTTTTACGAAGCTCTTAAGCAAACAAAACTTCACAGCTGACAACCTTCAGATGACAAAAATTTTCTCCTAGTTGAAACCATACTATAAAATAATGTCAGCCAGTAGCTGACATACGTTCACAGCTGACACTTATTAGCTGACAATTGTTCAGCTGACATATCCTTATTCAATATTTATCACCGGTGATAATACATGGTGATTAACAATCACTTTGTCGGGTGTGGAGTCTCGAGCCTTAAGTCAAAGCTGATCGTATCTCAGCTAAGACTTACTCTAAAATCTATTAAAATATCCTCATTTATTTCCCGCCTTTTATTTTTCTTGGAAATCGCGAAGCTTTCTTGAAAAGCCAAAATGACCTTTCCACTATCCCACCAACTCTGGCGGTTGAAATGACGTGTTTTCACAAAAACGGCTCATCATTGTGATAATAACTCTCTGTCAAAAATTTCTATTTTTATCACAAAAACCAAAATTATGTGTACTTTATCACTACACTCCATATCTTCACTTTTAAAACCCACTATCTCGTATAAGCGTCCGTACCTATCTGTTATTTATTTAAAACACACTCACTTCATTCTACACTTATCTTTCTCTCTCTAAAAACTTCTTCTTCTTCAAAGCTCTTCCTACTTTCAAAAACCATAACCCTAGATTCTCTGGTATTCTCCATTCCTACTCTTTCTTTCTTTGTCTTTTTCATCTGCGTTTTTAACAAATTTGTTGTTATTTCAGGAAATGGCTTCGAACACAGCAGTTGGATGTCTTCTAGACATCGTTTCTCTGAATGCAGAACCTCTAGGGCTTGAGCTGATTCATCTAGTCACATCAACTGGGTTAATGCCTCTACTCTTCTTCAACATTCGAACCTACTCCTGCCAACTAACTGAAGGATTCTTCATGGGGATGCAGGAAAACCCAGCTGATCCTTTCTCTCTCATTGGCAATATCAGAGTTGTCCCTGTTGTGTTTGACTCAGAAACCATCTCTGCAGCCTTCCCTGATCTTTATGACGATGGTTCAACCACCTATACCATCCCTGACGAAACTCAACAAGCAGGCTGGATTACTATGAGAGGTGAAGTACCAGTAGAGCTTGCCTTTGACAGGCACAAGCATCGTTTTGCTCCTCTTCACTATGCCTTGGCTACGGTGTTGGACAAATGCCTCATTATCAAATCTGGAGGGCACGACAAAATTACTGAAGCACAGTTGTTTCTATTGGAATGGATTGTGGAAAATTGCGAGATGAACTGGGGAGCTGTTTTGGTCGAATGTATCAAGGTCAACATTGCCAAGTACAAGGAAAACATGGCAACTGGAAACCCAAGGCTCACTCATCATCTGATTATAAATCAGTTTCTTTGTTCAATCCCTACTCTTCAGCATCTACTCATTAGGGTTGGTGACCTTGAACCTGTCAAGATAAAGAAGTATGTGGCTGCTGATATCAGGCGAGCAAGTGTTTCAAGCAGATTTGGTCAGGAAGCTCCCCCAGCTCAGTCAAGCAGAAAATCAAGAAGAACTAGGACCCAAGCTCTACTCAAGCTTCTCCAAATACCACCGATGATGGTCAGCAAGCTAAAATTGCTCAGCCAAGTGTTGTTGAGAGTTCACCAACAAGGGGTCAATGTGGTCTAGCGCTGGTCACCAACTAGAGGTCACTAAGAACTCGCCACCAGAGGTCACCACCAAGATGCACCTCCAACTGCAATTGGTCAGCCAGCTGATGTGCAAGAGGCTGACGTTCCTGAAAGGAGGCAACCAAGGAGGAGGAGACTGACGTTGGCTGCTGATACTGCATCAAAAAGATAGAGAACAACCCCTGAACTCAATCCAGGTACCTTTGTTCCTTTCTCTCCTACTCCTACCACTGATCCTGCTCCAACCTCTCCTCCCTCAAATCCTAAATCTCCAAACACTGCTCCTATAAAAACTTTCCCACCTATTAGGAATCCCACCTTTCATCCTAGGCATTCCTACTACCAAGCCAATCCAGTACCTATTCCTCATAATTGGGTCTTCCCTATAGACCATTTGCCTTACTTTGTTCAGTTTCTTCTTTCTTTTCATGAGGAGAAGAAAGCTGAAAAACCCCCTGTCAACCCAGTCAAGTACATTGACCACAATCTGAAAAGGAGACCCTATGTGTTATATCCTGTCACTCCCAACCTCAGTCAAGAAGACTTAGTGGCCAATTATGGCAAGTATTTTGACCCTCTCCCTTTGCTCTGGAACAGATTCTATCTCTCAATTGATAGATTTGTTCAAGATGAGCTTGTTTATTTAGCCTGGACCATATATAACAAAGTTCATGACCTACCAGCTCTTCCCCCAAATGATCCCTTCCTGGTTGGCAGACTTGCTCTGCCTGAGGATGATGAAATAAACCAGGACTGGGAACAACCTTCAGTTGAGCCAGCCCAATTAGCCCGGATCCAAAGAGCTGCAAACAAATATGTCCGGATGCGCTTAACACCGCAAACCAAGCCTATATTGAACTCCACGCATGATGGCCTCCATGCCGAGGAGCTTCTATGAACACCGCTTTCCCGCATGCAATGATCACCAACCAAGCCCCATTGATTACGTAATCCATTCCAACAGCCCATATATCACTTCTTCTTCGCTCCTTTTGTTGTGTCGCCCACAACTTTACCTCGTGTCGCCTCAACCCAAATTTCACGCCTATTTCAACATCTACTTTGCAACCTATCTCTCTACCCTCCTTCAGTCCAACTATTGATGCCTCTTCTTCCATACTTCATGTTACTGTTCCTCTCCCTACTTTACCTATATCAGTGCCAGTTCCTCAACCTTCAATCCCCATGCCCGTCAATCTACCAACAGTCACACCTGTGTCAGCTACTCCCTCTTCTGCTCCCGAAATGTCAGCCATACCCCTACCAGTCACACTTGTGTCAGTCACTCCATCCATTCCCATTCCTCCCTTGACTGATACTATTCCTGCCCCAATTTCCACTGTGTCAGCCATTCCTGTCCCTCTAACTAATGTCCCAGCTGATATTCTTATCTCCTCAGCTGACATTGCAGCTGCTTCTCCCCCTCTTCCAGCAGCTGACATACCCTCTCATCCCAACCAGGTCTCCCCTCTGTTTGTTCTGCCTGACCTATCCCTTCACACATCTTTCACCCTATCCGTCAGTCCTTTTTCTACCCATCAGCCCACTCAACCTGAGCCTTCTGCAGAAGATGCTTCTGATTCCTCTTCTTCTAAAAAATATGTTGACCAATCCTCCTTGGACTCTTCATCTGATTCCTCCAAGTCCACCTCTGAGGATGAGTCTCTTCTTAGCCCTTCTCAGCTAGCCTGTAGGAAAGCAAAAAAACAGAGGGAGATTGTCTCCAAGGCTTTGCATCATCCTACAGGCACTAAAATTGTCTTTCCTGAAGACATGCCTTTACCTACACCTCCACCTGAGCCTGAAGCCGAAATCCCAGCCTATCCAATGGATGTATTTTTCCCTCCTGACCTTGAGGATGCTGATATCCATACTTTTCAGCTATTCTCTAATGAGCCTGGACCCTCTCAGCCACCTGCAACCCCTGGTTCCCTCTCTCTGTCAGCCAAGCTAGACCTACTGTATGTCCACCATTTGCAAATGAAGTCAGCTTTCACACACCACACCAACCAGCTTGCTACACTCCAACAGCAAGTTGCTTCTCTGTTTCCTAACCTTACCCAGATCATCACCACCGAGGTGCAGACTGCCATTGCTGCTGGTGCCCCTCGAGAAGCCAACATGGATGACTGGAGGACCATCTTGCTCTACCAGCAAGAATGGGCCAACCGAGCTTTCAATGCTGAAACAGCAATGCTTCAAACCATTCAGGAGGAGAAGAAGCAGAAAGCACGAGCTGATACTTACCTGGCCGAAAACAAGATTCTCGGCAATTTCAAACCGATAACCGACGCCTGCCATCAAGTTGAAACCGACAAAGAACCCGGCGTAAGAAGAAGGCAACCAAGCACAAGCAGAAGCTGATTAAGGAAACCAAGCTGAACAAGAACAAGTAAAAGAAAATTAAGCTGCTAAAACTGTCAAAGAAGCTGAAGTTGGTCCATCAGTTGAAGCAGACAAGACCAATTGAAGGATCCACATCAGCCAACTGGATATCTCATTTTCTCTAAACTCTGAACAAACTTTTAAACTCATGTTTTACTTGTAGTTTACATTCGGCACTTTTTAAAGTTTTCAGTTACTTCCCTTCATATAGTGTCTGCTTGCTATACTAACCTTACTTTTGCAGGAACTTCAGCATTTTTGGCTTTCTGCTTTCAAGTGAATGGGTTTAAGCAAATAGGAGTAGATTGTTGAATCTTGCATAAATTTAGATTTGCTTAAAATCATTCCACTTGTTTATCAGCCAAGAATTTAAATTATCTTTGGTCAGCTCGTAAATTATTTTGTCAGTTATTCACTTTAGCTAACCTTAACGTTTTTAGTGTCAGTTTACCTTTCCTTATTTGATTGATCATATACTTGTACTGACACTTTCCTACTTTATGTTTTTGGTAGATATTCTGCTAGATAATATCTCACAGTATCTTTTGAGATCCTGTATCTGCCAAACACATTTTCAAATTCAAAATGTGTTCCTAACGGGTTACTCTTGAACACTATCTATAAATACCCACTGGAAGCATTCTTGAAGACAACGAATTTTGTACAGAAGTCTAAGCCATTATTATACTTTCAAGAAATTTCTCTGTGACTTAGTCTTCTTAGAAAAACATTAGCTAGATACTCTTCTTTGATTAATTCTTTCTAGTTATTGTTTAGGCAAACACTGAGTGATTATTTTTCATATCTTTTGAAATCAGTCAGTTTGTCACACGAGTTTGATTGTTTCTCAATCATTCTCCACAAACACCGACATTTTGTTGTACACTGATCCATTAGAGATCAAATAGATTTTTAATAAAATTAATGCACTTCAAAAATCCAAGTCTGACCAACTTGGTAGTGGACGTAGCAGTTTATCTGTGAACCACTTCAACTGATTTGTCAGCCGCTTCTTATACTTTTGCAAACTGACTCATCATTTAAGAAGTTTTTCAACTAATTAAGTTTCAGTCAGTTAACAACAATTGTTTGCTTAATTGCTCAGTTAACTTGTATCTCAGTTTCCTCTCTATATTCAGTGATCAACATCAAAAACAACTTCTTTTGAAAAACAGTTGTGTCAGCTAGCTGACCAACTTTCATCAGCTTCAGCATTTTCAAAGTGTCAGCCAACTGACCAATTCTTCAGCTGACTGATAAAACTAAGTTTTCCGCTGCCAATCTTACAAGTCTTACAAATCAACCCTAGAAGTTTTTTAAAGGCTATTCACCCCCCCTCTAGCCTTAACTGTTTCCATCTGGAATTACAAGTTCACATTCTATTTGAAGGGCAGATAAAAATTAAGTTTGTTCGAAGACATTCATTATACATAGTTTTTGAATAGTATAAAGTGTTTGTGGTTGTCAGATCATGAATTAACACTTAAAATTAGTGTTCCAGTAATGCTATTGAGAAACATTGACCATGCTGTAGGGTTATACAATGGATCACATTGCTGAAACAAAATTTTTAAAAGTAAGCAATGTTGAAGAAAATATTTTTATCCCAAAATTGTCATTAACTTATTCGATGTACGAATGTCTTTCAAGTTCCAGAGGAGACAATTTACATTGCTGGTATCATATGCAATGATAATTAACAAGTTTCAAAGTCAATAATTGCACGCATGTCTTTTTTAGAAAAAAAAAACCAGTATATAGTCATAGACAGTTATATGTCTTAGTTTATAGAGTAACAAATTATTTTGGTTTGAAGATATTGATATGCAGTGAAGATGAAAAACCAACAAATAATACATCAAATGTTGTGTATAAGAATTTTTTTTAGAATATATAATGATTAGTGATATACTTATGTGTAATTGTTAATAGACTGATCCTCCTTATTTTATTTATGTACGATTTTATTGACATGCATTTAACGCACGTGTTAAAAAACTAGTTGTCTATAACGTCGTTGTTAATTGTGAAATGAAGGAAAAAGTAGAATCTATTAATTTGACACCGCTAACATGACATGAAGGGCATAAAATGAAAATTACATAAAATCAACCATTTTTTTAACAAGGTGTACCAATAAGCTTTTATCAAATTTGAAAAGGCCAAAACTAGGATTTTAAAATTTACGTTTTATAGTATAAAGTCAATTTTTTATGGTTTTTAAGTTTCAGATTTAAGGTTTTAAGGTATTACCACTAGAGGTGGTAAATGTGAGGCGGGCTCAAATGGACGGGTAAGTAAGTGTTCATTTAATAACATGAGCATATATGTGCAGATACTAAATGGATATGGGCGTCTATTTACTCATTAACATGCACTTATCAAATAAATACAAAAATTAAAACTAACCATATATATATATATATATATATATATATATATATTATCATATATAAAAGTATCATTTCCATATATTAAGAAAATTACAACCACAATAAAAACAACAAATTCAACAAAAGACATTCCTTCTACTTGCTCAAGAGAGACTTTTGAGCAACTCAGTGTCCTTTAATAACATTGTTCATGTCGTGTTGGTAACAAAACGCAAACTCTTGGTAACATAAGAGAGTGATCAAAATACAAACTGCTGGTATGATAACAAACCAAAATTGCTTAACTAACTAAAAACTCATTTTCTAATGCCAGTAAAGCTCAATACGCCATTCTCTCTCCAGCTTCCAACTGTTAGAGCCAATAAATATGGACAAAGGAAGTTGCCTAAACTCTGGATGTCCCAAACTTTCGTTCAAATTGTCGTTGAAGAAAATAGAAAATTGTTGTTTAATATCGATAAAAAATAGGTCAAATTGCAACTAACAGGAAGACAAGAAGATAGTTACATATAACTAACAGAAGTACTAAGAGAAACAACTTATTGCTCGCGACTCACATGTAGGTCTCTTGTTTGTTCAGAATAGCAGTGTCAATTTAATCTCATTTTTCTTAGTCACACAAACATTTAGGGCCATGCACATAATAGATATATTGATTCATATTAAATCCCCTTTTAGACAAGGTGGTTCACCCTTACCCTGTTCTATTCTATCTCCACCTCCTAACCATAATCTACCTCTGGAATCATAAAAATTGAACTGGGCAATAGTAAAATTTACATATGAGTAACAAATTTCAAGGCATCAATCACAAATTTCAGTAATTATAATTAGAAAAATTGAACAAGTACTTGAATCTGCCCAGTGGGAGTTTTCAATTTCAAGTTCTAGGTCTCAAAATTTGCAGAAATTGAGAGATGACGGGTGGAGACGAGGTTGCTGGGTGCTGGGGAAGGAGTCGACTGAGTTTGCTTGGTGTGGTGGGCGAGCGAACTGGGGAATCTCTCTATCTTCACGGGATCTGAGGTAGGTGACTGGAGATGGCGATTGGATCTGACGGAGGGAGAAATAGGAGTCCCGATGATGGAGATGGAGAAGGGAACGCAATGTCGGATCTGGTGAAAGAGAACTGGGAGATGTAGATGATCGTGAGAGTGAGAGGTACACACTCCAAAGTATGAGACCTTAAGTGTGACGACGCCAATGCGAGCGTGAAAATTGAGGGCACCCATCTTTGCCCATAAAACTTAATGGTTTAAGTGGGCATGCCCATTTGTGCCTATATTACAATTTAAGTGTGCCCATGCCCATATTTTAGTGGGCGGTCTGGGCTGGCATACGGACGTGAGCAGAATTTGTCACCATTAATTACGATTTAGAACGTTGGGTGTAGGGTTTTAACGTTTAGGGGTTTGAGTTTGGAATCACTTAACATTTGTTTGGAACATTGAGGGTGTGTTTTTTAAAACTGGAAATTAAGATCCTAAACATAATGTCTGTAAAAGTAGAGCTGAAACCATTAAAAAACAACTGTGGTGGTCTTAAAATTAAGTGTTGTATTTAATTATTTTGTTTGATAATGACAAACCTCTTTTGTCTGAAAATTAGTAAAATCTCAAATTTTCCCTCAATTATTCTATTTGAACTATTGCAGGGAGCACACAATATAATAAATTGTATATAAACTTGGCATGTCCATCACCATTGTTACGATCGAATCATGTTTTATTATACTTTTTTTTATTATCTAGTGAACACTTAATCAAAAATCATTCTAAAAATAATTAAAAACTTTTAATTGGTCAAAATATGATTGACTCTAATCATATAACTAACATTAAAATGTGAACTAATGAAAACTACAATTTTTTTTTTCAGAATCAAATTCATGAGCTTAATAGTCGTGCAATTTAGATCAACTACTTTGGATCCTAACTCCTCCCACATTTGATATGTTGTTGTCGTTTTTTGGACAATCTCAATCAGAGCCCTCGTGTCTATGAATTGTACGAAAAATGCATATGGCGCTTTAGACCCTTGAATGAAATAGTGCCCTCATTTCATGATGATATTGTAATCTATTCGATTGAAATTTTTTTGCAAGTGGAGTAGCCTGTCAAATAAAAATCATAAAGATTATCCATAAATTATATCTTTCAGAAAATAAGTATATACTTGAATTTTTTTTAGAAAAATACATTTACGTATTCATCCCACTCCCCCGAACTCATTGTAATGGTATTAGCTGTGGACTATTGATGGATGTATTTTATACGCATCTATCTAGTACATATTCCTACTAGGAGTGTAATTTGATAGCTCTGTGAATTTGACAGCATACTCATCCATCGTCAACTTTCCTTGTTCTAGATTTAGGAATTCAACCAGCTTGCCGTCCTGCACACTTTCAGGAAAATATTTCTTGTAGAAGACCTTGAGGAAAGTCTCCCATGTGTATTCTTTCGCCCCAGTTGCTTCAACAATTCTCATCTCGAACTGCCACCACTGATCAGCCTCTCATTCGAACTTGAAAGTAGCGAGGTTGACCTTTTGTTCACTCGTGGGGGTCATCGTTCTAAAAATATTCTTCATACTTTCAACCCATTCTTTTGGTTTAATGGTGTTTGGCGCGCCTGAGAAGGGCTTAGGGCTTCTCTTCTGAAATATGTCAAGGGGGTCTTTTGCTACTATTCATGATTGAGGGACTACAGGCAGAGGTTGCGGTGCAGCAGGTTGAGGTTGTGGTTGGACAATCTGGCCAATCCTATTTACAGCTTGGCTCAAATTTTGTAGAAGGTTCGTCATAAGTACAGGGTCCACTACAGCGGGATTTGTAGAGTTTGGCTGAGGCACTTAAGGGATAGGATTTTCATTACTTATACTAAATTGGGTTCTAGATTGTTCCCACACACTTTCAGAAACAAAGTCTTCTACTGCTCTTCCTCCCCTGTTTCCTCAGCCACGACCACGACCTCAGTTAGCGGTATGTCCTCCTCTACGTGTCATATTATACTGATACAAAAAAAACGAGGAAGTGTGAAATGATGTCTAAAATTTTCATCATACTAAGATGTGATTGTTAACTGACAGGACATAACTGGATACAATCTATACACTTATTTTGTAACATCAGATTTCTTCCCAAAGTTGGTCGCATAATCTTATGCCCTCGAAACCAATATCAAATACAAAAGTATAGTTGAAATGAACACCAATGTATTCAAAAATAATCTCCCAAAATTTATTAAATATAAAAAATTCAACCTACATCTCAAAATTTGGACACACATAGTGTATTCCATGTCTTATGACTAAAAAAAATGACAATAAAATAAACCATCTGAACAAACCAAACGACTACGATGGCCATAAACGAAATTAAATACTAATGCGGGAGTAATATCCTATCTAGTTTTCTGACTTGAACGCATCTTCCTCTTCACTTGGATCAGAATCATCATTATTCTGACCGACATTAGCGCTAGCCTGCACCCCCATGAGAGCCACAGAGTTGGTAGGGCCGACCCTGGAGGGGTTCAGGCTGCCCAACCGAACAGGGCCTCCAATTGGTGAAGGGCCCCAAAATTTTTTTTTTTAAAATTAGCTGTGTATATGCTTGAGCCCATACCAGAAGCTAAAGAAATCAAGGCCCAGCCGCCCAGTCAAATGTCCACTATACCCATTACCCAACTAACCGGCTATGAGTAATTTAGTATTCATTTAATGAGTGACCTGTGACCATTGTCCATTGACCAAACTGTTAACTGACCAATTGACCAAAGACCAAGTCTAAGTAAAGGAGACTAATCGGCAATCGCAGGCGTTCAGCACATCAGCAGTGATTTGGGCGATTTCAATTCGGCAATTCCGTAACTCTCTCTCTCTCTCTCTCTCTCTCTCTCTCTCTCTCTCTCTCTCTCTCTTTCTCTCGTTTCTCTTGATCCCTACCGAAAAACAGAATCGCCGCCTTGTCTGCCTATTGACTCGACATCTTCCATTCTTTATTTTTCCCTAAATAATGAAACGGCTTAATTTTCTATTCATTTTATTTCCGAGCCCTAGCCCAACGACAATGAAGCTTTTCCCAAATTTTTTCTTCACTAACGCGCGACTGTGGCAATTTTGACGGAGAAGAAGATTATTGTTCAAATACGTCTTACTTTGACGAAGAATATTTGAACAAAATTGTCAATTTCGAACTTCAATTGACAATTGACAATTGTTCATTTGTTGATTTTGTTCGAGTGTTCGACAGACAGTTCGAGGACGAGGCTTCGAGACTTCGAGTAACCGGGTAATTTGTTCACTTCAATTTCTACTGTTCTACATCTAAATCTAATTAACTAATTTCAATATTTCATCAAAAAATATTAGAAGGATGATACTTTTTAGATAAAAAGATTGGTTGTATTTTGGAAAATTAGTTTTTTAATACACTTATTTGTAACAAAAAATACCTTGAATATTATAATATTATGAAATATGCAGTTTTTTTTTAGTTTTTGGTAATTATCTTTTATCAATTTAGGGCCTAATATTAAATTAAAGACAGGGCCCACAAAATGCCAGGACCGGCACTGAGAGTTGGCATCAACTTCTATGGTGACTATGTCTTCATCTTCACCTCCTTCCTCGGAGCCTGGATCCTCTTCTATGTTTGGACCATCATCTATGTCCATTTGGAGTGCGTCCCATGCTTCCTCAAAACTCCGATGTGTCTCACTAAGTCTGAGGTGCATCTCTCAATTGTGTGCCTTAGACTTCGTGATATCATCATGAGGCTTATGCAAAGTGTACTGGACATCCTTTAACACTTGTGTTTTTCTTCGTAGTTTTGTTTCTAGATCTTTTTTCTCTTCTCTCAACTTTTCTATAATCCTTTCTGCTTCAATTAGTTTATGGTGTGTCCTAGCTAACATTCTCTCGATGACTTCCAGAGGCGAAGCAACTGACTTCCAAGCCGTTGTTTTACGCGTCATTCCTACAAGTAAGCATAAGTACATTAGTTTTTTAACTAAATAATTATTTCCTTAATAATTTATTAGATCATAACTTAATTAACTATTATCAAAACTTATTGCTACTGAGTAGCCAAGGGCATACAAAATCATAATCTTATTCTCTCGTCATCCCCAACTTCCACCATTCTAATGCTAAGACTAATCAGATCTAAAGCCTACGCTCTGATACCAATCTGTAACGCCCAAAACTCGGGTCCGACTCTTTTGGACCCACATCTGGTCACGTCACTACAAATTCAAACTTAAATAAAGGCTAATCAAACGTCACCCAACTAGAATTACAAAAATCTCTAATTTAAAATACAGTCATCCAAAATAAATTACGAAACAAAAATCTACTAAAATAACTATATCTCCTTTAAATTCCAAAACATATAATTACGCCCTAAAAAATCTTGATTTCCTTCACTGGTATCATCTACCTCAAGCTTAGTCCTTAATTCCGATCCAGAAGAAGAGTAATGTGAAGGGTGAGAGAACAAAGCTCAGTAAGATCATACGTCACCCCTCCGGTTTCTAAGGAGGGGTGACTCAAAGAATAATCATGTTGTATATAGAACAAAGTTTAGACATTTGATAACTTGCAAAATCAAAAGATAGTTAACGAAAGATTTAAAAATCCCTTTTGAAATGTAGAGTTCAAACAAAACAAATGTGGGTCAAATAAGTTTGTCATTACTGACTGTCCCATACCAGCTAGTAATAACCAAATATCAAAAATATTTATTAAGATCACGTAAGGGTCTATTGACCAAGAACTAAATCCCCCGAAGGGTACGCAAATCCCCCGTAGGGTACACAAATCCCCCAAAGGGTACACAAATCCCCCAAAGGGTACAATATTAAGGTATATCCGGATTACTGCACCCACGGGCCAAGTGGTGCAATTTAATTTATTTCATTGTTTGTCACGTAATCCCCGTGACGGGTTGTTCATACTTAGTGATATGATTCTGACCACCAACCAAGAACCAAGATTTTCACAAGCAAGGGAGAGATATTGGAAGTATTTAGATCAAGGTTCGAGGGTTCATATGAGCATGGATCGAGGTTCAAGGGTTCTAAAGTTCATAGAGTATGATTGGAAGATTCAAGAGTTCTATACAAACTAAATTCGTGGATTTATTGGAGATTGGAAGTATTATGTTTATTAAATAGTTTAGGTAACTTACCTAATTATTGCCTACATAGATTAGGTAAGTTGAGTAGTTTCCTAAGTGAATTTTAGGTAGTTTCCTAAGTTGACTCTAAGTAGTTTCCTAAGTTGATTCTACTTAGACTTTTCCTTTTACTTTTAGGTTTAGGATTCACAACCCATATAAATAATGGTTGTGGCTTATTGTTTTGGTAGACAACTTTTTGATTATTGATTAATATAGTTTTTGAGTGTTTTTCAAAACCTCCTTGTTCTTCATTGAACTTGTGATTATTTGGTGAGAGGCTAAGTAATCGAAACCCGAACTTATCAATAGGATATTCATCCCTATTGTGGCGTTCTTCATTATACCAAGATTTGTGTTTGTCTCGTAATTGGATCGCAGATACTACGTTCAATAACGGATCGTAGCATTGGGTTAAGGTGTCACAATTCATTAATTCATTGACGTTCTTCGCTTGCCGTGCTGCGTGTTCTTTGATTCCTCCATCGCGAGTACGCGTCTAGGAATCATATCATTAGGTATCAGAGCTAAGTTTCGTTTCCATAATCTATCTTATTTAAATTGTTCTTATTTTTGTTCATCTATTTGATTCTCTTCTTCCTTCAAACTAGGATCATTAATCTTAGTTTTTTCTTTGAAAAATTAGTGTTTTGTTTGTTTATTTCAAACCCTAAAACTTCTAGGGTTATAAATTTATAAAAATAAATAAAAAATATGCTACTGTTCACCGAATCACTGTTCACCGAATTACTGTTCACGCCGGTACTGTTCATCCGGTTACTGTTCACGCAGGACACTGTTCATCGCCGGTTACTGTTCACGCCCCAAAAAATCTTTGTTTGAAATTAATTTCGGCAGCAAAAAGCATTAAAAAAAAAAAGAGTATTCAGACAAAAAAAAAAAAAGAAAACAGGTCCGAAAATAAAAAAAAAATACAAAAATCTGAATTTAAAAAAAAAAAGAAAGAAAATTGCTAGTTACTAAAAAAAAAAGAGAATTAGTGATTGCTTGAAATTGAAAATTGCTAGTTGTGCGAATTGAGGAGCTTGAAGTATAACTTTCATCTTTGTTCGAGAATAAATATCGAATCTTCTTATACAATTGATCGTTGAGCCAATCGTCCTTGAAATTCTACTCTTAATTTTCTTTTCTCTACACGTGATTCTTATTGATTAAGTTTCTTGGTTTTGCTTGCTTTGTTAATTACTATTTAATTGCTTAGTTCTTTTAGAACTTGGAGGAATTGAAAGTGAGGGAGAGTAGGTAAACACGAGATGAGTGACATTAATTGAGTGATACACATAAGGGAATGGGTGAGGTGATTTTGCTAATAAAATTTCTTGCAGGTACACGATGTCTAAAATAAGTGAGAATGATGTTCCTACCTTTGATATGAGACTTTATATGGAAGGTTTTGTGAGTGATTTGCATAAAACTATGAGGGAGCAAAAGGAGGATCTAATAGAGGAGATTGGGAAAATTCGTAGTGAACGAAAGGAAAAAACAAGAGAGGGAGGTAATGAACCTAATGAAGTGCGAAAACGTAGAATCAATGAAAAAAATAATTTTGAGAAATATTTGGAGGATCTTCGGTTGGAAATTAATAACTCAAAACTAAAAGAAGTGGAGGTAAATAAGGGTGACAAAAATTCTTCTAAACCTTTACCAATAGGTGATGAGAGACAAAACAAAATGGTAGTTAGGAGGATGTTAGAATTGAGAGTTCCAAGTGTTGAAGAGATTGAAAAGGAGAAAATTTTCTTTACTAAGTGCAAAGTGCAAGAGCGAATTTGTGGGGTGATCATTGATGGAAATAGTTGTACTAATGTTGTTAGTGTGATCATGGTTGAGAAATTAGAGTTACCTACAACCAAGCATCCTAAACCCTACAAGTTGCAATGCTTGAATGGAGGAGGTATGTTGAGGGTAAACAAGCAAGTTCTTGTGAAGTTCAAGATTAGAAGGTATGAAGATGAGGTGATGTGTGATGTGGTGCCAATACGACAAACTCATTTATTTCTAGGGCGACCTTGGAAAGTTAAGAGGAGTGTTACTTATGATGGCAACACAAAAAGACATTCTTTTCTGCATGATCAAACAGCCATTAAACTTGTACCATTGACTCCAACACAAGTTTATGAGAATTTTATGATGTTAGGTTCAATAGCTAGTGAAGAGATAAAGGCTAGTGAGGAAAAGAAAATAGAGAATCCTTTAAAAAAAAGAGCTTAGGAGAAAATAAAGAGAGTTTGGCTAGAGAGCAAAGTGAGGAGAGTGAGATAGCCAAGAAAAAGGAGAGCTCAAGTGAAAATAATGAGAGTTTGGCTAGAGATAAAAGTGAGTTTTGTGAGATAGCCAAGAAAAAGGAGAGCTTGAGTGAAAACAAGAGTGAGAGGCCGGTTGTAGATACTAGTGAAAGATGTGAGATAACCGGGCAAAAGGAGAGGAAAATTAGTGTGTGCTCTCAAAAGAAAGAGTGTGAGAAAGAAAAAGAGAAAGAAAGTGAGGAAAAATTTGATACTTATCAAGTTAATGTTGTATTGTCAAAATCTATTGTTTCTTTTTCCAAAACTTTTCAAGAGGCACCACCAAAAGAAATTGTGAGATTCAAGATGAAATACCAACAAGGTAAGGAGATTGTTGTAGAACCCACATTTTCTCAAAGGTATGATCTTAATCTTTCTAGGAAAAATAAGTTATGTGGTGAATTGTTACATGTTAAGCACCATGACATTGAGAATAAGCTCAATAGAGTTGTTGTTGAGTTTGGAAAATTGAGTGGTCTTGTGGACACTTGTGTCATGAGTAAAATTGTTATGTCACCTAAATTATTGCATGTTAAACACTATAAATTGGGTGAGAAATTCAGAATTCCTAGAAGTGTTGCTTTAAAAAATATGATTAATGTGGTGAATGCCTTATTCATGAGAAAGATTGTTAGACCACTTGACATGTGTAGAAAGTTTCCATTGCAAGATTTTGTTAGTCACCATGGTCTAAGTGATTGGATGAAATGTGGTAAGCACATTGGTGATAAACTTGGCTTGACATTGCATATTGCTAATCATGTGTATGTAGATCCATTCATGGATGATACTTTGCTTGATAAGTCATTAGGATTGCATTGTTTATTGAAAGTTGAGAGGGAATCTCTTAGTTGTGCATTGAAAAGAACTAGAATTCATCTTTTTACAAGTTCATTGCATGATGATGGTATGATTGTGAATCTTAATATATGACATCTTAAGTCATACCATGAGATAGTAGATGTGTTCCATAACACTTTGATAGGTGTTGAATTGATGAGTTTGCATGGTTTGACTAAATTACCTAATTGTGTGAGTCCTATACGTGAGAACATGCAACATTCTTCTATATTGAGTTATATTGATGCATGTTTCAAAAAAGATGTTGTTTTCCATGTTATATTATTCTTTCACAAGATGTATGGATTGCATGAGTTACATATGGATTCATGGAAAGAGACAACTCATGTTAAGCATGTTAAACCTTTGAAAGGTGATGAAATTCATATTGTTGATGATTATAAGCATGTTTTAACGAATGAGCTGATTTTTGAGCATAAAGGATGTTTATCCTTGAGATTACACTCTGGTTGTAATTTCTTATCGTTGCATGATTCATTATTGATAAATATGGATATGCAAGAGATGAAAGTTTTTATGTTGATCTTCAAACTTGGTGAAATCAATTGTTTGTTTCAAATCGAGGAATTAAGTAAATTGATGAGCGAAAGATTTGATTATGGTAGTATCTTGTCTTATATAATCATTTTATTGATTTGCATGATTTATGGTATATGCTTTGGATTGCATGAAGTTGCGATGTTGAGCATGGTTGTGCTAAAAAGAGGATTTACTAGGTTAATGTTTACACCTGGTGATTGTGGTTTTATAAAGGATTTTCATGAGGGAACATCGAGTTGCAATAACTTGATGAGTGAGATTATAAACATTGATGGATTTACTTGTCATGACGGATTTGGATACATGAGTTTGTATGCCATATTGCGTATTATCTTATTATACTTATTAATATATTTCATTTACATTCCTTATGATGATCTCGTCATGTTTAATGTTGCATATGTGATGTTGTCATTCATGGAAAGTCACCGAGTGATGCAAGTAAGATATGTTAGATTGGTATTTGAACCCGGTGATAGGGTTTGGATGTGTTTAATGGTGGGACATGTTCCTACATCAAGAGATGTTTGTGCTAAATTATTACATAACCCATTGTGTGCTAACAATGTTGTTCATGTGGTAGTACATAGTTTTGTTATCTTTCTTCTACTGTTAAAGGATGAAATCTTGATGGAGTACCAAAGTGTACCGATGGAAAGTCAAGCGAGAATGGTCTTTGCATGGAATGGTTTGCAAACATAGAGAGTTTGAGAAAACCGATGACATGAAATCATATGGTAAGCATAATTTTAGAGACTATATCTTGTTTACTAAATCGTGTCTATGTGATGTAGGTCTTGATTTGAGGACAAATCCTTTTCAAGAGAGAGGGAATGATATGATTCTGACCACCAACCAAGAACCAAGATTGTCACAAGCAAGGGAGAGATATTGGAAGTATTTAGATCAAGGTTCGAGGGTTCATATGAGCATGGATCGAGGTTCAAGGGTTTTAAAGTGCATAGAGTATGATTGGAAGATTCAAGAGTTCTATACAAACTAAATTCGTGGATCTATTGGAGATTCAGACTATTACAATGGCTACTCTAAAAATTCAACCATGCTTTGTGAAGCCTTAGATTTCATGGAAGATGACTTGAAGACTCAAGAAATGTTCGTTTATGTCATACAATGACTTTGGAAGCTTTTAACGCCTAAAGGAAGACTTTAGGGGGTCAAAATGCAACTTTGAAAATTAGACCTTTACAAAAAACGGGATTTATAGATTTTCCTTATTTTAGAGGATTTATGTTTATTAAATAGTTTAGGTAACTTACCTAATTATTGCCTACATAGATTAGGTAAGTTGAGTAGTTTCCTAAGTGAATTTTAGGTAGTTTCCTAAGTTGACTCTAAGTAGTTTCCTAAGTTGATTCTACTTAGACTTTTCCTTTTACTTTTAGGTTTAGGATTCACAACCCATATAAATAAAGGTTGTGACTTATTGTTTTGGTAGACAACTTTATGATTATTGATTAATATAGTTTTTGAGTGTTTTTCAAAACCTCCTTGTTCTTCATTGAACTTGTGATTATTTAGTGAGAGGCTAAGTAATCGAAACCCGAACTTATCAATAGGATATTCATCCCTATTGTGGTGTTCTTCATTATACCAAGGTTCGTGTTCGTCTCGTAATTGGATCGCGGAGTACCACGCTCAATAACGGATCGTAGCATTGGGTCAAGGTGTCACAATTCATTAATTCATTGACGTTCTTCGCTTGCCGTGCTGCGTGCTTTTTGATTCCTCCATCGCATATACGCGTCTAGGAATCTTATCACTTAGTGATCATAATTATTTTAAAAACATAGATGATACTATAAATGTACCACTATCAAACATAACTTGTATTGCAAGTCACTATTTTCAATACGAATGGGTGAGCCGATAAGTTGACAAATACGACATAGATTTTTCGATAATAACAAAAAAGTATTTCATGCGAACAAGTTTAAGCACGAAAATTGCGATAACGAAATAATACGAAGATAATCAACAAAGGCTAACGACGGAGTCAAAACAACTACCGACACAAGGTCGGGCATGACAATGGAAAGAACGAATAATTCAAGAATTAGCGAAAGCCTAACATTAAAAGTAATTTTATATTTTTGCAAAGAACCTAAAAGAAACGTAATTCATTACCTTAGTATGCTTATCAAAGATAATCTTGCGACACGTACGATCGTCCTAAGCTCGCTTGTCCAAATCTAAATTTAAATACAACACTAAAAAATTAAAAAATATTGAATTTGAGATCTTATTATTTGAAGCTTGAATAAATGATTAAACGAAAAACTCTAATTTTTCTTCCATCTCAAAGGTACAGAACCGACAGATGCACAACTAAATTTATTTATTTTTATTTATTTACTTCCTCATTGACTTTCATTCCTTCTCACCTTTTCTCTCTCCAATACATACATAACCCCTTTTCTTCCAAACTAACTATTACTAACCTCTCACAAATACAAAAAAATAGCCCGTACAGTACTGTCATTCCCTTCTCTTTTTTTTGTAAGCCTCCACACACTGTGATTTAATCTATGATGACACACGCACTATAACACCACCGAATACACATCAATTTAACAGCTATACTCAGACATTGTTCACCCCTTTGAGGCTTACATCAATTTAACAGCTTACCTAATTATTGCCTACATAGATTAGGTAAGTTGAGTAGTTTCCTAAGTGGATTTTAGGTAGTTTCCTAAGTTGACTCTAAGTAGTTTCCTAAGTTGATTCTACTTAGACTTTTCCTTTTACTTTTGGGTTTAGGATTCACAACCCATATAAATAAAGGTTGTGACTTATTGTTTTGGTAGACAACTTTATGATTATTGATTAATATAGTTTTTGAGTGTTTTTCAAAACCTCCTTGTTCTTCATTGAACTTGTGATTATTTAGTGAGAGGCTAAGTAATCGAAACCCGAACTTATCAATAGGATATTCATCCCTATTGCAGTGTTCTTCATTATACCAAGGTTCGTGTTCGTCTCGTAATTGGATCGCGGAGTACCACGCTCAATAACGGATCGTAGCATTGGGTCAAGGTGTCACAATTCATTAATTCATTGACGTTCTTCGCTTGCCGTGCTGCGTGCTTTTTGATTCCTCCATCGCGAATACGCGTCTAGGAATCATATCACTTAGTGATCATAATTATTTTAAAAACATAGATGATACTTATAAATGTACCACTATCAAACAATACTTGTATTGCAAGTCACTATTTTCAATACGAATGGGTGAGCCGATAAGTTGACAAATACGACATAGATTTTTCGATAATAACAAAAAAGTATTTCATGCGAACAAGTTTAAGCACGAAAATTGCGATAACGAAATAATACGAAGATAATCAACAAAGGCTAACGACGGAGTCAAAACAACTACCGACACAAGGTCGGGCATGACAATGGAAAGAACGAATAATTCAAGAATTAGCGAAAGCCTAACATTAAAAGTAATTTTATATTTTTGCAAAGAACCTAAAAGAAACGTAATCCATTACCTTAGTATGCTTATCAAAGATAATCTTGCGACACGTACGATCGTCCTAAGCTCGCTTGTCCAAATCTAAATTTAAACACAACACTAAAAAATTAAAAAATATTGAATTTGAGATCTTATTATTTGAAGATTGAATAAATGATTAAATGAAAAACTCTAATTTTTCTTCCATCTCACAGGTACAGAACCGACAGATGCACAACTAAATTTATTTATTTTTATTTATTTACTTCCTCATTGACTTTCATTCCTTCTCACCTTTTCTCTCTCCAATACATACATAACCCCTTTTCTTCCAAACTAACTATTACTAACCTCTCACAAATACAAAAAAATAGCCCGTACAGTACTGTCATTCCCTTCTCTTTTTTTTGTAAGCCTCCACACACTGTGATTTAATCTATGATGACACACGCACTGTAACACCACCGAATACACATCAATTTAACAGCTATACTCAGACATTGTTCACCCCTTTGAGGCTTACATCAATTTAACAGCTTACCTAATTATTGCCTACATAGATTAGGTAAGTTGAGTAGTTTCCTAAGTGGATTTTAGGTAGTTTCCTAAGTTGACTCTAAGTAGTTTCCTAAGTTGATTCTACTTAGACTTTTCCTTTTACTTTTAGGTTTAGGATTCACAACCCATATAAATAAAGGTTGTGACTTATTGTTTTGGTAGACAACTTTATGATTATTGATTAATATAGTTTTTGAGTGTTTTTCAAAGCCTCCTTGTTCTTCATTGAACTTGTGATTATTTAGTGAGAGGCTAAGTAATCGAAACCCGAACTTATCAATAGGATATTCATCCCTATTGCAGTGTTCTTCATTATACCAAGGTTCGTGTTCGTCTCGTAATTGGATCGCGGAGTACCACGCTCAATAACGGATCGTAGCATTGGGTCAAGGTGTTTCAATTCATTAATTCATTGACGTTCTTCGCTTGCCGTGCTGCGTGCTTTTTGATTCCTCCATCGCGAATACGCGTCTAGGAATCATATCACTTAGTGATCATAATTATTTTAAAAACATATGTTGGTCCCAAAGTAGGCTCAATCTAGGCTAGAAGGGGGGGGGTTGAATAGCCTAGATAAGGTGTTAAAATCTTTTTGATTGATAAAAACACTTCTTAAGGATTTTAGAAAGGTTTGAGAAGAAGTGTTAAGGCAGCGGAATAAAGATGGAATCAGAATAATAAAGACTGCTGTTGCAGAGGTATAGCTTCTGAGACAGTTAAGCAGCAACAGTTATGAGAATGATAAAAACAAATATAAACAGCAGACAGAGATTTGAAGTGGTTCGTACTGTGAATAGTACTACATCCACTACCAAAGTGGTTAGCTTTGGATTTTAAAAGTGCACTTGTTTATCCACTAGGTTTATGATTTAGATCACTAATGGATCGTGTACAAAATCAGTTTTTTTAACCAAGTGTTTGAAGGTGAGAGAAACAATCAATGAATAATTGTTCTCTTCACGTGCAGTATTAAAGAACAGTTTAAAGACAAACTAAATGAAGCTGAAAGAAATAAAGATGGCAGATCTGCAGCTTTAGAAAGTTTGGTGAAGTGTTAGTCCTTGTCCTTTGATCTCTTGAATGCTTGAGTGTTGAAGATGAAGCTTTAGAGTTTTTAATGCGCAGGAGTTGTTCTATCTTGTCTTCAGGTCTTCAGGACTTGAATATATACCAGGAAGAGATCTTTGGACCGTTGGATAGAAACATGTTGAATTGTGTCAAACGGTCTTTTGCATTGAATGCAATTCGGCGCTTTGGAGACAGCCACAGTCTTCAGAGATGCAGAGTGCAGAGAAGACTTTGCCAAACAGAGTAATGTTTCAGGCTGCAGGCTCTTCAGCTCAGAAAGTCTTCTTAGCCAAAACGGGTAATGCTTTCGCCTTCGAGGTCGTGGTGCGCATCGACATTGTCATCATACAGAGTTGACTTCTTGAAGATAAAATTGGTGAAGACATAATGACAAGATATTTTCGAAAAAATATCTGGATGAATATCCACGTGGCGTTGTATCTTGATTTTGGCTTATTTTGATTTTCTGTAAATTGAGCAGACTTCAAAGTCTGCTGTTTTTCCAATGCTTGCTTAAGAAGCTTTGCTGAAACGCGCCTAAGAACTAAACACTAGAAACTATTCTAAACACAATGATTCTAAGACAGTTGCCACACTAATCTAAGACGTTGCATCTTTTAGCCTACTGTACAATAGAATCAGAAGATGACTCAACCAAATCTAATCATTGGAATCAACAATCTCCTCCTATTTGGTTGATGTCATCATCTCAGCTACGAGCAGACTTTGAATCATGCACTGAGATAATAGCATGTCTAAAGGAAGTTTTATTAAGAGCAGACATACTTCTCGGAGCAGAAGTCTGAGTAGAGAGATAGCTAAACTAAGTACTTACAACATAAAAACAATTAAGACAAAGTACTTAAGAAGAGCAAGGTTTAAATCTATGAGATAAGTATGCATGCAGGATATAAAGATTTAAACGCGAAGTTTAAATTGAGCAGATATATCATGAAGAAGCAATTTAAACTTTGAAAGAAATTTGAGACATCTGTGATTAAACAAGCTGTTTAAACAGCAGAAGTTTTATCAAAACAACCATGGTTACAGAACAGAACAAAATACTAACATAATCAAAATAGGTTGGGCTGAGTGCGTCTTCGTTCTAAGTAGTCTCCAACCCGTATTCGATTCTCATTCGACGTTTCGAGTTCTGCCTCGCTCCTCAATCAGGGCTTGATTTAAGAAGTGAGTAGCTCTCTCCTCCCTGATGGCACCAACCCTACGATGTTCAGCAGCAGCAGCTCTGGCATCGGCTTCTTCAACTAGGCGAAGATTGGTGAAGTCAGCAACCTCACGTCGACTAAGGATAGCGCGAGCCATGGCAGTTTTGAGTTCGTTGAAGAGACCGCGAATGCTGATCTGCTGGGAGTGAAGCATGCCGATAAGAGCAGCTTGTTGATCTTGAACTAAAAACCGGTGAGTAGTGAATGCTTGGGCAGTGTCATTCACCAGCTGATCAACTATCTTGCCTATGTCGAAGATGGTGGCGTGAGTGGCGTTGAGGCCATAGCTGAGCACTTCAACCTGCTGGGCCATAGATGAGACCGTGATGTTGAGCTGAGCGAGCTGAGCATTGTTAGCTCGAAGAAGCTCAAGAAGCGGGATCACAGCTGAAGGTAGAAGGATTAAGGTTGATTGAAATATGGCTTGTGGAGGGGTGAGAAGCAGGGTTTGGAGAGGAAGAAGATGAGGCAGGTTGGGGTGTAGAGGGTTTGGAATCAACTTCAATGTCAGTAGCTAGGCTGCTGACAGAGAAATGAGAAGAAGAAGAAGAAGATACGTCTAGAAGATGAGAAGGGAAAGGGTAGTCGGGGAGAAGGATAAAGTTGGGAGGGGAAGTAGAAGGGTAGAGGAGGTCAGAAATAGAAGAGATGTCCAATAGAAAGGAATGAGTGGCAGACGAGATGGAAGGAAATAGAATTTGGTATAGGTCAGAAGAGATGGAGATGGGAGTGATATACTGAGAGATTGGAGGGAAAATTTCAGGAAGAAAGGCGGTTTGGTAGAGAAGGGTAGAAATGTGAGGGGCAAGAGTAGAGAATTGGTCTGGCATAGTGAAGGAAGGAGAGGGGATAGAGGAAGCAGAGCTTAAGGGAGCAGGGATGAGGGCAAGAGAAAGGTCAGGAGAAGGTGTCGGAGATAGTGGTGTAGAAGGGAGAGTGTCTAAGGGTGGAGAAGATGGTGTTGGAGCCACGACACTTCTTACGGTCCGCAAGCGCTTCTTCTTGGGAGCAGTGTGAAGAAGCTCCTCCTCAAAGAATGCCAGGGTTGCTGAGGAAGCAGGGGAAGAAGAAATGGTAACAGGTTCAATGGTTGGCTCCTCCCCAACAAAGAAGCAGCTAGGGTGAAGAAGCCGAGGGAGGGATGAAGAAGATATCGGAGAAGAAGGAGGAATGAATGGAATAAAAGGTTCAGAGGGCTCGGTGCGTTTAGACTTACGCTTGCAAGGTAGGAGAGGAGTAGGGTCTGGGTCAGCAGCCTCTAGAGGCGCAGGGGCTGGAGCAGGATCAACAGCAGCAGTCTTCTTTTTTTTCCGCTTAGCCGGGTCCAAGCAGATTGGCAAAAGAGCAAAGACTACTTGAAGGGAAACAGCCTTTCCTCTTTGGGGACAAGTTCTCCCAGCGTAAGAAATCTTCTTCTTGTTTTTGGAGAGGGTGGAAGGAGCAGTGGTTGTCACCTTTGGCCGAGCAGCCTTCACAGCCAGCCTTCCTTAGAGCTTCTTGTCACCGCTTGGCCATGAAAGCATCCACAGTTGTCTCCGGGTTGATCTTTATGATTTTTAGGGGAGGCGGGTTCATGGCGCAGTACAATGATCGAGGTGGAAGACCTGCCGAGCTCGTTTTTCGCTCCTCGAGCCAGGCGTGTTGATGATGAAGGTGCTGGTAAATTGGATGGACTGCTTGATCTTCGTCTTTTCAAAGGCAAGAAGGCGAGTATGGAATTGAGTGTTTGCCCGAAGAAGACAGTTGAGAAGACGAACGAAAGGCCGCTTCTGCTGGAGAGACTTCTGGACGGCACTAATGGCATCACAGATCATTTCAAATAAGATTTGCGCCCGCTGAGTCGCTTGTTCAAGATTACGTTAAGTGTACTCCAACCGCCGTAGGTCATCACATCGTGAGTACCATTTTTGAAAATCATGCTCTTATCGAAGAGATGACTGAGAAAGTAGACATCATCTTCGAATAAGGCACGCTTCATTTTAGCAGCAGCCTCCCTTGGAGTATTCTCGCCACGCATGTAAGACCATGCAGTAGCCTTTTCTGCAGCAGTAAGAGAAGTTGGACCATCGAATTCTACGCCAATGATTTTGGCAATTCTGGATGCTGTAAGCGTAACTGTGACTGAGCGAACAACAGCAGTGATAGAGGTCCTTGAATCGTTGAGAACCGCTTTCTGTAAAATTCTCCACCAACAAGTAGTCAAGTCGGTGACGCCTAGCATGAATAGTGGCAAGATTCCGTATTGGTTCAGTCATCCACGATTTTGACCCCTGCAAAGAAGATAGGCACGAACAGACGGCCACAATGCACATCCCAGATGGTACATAGATGGGGGCAACGATGGAATGTCACAGCTGATTTGGAGCCCGTGCTCGAGCAAATAGATGCGTAAGAAGTTCCAAATTATTACGTAAAATAAAGTTAGGGCAAGAACGGCAAGAAATCGAAATATAGACAAGGTGAAGTATTTTGCCCTAAAAATTTCAGAACGACTTATGGACTGCCATATTCAGGCAGAATATTACCCAGAATTCTAAAATTTACAGTCTCAAGAACAATTACGAGTAATTATTACCATTATCGAACAGTAAAATTTGGGGTACTAAGAAATATGAAGCGAAGATGAACAGTTAATAATGGCGGATGTACGTAAAAGGTAGAAAATGAGCTTACACCTTAGTAATCGAAGTTAGGTTAGAAATTTCTTACCATTGCGTAAGATTTGTAGAAATAGGAAGTAAATGACTTGAATCGTAATCAACTATCTAACAGGCGAAGGAAGCAAAAAAAATTTTAGAGAGAAGAAACTTAGAGAGAGAGAGAGAGAATAGAAAGAGACACGCTTTTGGTAAAAAGAGCTTTTGGCTGTTGAGGGTTTATAAAGGCGTGCCATCATCATAGAGACTTGTGAAACGCCATTGAGTAAGACGCCTTTTGATGACAAGACTTAATGATCTGACGGCTTTTAGGAAAAATAAAAGTGCCTTTTCAGATATTCACTCAACCAGTTTCGAAACTAGTCCCTCAAAATTTGCATAAGCCTCCCTCTCAAAGTTATAGTTTAAAAGACATATTTATCTTACAGTGACTTTAGAAATTCTCAATTTAAAAAATATTTGAAAGTAATAAGTCTGCTTAAGATAAATTTGCAAGTCTGCTTAAAATAAATTTTCAAGTCTGCTTAAAATAAATTTTCAAGTCTGCTTAAAATAAATTTTCAAGTCTTCTCAAAATAAATTTGCATATTATAATGAAAAGTTAATTTTAGATAGAATTTAGCAGTCAAGCATACCAAGTTTCCCTTAGATAAGCAAACCTGCCTCCGCTTCTAGAGCTTTGGTGAATATGTTCATAGTTGATGGTCAGTTGAAATGTATTTCATGCTGATGTTTCTCTTCTCTACATTGTCCCTTAGAAAGTGATATCGAACATCGATATGCTTTGTCTTGGAATGCATCACGGGATTGTATGTGATAGAGATTGCTGAGGTGTTATCACACATGATTGGGCAGCCTCGCTACCTTGATGTCGTAATCCACCGCTTGTCGCTTGATCCGTAGTAGTTGACGCAGCCAGCCTTCCAGCCTATATACTCAGCCCAAAGTTGAATTAGAGACGGATGCTTGTTTCTGCTAGCCCAAGAGACAAGTCTGCCTCCTAGAAATTGACAAGTTCCACCGGTGCTTTTTCTCATCAACTTGACAACCAAAGATAGTCGGCATCCGAGTAGCCTACCAAAGTTGAAAGATGATTCCCTGGATACCAAATACCTAAGTTGGTGGTATCTGATACATACTTGATAATCCTTTTGGCTGCAAGAAGATGTGACTCACGAGGGTCTGCTTGAAATCTAGCACATACCCCAACAAAGATACACAATGTCGTCCGGCCTGGCGGTAAGATAGAGCGTAGATCCAATTATCCCCTATAGTGGGTGATATCAATTTTCTTTCCTTCAGAAGTCTTTTGAAAGTTTGCATTTGGCCCATCGTGTATCAAAGGTGTTTTTGCTTCCAATCCAAATTTTTGACCGATCTTTAGCATACTTGGATTGACTGATGAATATTCCTTTGTTGGACCGTTGAATTTGAAGACCCAAAAAGAATGTGAGCTCTCCCATCATGCTCATTTGGAATTTGCTAGTCATGAGGGTCTCGAATCTTTGCATAGCTTCTCATTTGTAGATCCGAAGATGATATCATCGACATAGATTTGCACTAGCGTAGAATGTCCTTTGTGCTTGAGAATGAAGAGAGTAGTGTCGATTTTTTCCTCGCATACAAATCCTTGTTCAATCAAGAATTTAGAAAGTGTTTCATACCAGGCCCGAGGAGCTTGCTTAAGGCCATGAGAGCCTTCTTAAGCTTGTAGACGTGAGATTCCTTTCCTTTCTCCACAAAGCCCGGAGGTTGAGCAACATAGATCGCTCTTGAAGATCACCATTAAGAAATGCGCTCTGACATCCATTTGGTACAAAGACAAAGTCCTTGTATGTAGCATAGGCTAAGAAGATTCTCGATGGCTTCTAACCTTGCTATGAGCAAAAGTTTCATCATAGTCAATGCCTTCTTCTTGGCGATATCCTTGTGCAACAAGTCTTGCTTTGTTCCTCACTATGTTCCCATCTTCATCTTTCTTGTTTCGAACACCCATTTTGTGCCAATGACGATGATCGCAGTTTTGGAACTAGCTTCCATACTTGGCATCTTTCAAATTGTTGAAGTTCTTCTTGCATGGCTTCCCACCAACTTGGATCTTCAAGAGCTTCTTCGATCTTCTTTCGCTCTTCTTTCTCGAGACAAATGCAGCTATTTAACATACATTCGTTTTTGAAGATCTTCCGTCCGCACTCCAACATGTATGTCACCAATGATTTCGAGAAATTGATGATCTTTGCATGTTCTCGTGACGCAGGAATGTGATGAGTATCGCCTGCTTCTTCATAACAAGGTTCAAGAAGGGCTGAAGGAAGATTAGATGTGTCCTGGGAGTTGTTTCGCTCGTAATTTGGTTCATAGGTGAGCCGAGGAATAGATTTTCCTGTTCTCAAACAAAGTGTTCTCGAGCGTAGTTTTCATGAGCGTAGAGTTGAAGCTGTCTCCATTTGATAAGAGGTGATGATCGGGAATATTTGAGAGCTGTGGTGGATTAGGCATATGGGAGGTTGAGTCAGATGTACCTGCCTCAACATTAACAAAGTCATCAAGAACATTTGAGCCACAAGTGGCTCTAATAAATCAAATTGCCAAAGGAGACATGAACGTATTCAACTATTTTTAAAGATCGTTGTTGAAAACCCCGTAAGCTTGAGTGTAAGGCATAACCCACTTCTTCCGCTTTATGATCACCCTTACTGTAGTCATTACCATTATAAACTACAAAGCATTTGCAAATCTAATATTTTAAAAAATCCAATGTTTGGGGCTTTACCTCTCCAAAGTTCATGGTGTTTTACCGTGGAATTTGTTGATCAAGGATCTCGTTTCGAGTGAAGCAAGTCATGGCTGACCCGCCTGTATGTTTAGGCAGCCTTGCTTCCGCAAGCATGGTTTTAGCAGCCTTCGATAAGGGTTCTGTTCTTCCTTCGCTACGCCATTTTGCCGTGGTGTCCTTACAATGAGAAGGTTGGACCGATACCGTGATCATCACGACTTTGCTATGCCATTATTCGAATTCAAGCATCATTGTTCGATCGAACGCCATCGATTCGCCGAAGTTTTTTATGCTTGCGCCTTCAACAATGCCGTAAGAAGATCATATGTGTGATCTTTAGAAGACATCATCTCTCGCCCAAGTGTATATCAGATAATCATCCACTACTACAAGTGTGTATCTCGGGCGACCACCATACTGAGTAGTAGGACCGGTCCGAAGAGATCCATGTGAAGAAGTTGTAGAGGTCTCAAGTTGAAAGTCCCTGCTTTGTTCTTGAAAGACGTTTTTGAGAGTTTTCTGGGCTGACACGCTGCATGCGCCGATCATGATCGCCAGAGACTCTGCAATCCTTTAACTAGACCTTCTTGGATAGTTTGGCCGT
>CM028383.1:101089202-101132326 GCA_013146195.2 Codonopsis lanceolata
ATGTCTTTGTCTAATTTGATTGGAGGCTCAAATGGCTGACTTTGTTAATCCCAACCAACAACCTCCCATATGCCTAATCCACCACCGGCAACTCAATCAAATATTCCCGATCATCACCTGCTTATCAAATGGGGACGTGAGAAAACTTCAACTCTGCTCATGAAAACTTCTGCTCAGAACACTTTGTTTGAACACGAAAATCCTATTCCTCGGCTCACCTGAACCAAATTAGAACAAAACTCTCCTCAAGACATCTAATCTTCCTTCAGCCCTCCTTAGAACCTTGTTATGAAGAGCAAGCGACTACTCATCATATTCCTGCGTCACCGAACATCACGAATCATCCAATTCTCAAATCATTGGTGACATACATGTTGGAGTGCGGACGAAGATCTTCCAAAAGCGAATGTATGTTACGTTTGCATTTGTCTCGAGAAGAAGAGCCAAGAAGATCGAAGAAGCTCTTCAAGATCCAAGTTGGCTGGAAGCCATGCAAGAAGAACTTCAACAATTTGAAAGATGCCAAGTATGGAAGCTAGTTCCAAAGCCTGCTGATCATACTGTCATTGGCACAAAATGGGTGTTCAGAAACAAGAAAGATGAAGATGGGAACATAGTGAGGAACAAAGCAAGACTTGTTGCACAAGGATATCGCCAAGAAGAAGGCATTGACTGATGATTTTTGCTCCGTAGCAAGGTTAGAAGCCATCAAAATCTTCTTAGCCTATGCTACATACAAGGACTTTGTGCTATACCAAATGGATGTCAAGAGCGCATTTCTTAATGGTGATCTTCAAGAAACAGTCTATGTTGCTCAACCTCCAGGCTTTGTGGAGAAAGGAAAGGAATCTCACGTCTACAAACTTAAGAAGGCTCTCTATGGCCTTAAGCAAGCTCCTCGGGCCTGGTATGAAACACTTTCTAAATTCTTGATTGAACAAGGATTTATGCGAGGAAAAATCGACACTACTCTCTTCATTCTCAAGCACAAAGGACATTCTCTGCTAGTGCAAATCTATGTTGATGATATTATCTTCGGATCTACAAATGAGAAGCTATGTAAAAGATTCGAGACCCTCATGACTAGCAAATTCCAAATGAGCATGATGGGAGAGCTCACATTCTTTTTGGGTCTTCAAATTCAACAGTCCAACAAAGGAATATTTATCAGTCAATCCAAGTATGCTAAAGATCTGGTCAAAAAATTTGGATTGGAAACAGCAAACACCTTTGATACACCAATGGCTGCCAAATGCAAACTTTCAAAAGACCTACAAGGAAAGAAAATTGATATCACCCACTATAGGGGATAATTGGATCTGCTCTACTCTTACGCCAGCCGGACGACATTGTGTATGCTGTTGGGGTATGTGCTAGATTTCAAGCAGACCCTCGTGAGTCACATCTTCTTGCAGCCAAAAGGATTATCAAGTATGTATCAGATACCACCAACTTAGGTATTTGGTATCCAAGGGAATCATCTTTCAACCTGGTAGGCTACTCAGATGCCGACTATGCTGGTTGTCAAGTTGACAGAAAAAGCACCAGTGGAACTTGTCAATTTCTAGGAGACAGACTTGTCTCTTGGGCTATGAAACAAGCATCGGTCTCTAATTCAACTCGAGGCTGAGTATATAGGCTCTTTGAAGGCTCAGCTGGCTTACTACGGATCAAGCGACAGCGGTGGATTACGACATCAAGGTAGCAGGCGCTTGATCATGTGTGATAACACCTCAAATCTCTATCACATATAATCCGATGCATTCCAAGACAAAGCATATCGATGTTCGATATCACTTTCTAAGGGACAATGTAGAGAAAACATCGGCATGAAATACATTTCAAGCCCACCATCAACTAGCGAGACATATTCACCAGCCACTCTAAAGCGAGACGGGTTTGCTTATCAGGAAACTTGGTATGCTTGACCCGACTGCTTAAATTCTATCTAAAATTAACTTTTCATTATAATATGCAAATTTATTTTGAGAAGACTTGAATTTTTAAGCAGACTTGAAATTTTCTTTAAGTAGACTTGAAAATTTATTTTAAGCAGACTTGCAAGTTTATCTTAAGCAGACTTATTACTTTCAAATATCTTTTTAATTTGAGAATCTCTAAAGTCACTGTAAGATATATATGTCTTTTAAACTATAACTTTGAGAGGGAGGCTTATGCAAATTTTGAGGGACTAGTTTCGAAATTGGTTGAGTGAATATCTGAAAAGGCACTTTTATTTTTCCTAAAAGCCGTCAGTCATTAAGTCTTGTCATCAAAAGGCGTCCTACTCAATGACGTTTCACAAGTCTCTATAACTGATGGCACGCCCCTTTATAAACCCTCAACCGCCAAAAAGACTCTTTTTACCAAAACTATCTCTTTCTATTCTCTCTCTCTCTAAAGTTTCTTCTCTCTAAAAATTTTCTGCTTCTTTCGCCCTGTTCGATAGTTGATTCTGCAGATTCAAGTCATTTACTTCCCATTTCTGCAAATCTTCTGCAATGGTAAGAAATTTCTAACCCTAACTCAGTTACTAAGGTGTAAGCTCATTTTCTACCTTTTCTGTACATCCGCCATTGTTAACTGTTCCTCTTCGCTTCATATCTCTTAGTATCCCATATTTTACTGTTCGATAATGGTAATAATTACTCGTAATTGTTCTTGAAACTGTAAATTTTTGAACTCTGGGTAATATTCTGCCTGAATATGGCAATCCATAAGTCTTTCAGAAATTTTTAGGGCACAATACTTCAATCTATCTATATTTCGATTTCTAGTCGTTCTTGCCCTAACTTTATTTTCTGTAATAGGCTGGAACTTCTTCTGCATCTGCTGCTCAGGCACAGGCTCCAAATCAAACTGTTGACATTCCATCGTTGCCCCCATCTATGTACCATCCGGGGATGTGCATTGACGGCCAGCCGCCTGTGCATTCGTGCCTATCTTTGCGGGTCAAAATCGTGGATGACCTGAACCAATCTGGAATACTGCCACTGTTCATGCTAGGCGATACCGACTTCAGCTACTTGTTGGTGGAGGAATTTTACCAGAAGGCAGTTCTCAACGATTCAAGGACCTCCATCACTGCTGTTGTTCGCTCAGTCACAGTTACGCTTACAGCATCCAGAATTGCCAAAATCATTGGCGTAGAATTCGATGGTCCAACTTCTCTTACTGCTGCAGAAAAGGCTACTGCATGGTCTTACATGCGTGGCGAGAATACTCCGGGGAGGCTGGCGCTAAAATGAAGTGCCTTATTCTGAAGATGATGTCTACTTTCTCGGTCATCTCTTCGATAAGAGCATGATTTTCAAGAATGGTACTCACGATGTGATGACCTACGGCGAAACTGGAGTACACTTGGCGTAATCTTGAACAAGCGACTCAACTGGGCACAAATCTTATTTGAAATGATCTGTGATGCCATTAGTGCCGTCCAGAAGTCTCTCCAGCAGAAGCGGCCTTTCGTTCGTCTTCTCAACTGTCTTCTTCGGGCAAACACTCAATTCCACACTCGCATTCTTGCCTTTGAAAAGACGAAGATCAAGCAGTCCATCCAATTCACCAGCACCTTCATCATCAACACGCACAAGCTCAGGAACGAAAAACGAGCTCAGCAAGGTCTTCCACCTCTGATCATTGTACACGCCATGAACCCGCCTCCCCTAAAAATCATAAAGATCAACCCGGAGACAATCAGACGCCATGGCTGGCAGCAAGAAGCTCTCTAAGGAAGCCCAAGGCCGCTCCGGCAGAAAGGTGACAACCCCGCTTCTACCCTCTCCAAAAACAAGAAGAAGATTTCTTCTCCGCTGGGAGGCCGGCTCCAAAAAGAGGAAGGCTACTTCTTCCTCAAGCACCGCTTCTGGCGGTCCTCCTTCAAAGAAGAAAAAGAAGGCCGCTGCTTCCATCTGCTCCTTCAATGACTGCCGAGCAGGTGAACTGCAGACGGCGGCTGCTCCCTTCGGTCCCCGCAAACGAAAAAACCAAACGCTCGAGCCTTCTTCTTGAACCATTCATTCCCTTCATCCCACCTTCTTCTCCTATATCCTCTTCCTCCCTCCACTTACTTCTTCACGGCCCTCGCCGGCCGTTGGGGAGGAGCCAACCATTGAACCTGTTACCATTTCTTCTTCCCCTGCTTCCTCAGCAACCCCTGCTGTTGCTGAGGAGGAGCCTTCTTCACCTGCTCCCAAGAAGAAGCAACGCAGACTTCGTAAGAAGTCTGTGGCTCCAACACCATCTTCTCCACCCTTAGACACTCTCCCTTCTACACCACTATCTCCGACACCTTCTCCTGACCTTTCTCTTGCCCTCATCCCTGCTCCCTTAAGCTCTGCTTCCTCTATCCCTTCTCCTTCCTTCACTATGCCAGACCAATTCTCTACTCTTGCCCCTCACATTTCTACCCTTCTCTACCAAACCGCCTTTCTTCCTGAAATTTTCCCTCCAATCTCTCAGTATATCACTCCCATCTCCATCTCTTCTGACCTATACCAAATTCTATTTCCCTCCATCTCGTCTGCCACTCATTCCTTTCTATTCGACATCTCTTCTATTTCTGACCTACTCTACCCTTCTACTTCCCCTCCTAACTTTATCCTTCTCCCCGACTACCCTTTCCCTTCTCATCTTCTAGACGTATCTTCTTCTTCTTCTTCTTCTCATTTCTCTGTCAGCAGCCTAGCTACTGACATTGAAGTTGATTCCAAACCCTCTTCATCCCAACCTGCCTCATCTTCTTCCTCTCCGAACCCTGCTTCTCACCCCTCCACAAGCCATATTTCCATCAACCTTAACCCTTCTCTACCTTCCAACGCTGCTGATCCTGCCCTTCTTGAGCTTCTTCGAGCTAACAATGCTCAGCTCGCTCAGCTCAACAGCACGGTCTCATCTATGGCCCAACAGATTGAAGTACTCAGCTATGGCCTCAACGCTACTCACGCCACCATCTTCGACATAGGCAAAATAGTTGATCAGCTGGTGAATGACACTGCCCAAGCATTCACTACTCACCGGTTTTTAGTTCAAGATCAACAAGCTGCTCTTATCGGCATGCTTCACTCCCAGCAGATCAGCATTCGCGGTCTATTCAACGAACTTAAAACTGCAATGGCTCGCGCTATCCTTAGTCGACGCGAGGTTGCTGACTTCACCAATCTTCGCCTAGTTGAAGAAGCCGATGCCAGAGCTGCTGCTGCTGAACAGCGTCGGGTTGGTGCCATCAGGGAGGAGAGAGCTACTCACTTCCTAAATCAAGCCCTGATTGAGGAACAGGCACCGACTCAGAAACGTCCCGAATGACAGAATCCGAATCTGGGTTGGAGACTACTTAGAACGAAGACGCACTCAGCCCAACCTATTTTGATTCTGTTAGTATTTTGTTCTGTTCTGTAACCATGGTTGTTTTGATAAAACTTCTGCTGTTTAAACAGCTTGTTTAATCACAGATGTCTCAAATTTCTTTCAAAGTTTAAATTACTTCTTCATGATATATCTGCTCAATTTAAACTTCGCGTTTAAATCTTTATATCCTGCATGCATACTTATCTCATAGATTTAAACCTTGCTCCTCTTAAGTACTTTGTCTTAATGTTTTTATGCTGTAAGTACTTAGTCTAGCTATCTCTCTACTAAGACTTCTGCTCTAAGAGGTATGTCTGCTCTTAATAAAACTTCCTTAGACATACTATTATCTCAGTGCATGATTCAAAGTCTGCTCGTAGCTGAGATGTACATGTTTTATTTGAGCATAATACCATGCCATGACAATGCATCTTTAGTAGCTTACTAAGTCATTGTGACTTACTCGTTTGCTTTGTTTTCCTTAGATTCGAGCCGAGCTATTAATTCGAAGGAAACCATCGGGCCTACAATAGAAGTGTAATTTTTGTGAAGGTTGCTACCGTTATTTGGTTCTTGTATTTGTAAATTATTAATAATTTGTTTTTGTGAGCCGACGAATGTTAGTCGAGCCATGTTTGTTTAAGTACGTATTTATTCCATCTTGAGTAATATTATTGTTGGTTGTTGTACTCCGGTATGTTTAGCCGTAAAGTGTGTAGACTAGAGTTGTAGACTTAGTTAATGTTGGGTTTCGGCTGTAACGTCGACGACGACTTGGTTATTATTGTTTATAAAATTGTAACAGGGAGTTTGTAGTACGTGGCCAATGTTGCGTCACGTGCGTCGAATTTTTGGGTCGAGAGATTTACTATCTCTTTGGTTGTTTTGTGCTCTGGAGCTTGTTAGCTCGGGTCGATTTAAGTTATTCGCTTCCGCATTTGTTGAGTCGTTGGTGTATTGCTGTTATAGCCTTACCCTTTGTTTGTTTTTGTGTGTTTTGACGGCACAACCTTGGGGTCTCGTATTGGGATCCGGGTCGGGTCGTCACAGTGACTAGATAATGAATACCAAGGTCCGACTCCACATTGGGGTTGGATGACTAGAAAGTAATGACAAAGTCTAACCCTTCATTAGGGTTACCTGACCAGAACACAAATAGAAAGGTCTGACCCTTCATTAGGGTTGTACGACCAAAAAGCAATTACGAAGGTCTAACCCTACATCAGGGTTGTACTACCAGAGAGCCATCAAGAGGTCTACATTAGGGTTATGTGTATATGACAATTTCGTACCCCTGCGATATAATGTCCTAAGATAATAATAATATATATTTTATAAATTTATTGAACTTATAAATATGACTTTCCGTAAGTGTTTCAGTTAACTGGACTTAACGGAAGTTAAATGATAAACATAAAACTTATAAATATGACTTTCCGTTCGTACATCTGCGACATAATATCCTATAACAATGATAATATATTTTTTATATAAAATTATTGGACTTATAAAAATGACTTTTTGTTAGTGTTTAGTTAACTAGACTTAACGGCAGTTAAATCATAAGACAACATAATATAACTTGAGGGCCCTGAGTGGAACCTTATTTTGGCCGTTATAACCCCCATGGAGCCGCTCCCCATGCCCAGGAGGCGTACCCCTTACATGGGAGCCGCTCCATGCTCTCCTTTGGCTCCAAACAGCTTAAATGATGCCATTTCCTTCAGTCGCCTCGTGCTTCTTTGCGTTGTCTTCGTCACAAGCTTACACCTGGCTTGCCATGTACTGAAATGTTAAGACGCTTTCGTTTAATCGACGGTATTTCTCCTATAAATAGAGGCCTCGGGATCTATCATTTCTCACCCATCAAAAGCCTCAGCAGGCACCCTTCATATGAATATCCATTTACTTCCCGAAGTCTCCTCTTCCGAAGAAGCCGAAGAAGACGAAGATCCAGTCTTTCCCCCCGGCAAGCCGATTCATATCCATATTAATATATATACATATAACGTAAATAGCAATGCTATAGTTAGATGATATAGCAATGATGTAAATACACATGCAAGTTATAATTACTTAAATGCCTATAATGTAAAATATACATATACATGCATGCAATGTAGATAATAATAATAGTATAATTAGTTAAATATAATATAATAGAATGTTAATAAAGTAATTATGCATGTTATAAATATATAATTATGCATATATATATTAGTATAAATATACATAATATTTAGGCATAAACATGCGTAACTGTTACTATGCCCAAATATCTTTAAACAAAGTAATGCTATTTTCAATATATATATATATATATATATATATATATATAATATTCTTTCTAGACTATATGATTTAAAAGCATGTTGATTTATTTTAAAACCCTAAAATGAGACCAAAAGGGTGAGTTGGATGCCTAACCCCTTTCCCAATTCGTAACCTAGCCTTTGAACCTATATATTTTCTGGAATAATTGGTTTTTCTCTATTTAACCTTAAAATAGAGGTGGTGACTCTATATATACATATTTTAGGTTCCACGACGAGACCGGGTGTATTCCAAGCGCTTAGATGTTTCTTGAGACACGTCGTTTTCATCACGAACGACGGGAGTTTCGAAACGGGGTTCTCACAGTCGTGACTCTGCTGGGGACATTGCTTTTTCTTAAAATAAAAAAAAAAGTAAATGAGGGCTAGACTTAACTTTTTTGGGGTTAATGAATTATTTTCATATGCTTAGCATGCTTTTACACATAGTCTAGATTTTTATTTTTTACATGTATATGCTTTGTTGATATTAATGTTTACGTTTGCAGCCTATATATGTATTTTACATTTCTGCTGGCGAAATGCCCCACATGCAAATATTATTTTATTCTGTCAATTTTTTTTTTGGGGATTAGGAAAAAAATGTAATAATTGGAATATATAGTTTCCCCGCTTTTTCTTTCTATTTATTGTTGGAATCTCTATCTCGTGCGATCACCCTGTCCCTCATGGGATTCAAACTAATCAACCGTGAAAATCAACATAAATAGAAAGACAAACATTTTTACTGCTTTATATTATTGTAAAAAGTTAACAGCTTTCCTAGCTAACTCACACACGTGTACTCATGTAGGAATATTTCGAACTGCTACCCTACACCAAAGCTAGCCTACCCATTGCATCAACCACAATGTATTACATATATATCTTCTAGGACACTCCATTGACCGGTCCATTTTTATACCTCAAAGTTAATGACCAATCTCAGTGGTAAGAAGATATCTTCTTGATTTAAATACATTGGGCTGATCAATAAATTTGACGGTATCTCATTAGAACGATTCGAATGGTGGATCCCAAAAAGAGTATAGGCCATTCGCCCATGATTTGTCCGATCTTGGGAAGTTGAAAGGTAGGTGGAATACGAAGGTCTTATACTCTGGAGAAAGAATCCACTATTCCAGAACCTATTAAAGAGAGTCAAAACAAAGCTATGCTTGTCCGACCAACTCTAAGAAAAACAAAAAATGTCCATTTAATAGAAATGCACACTGTGCCTTTCAAACCCCAAGCCTTTGAGCCATACCTTCTTTTAACCCTTTTTCCTAAAAACCTGGCCTGTACCTGGAAGGGAAGAGATAGTTCTAGTCGTTTGATAAGAGAGTTAAGCTGGAATACAGAAGGCAGTTCATACAGTACAGATATGTGTTTGAATAGAGAGGACAATTAAGATTTGGGTTTGAATACCGAGATCAGTTCAACAAAAACATATTTGGGTAGAATGGCCGCTGAAAATGAACAGACTCCCATAAATACAGACACAGGGGCTCCCGGTTATGCTCCTACCCCGGGCATGCAACAATCGATGGAACAAACTTTAAATGACATCCCGATCGCCTAATGGACCATATTGCAACCATCATACAAGGCTTGAAACCAAACCCAGAAAATACTCCTTCCTATGTGGGACCCCATGAAGCATCAACCTCATTTGTTCCCCCAGAAAATACTCATTCCTAAGTAAAGAAGATTTCTCCATGTAATCATTGACTCTACAACCGTCGGCCATCCTACCATTAAAATTCAAGATGCCAGACATAGAAAAGTTTGATTGGATCCGTTGCCCTATCTCTCACCTTAAGTCCTACTCCACTAAAATGAAATCAAGAGGAGCTAGCTTTGAAGCTATGGCCTCTAACTTTCATTTGACTCTAGTAAGAGCAACAAAACAATGGTTAATGCTGGCAGATAATAGTTCCATGGGCACTTGGGATGAGATTGCCAAGGAATTTCAAAAGTGATACAAAGACAACAACAACTCTAAAAATAAGAGGGAACTCGAGTCTCGCACTCAAAAGGAAAAGGAAACTTGCGCCAATTTTGTAGCTAGGTGGAAAAAGAAAGTTGCCCAAACTTTAGACAGACCCGATCCAACTAAATCAGCTAGAATGTTTATAAATAACCTCCAACCGATCTACCTTGAATACATGAGATACCTCCCATATGGTGACTTCAATGCCATCATAGAAGTAGGAATACGCATTGATGAAGATATTCGCATAGGGCACCTGAAAAGTGACCCGCCCCAGAGCTCGTTTCGTTACTCTAAAGGAAAGGCAGTGGCATCCGGGGCTACAGTTAATGTCGTTGCAGCAGCACCACCAATCAACTTTGCCGGTCAAACCGATGGTAATGTACCATGGTCATATGAGACAGATAGGACTATTAATACTATTGAACGGAACAATGAAAACAACGGGAACTCCAAAAAACCCTTCAAAAGAGACAACATACATTATGATGGATTGCATGCTCCTATGTCACTGATACTGCAAGGTCTAAAAAAAACAAGGGGTCCTCAAACCCATGGAAAACTACAAACCTCCAAACCTTCAAATCCATTGCCCAACGTTTGGAAACATTCCCAATACTATGACTATCATCAGTTTAGTGGCCATCTCACCGACAATTGCTACCCACTCAGGAATGCCATACAGAATCTCATTGATGACAAGGTCATTGAGAAGCCTTACCCATTACTAAACATAGTGAACAACCCCTTGCCTTAGATTAATGCAATTGAAGATGATTATGCTTTAGCATCACTTGGGAGTGACTTCAAGGAAGATAGCTTCTTGGGAATGATCTACGGAAATACTGACTATGTCAAACCACTAGCGGAGTTTGTGACTATGACAGATAGTCCACTGCAGAATTAGTGCACCATCATAAGGCCTCTTAATAGACATATTTTATACGTCTTTATCGGGTACTCTTATGACTTAGAAATAGCAATTCCGCGAGGCTTTTGCTACTAATATGTGTTTTTGAGCTATATTGTTAGTTACAGGGTTTTAGGTGAACTTATGGGATTTATAGAGCTTTTATTGAAGATTTTGAAGAAGGGTGCAAAGTGCAACATTTGAAAAGATGACAAAGAAGAAATCTGGACACCTTGCGGCCGCATGCCTCAAAGGCCTTGCCTTTGCAAGGTATCCAATATGCAGCATTGCCCGTTCAAGACCCTTGCGGACGCAAGGTATACATCCCTTACGGCCGCAAGGTCCCCAGAAACCGCCTCTGCGGGTATTTCACCTGGATTGTACCTCCTACTCCCCCTAGGACACCTTGATATATATAGAAGACGGTAGCCAAAGCCAAATGACGTCCAGAAATTCCTAGGAAACAGTTCCAACAAAGATTTTAGTTTGTATTACATAGTTTAGTAGTTGTAATTATAGTTTTGAAGATCGATTCATGTATTCCTTCATCCCACAGTTCAGTTCATCGTCAAGGATGAACTAACAGTCCATTAATCTAGGAATTGGGAGGTAACTTGTATCGAATCTATTGCTTAATATATTCTTATTCATTCAATTCTTGTTGATCGTGATGTTTATCAACCCTTTTATTGTCTCGCTTTGACCAAATGAATGGAATCGCAAGCATTAAAGGCCTAGAGGTGCGGATAGCTGCACGACCAAATGCATATGTCGTACGCTAGCTCACCATCATGATAAATTGACCTTATCGATGCACGAGAGTGATAAGTTACGATCAGGTTCATATATATGACCTAAGTGACAAATAGGATCCATATGTTCTTGTTCTTAGGATATAGATTGGATGAATTATTTGAGATGGAGACTGAACTATAATTTGACAATCTATATCTATCTTTTGGGAACGAACCCAAGTTATTGATGGATACTTTATTTAAATAAGTAATAGTGTAGATGCAAGTGAAACCCCAATCCTAGATTTCCTTCCTCCATACATATCTTCATAACTGTGATTGATGTCTAGTTTGTTAATTAGATTCCCTGCTTTAATAGAATAAAATTAGAATAAAACAAAATAAAAACCCCCCTTAGTTTAATTGCTACCGATATTCTTGCCATCAGTATTCTTCTTGTCTTTGTGGTTCAACCCTTGCTTCCCAAAGCTATTCTACAATAGTCTTGTGCACTTGCAAGGAAATAATTAAAATAAGACACGATCAAGTTTTTGGCGCTCTTGCCGAGGACAAACTAGTTTTCTTAGTTAGTTTGTTGGTAGCGTTGTTTTTAAAATTTAGTTTTTATAAAAATACAAAAATATTTTTATTTCTAGGTTTTAGTTTTTATTATTTGCTTTTGATATTTTAAGCACGGTCGTAGATCTTTAAATCCTAAACTGGCATAATTAAATCAAAATATAAATAATTTTGGTAAGAATCAAGAAGACCCTGATAATTTGGAAAATCAGCGTGTTAATCAAGAACAGTTTGATAGATAGGATCCTCTGGTTGACCCTCCAATGGATAATATTAATAATCAAAATCATGAAAATCCGGTTCCTCCGGTAAATTTAAATCAAAGATGAGAAGAACCTGCTGATAGAAATATGGAAGTAATAATCAATCAAACAACTATAAATGATTATGGTTGACCCATGTTGAATGCAACACCATCATGTTTAGTTTTACCAGAAGCAGTAAGAAATTTTGAACTTAAAGGTGACTTTTATAACATGTTGCCTTCATTCCATGGATTTCCATCTGAAGATCCAGTAACTTTTGTGAAAGAATATGGTTTTATGACTGATAATTTTCCGTTAGGAGGCTTGACTGAAGATCAAATAAAAATGAGATATTTTCAATGTGAATTAAAAGATGCGGCGAGAAGATGGTTTATGAATCTAGTACCTAGAAGTGTTTATACATGGGCTCAGCTATATGATTTGTTTATGGGTAAATGCTATCAACATGCATCCCTTTCGGAATATAGGAAGCAAATTATGTCTTTTCAAACTAAACCAGGAAAGACATTCCATGAAGCATGCGATAGATTTAAAAACTTACTTATCATGTGCCCCCATCATAATCTATCTCAAGATGTGTTAGTAACTCAGTTTTATCATGCTCTTTCACGTGCCTTGCAAACTATGGTTGATAATGTAGCCAGTGGTTCTATTAATAGAATGACACCTGCTGAGTTAGAAGATTTGTTTGAGATGTTAAGTGTAAATTCTCAACAGAAAAGTACAAGAGGTAAAAGTAGAAGTTTGTTTCAAGTCCAAGAAAATTCAAACACTCAAGCTCAAATAGCTCAAATGAAAGTTGTTGATTCCCTGATTAGATTTGGTTGAGTCATCTTCTGATTCTATTGTACAGTGGCTAAAAGGTCTGCGTACCGATTAGTGTGGCAACTGTCTTGGAATCATTGTGTTTAGAACAGTTTCTAGTGTTTAAGTTCTTAGGCGCGTTTCAGCAAGCTTCTTCAGCAAAGCATTGGAAAATCAGCAGACTTTGAAGTCTGCTCAATTTACAGAAAATCAAAATAAGCCAAAATCAAGATACAACGCCACGTGGATATTCATCCAGATATTTTTTTCGAAAATATCTTGTCATTATGTCTTCACCAATTTTACATCTTCAAGAAGTCAACTCTGTATGATGACAACTGTCCGGTCTGCACCCTGACCTCTGAAGACTGAAAGCATTACCCGTTTTGGCTAAGAAGACTTTCTGAGCTGAAGAACCTGCAGCCTGAAACATTACTCTGTTTGGCAAAGTCTTCTCTGCACTCTGCATCTCTGAAGACTGTGGCTGTCTCCAAAGCGCCGAATTGCATTCAATGCAAAAGACCGTTTGACACAATTCAACATGTTTCTATCCAACGGTCCAAAGATCTCTTCCTGGTATATATTCAAGTGTTGAAGATCTGAAAACAACACTCTGGCAATTAAAAACTCTCAAGCTTCATCTTCATCACTCAAGCATTCAAGAGATCAAAGGACAAGGACTAACACTTCACCAAACTTTCTGAAGCTGCAGATCTGCCATCTTTATTTCTTTCAGCTTCATTTAGTTTGTCTTTAAACTGTTCTTTAATACTGCACGTGAAGAGAACAATTAGTTATTGATTGTTTCTCTCACCTTCAAAAACTTGGTTAAAAACTGATTTTGTACACGATCCATTAGTGATCTAAATCATAAACCTAGTGGATAAACAAGAGCACTTTTAAAATCCAAAGCTAACCACTTTGGTAGTGGATGTAGTACTATTCACAGTGCGAACCACTTCAAATCTCTGTCTGCTGTTTATATCTGTTCTTATCATTCTCATAACTGTTACTGCTTAACTGTCTCAGAAGCTATACCTCTGCAACAGCAGTCCTTATTATTCAGATTCCATCTTTATTCCGCTGCCTTAACACTTCTTCTCAAACCTTTCTAAAATCCTTAAGAAGTGTTTTTATCAATCAAAAAGATTTTAACACCTTATCTAGGCTATTCAACCCCCCCCTTCTAGCCTAGATTGAGCCTACTTTGGGACCAACAAAAGTTCTAATTGAACTTTTGCAAACACAAATTCAAGAAGCATGTACTATTTGTGGATTAAATTCTCTTGCTACTAACTTGTGTCCATCTAGTGTTGTGTATCCTGAATAGGTTAAGGCGATGAATATGTACCCTCAAAGGCAAAGGAATGATCCCTTTTCCAACACATATAATCTAGGTTAGAGGAATCACCCTAACTTTTCATGGGGAGGAAATAAGCCCTTACAGACTCAACAATTTCCTAAGCAAGGACAATTGCAGATTGAAGAAGCTCCAAAGTCAGAAGGATTAAATAGTGGACAAATTGCTCTTAATAAATATTTATTGGAAACTGTGGAAAGATTGCAGAAAGATCTTGCAAAATATCAAGGAAGAGAAGAAGGGAAGTTCCCTAGTCAAACAGAACAAGCAAAATATTTAGTCCTATGCCATATGTTCCTCCAATACCATTCCCTGGTAGACTAATGAAGAACAAGATTGATAAGCGATTTACGGAAATTTATAATATGTTGTCCAAAGTGAATATTAATCTTCCTTTGCTCAATGTCATTAAAAATAATCCGTCCTATGCCAAGTTTTTCAAAGATCTCCATTCTAGGAAACACAAATTCGAAAAGAATGAAAAATATAATTGTTTCTGAAAACATTAGTACAGTATTACAACCTGAGGTCCTGAACTTCCTCCTAAATTAAAAGATCCAGGTAGTTTTAATATCCAAGTTTCCTTGGGTAGTTCTAAAAAAATGAAAGCTATGCTAGATTTAGGAGCAAGTATCAATTTAATGCCTTTCGCTGTATATAAACAATTAGGATTGGGTGAATTAAAACCCACTACTATGTCCTTACAGTTAGCTGATTGTTCGGTCAAACATCCTTTAGGAATAGTAGAGGACATTCTAGTACAAGTTGATAAGTTAATCATCCCAGTTGATTTTGTGGTTCTAGAGATGGAAAGAAAAATATGCACCAATAATGAAGTTCCTATTTTGTTAGGAAGACATTTTATGGCTACTGCTAAAACCATGATTAATGTGAAGAATGGTAAGCTTTCAATGTCAGTTATGGGAGAAACTGTAGAAATTTCAGTTTTTGATGCGTTAGATAGGCCAAGTGATATGAATGCATGTTTCTCAATTGATGAAATTGAAAACCTTACAACCCATTTAAGCAAATTTAAATGATGATGAGCTAGAGAAAGATATGTTTGGAGAAGACGATGATGATAGAATCTTCTCTAATGTGAGAATTGACATAGAAGAATTAGAAAGAGAACTCCAAGAGACAAATGCTAGAAAAGAGAAGGAACGATTAGAAGCTCTTAAGAATGATAGTGAAGATAAAGAAGAAGTAGAAAGCTTTGAACCAGAAATTAGTTCTGGAAAAATAGAACTTGATGAGGATAAAGTAGAAGAAGAAATTCTTAAGGATGAGGAAAAAGAAGGAAAAGTTAAACTAGAAATTCCTAAGTTTATACCATATGTTAAATCCCCTCCTGAAGTAGAATTAAAGCCTTTACCATCTCATTTGAAATGCGCATTTCTTGGGGAAGGCAAAACTTACCAGTTATAATTGCTCCAGATTTAACAGAAGAACAAGAGTCAAGTTTGTTAAAAGTATTATGGACACATAAAGAAGCCATAAAAGGTCAAGGGTGTCAGAAGAACAAGAGTCAAGTTTTATAAGGTCAAAATTGAAGTTATATCGCAATTACCTCCCCCAACTACAGTCAAGGGTGATAGAAGTTTTCTAGGACATGCTGGTTTTTACAGAAGATTTATAAAAGACTTTTCAAAAATCTTTAAACCTTTTATGTAACCTTTTGGCAAAAGATACTGAATTTATTTTTGACCAAGAATCCTTAAACGCATTTAATTTGTTAAAAGAACAATTAACATCAGCTCCTATTTTAACCAGCCCTGATTGGTCTCCCCCTTTCGAGATCATGTGCGATGCATCAAATTCTGCAGTGGGAGCCGTGTTAGGACAAAGGGTAGACAAGAAACCTCATGTGATTCATTATGCGAGTAGGACATTGAATGATGCACAACTCAATAATACAACCACCAAAAAAGAATTTTTAGCAGTTGTGTTTGAACTAGAAAATTTTAGATCCTACTTACTAGGTTCAAAAGTTATAATAATTTCTGATCATGCAGCCCTAAAATATCTTTTGAGTAAGAAAGAGGCAAAGCCTAGACTCATTAGATGGATGTTATTATTGCAAGAATTTGACATTACTATTAAAGATAAAAAGGGAACAGAAAACGTTGTAGCCAACCATTTGTCTAGGTTGTAATTTTTACCTTTACCTAAACGTCAGCTCCTTGATAATAAAATCCCTATGAACGAAGATTTCCCTGATGAACAATTGTTACCAGTTAAAAATTTTGAACCATGGTATGCAGATTTTGTGAATTACCATGTAGCGGATATCATTAATCCTGATTTTGATTTCTATCAAAGAAAGAAATTTTTAACTGATGCAAAAAAATTATTTTTGGGAAGAGCCATATTTATTCAAAATATGTTCAGACTCCATAATTAGAAGATGTATTCCAGAACAAGAACAACAAAGTATTTTTGACATTTTGTCATGAATACTCTTGTGGTGGTCATTTTAGTGGTAGCAAAATTGCTAGGAAAATCATGCAATCTGGTTTATATTGGTTTACTGTTTTTAGAGAATCTAAAATATTTTGCAAAACATGCCATAAATGTCAAAGGACTGGCGGAATTAGTAAAAGCAATGAAATGCCCTTGCATAATAATTTAGTTGTTGAAATTTTTTATGTTTGGGTGTTGATTTTATGGTTCCTTTTCCAATTTCAAATGGTTGGGAATATATTTTAGTCGCTGTTGATTATGTGTCAAAATGGATAGAAGCTATTGCTACTTGAAATAACGATGGTCAAACTGTTGTCAAGTTTTTGGATGATATATTTTCTCGGTATGGAGTACCGAAGGCAGTAATTAGTGATCAAGGGACACATTTCAACAATCGGTTGTTAAATGCTAGCCTTAGGAAACATGGTGTGACTCACAAGTTGGCTACACCATATCATCCTCAGACTTCTGGCCAAGTAGAAGTTAATAACAGACAAATAAAAACAGTCCTTGAAAAGACTGTTAGACCAAATCGTAAAGATTGGGAACCAAAACTCAAAGATGCTCTTTGGGCGTCTCGAACTGCATATAAAACCCCAATTCGTATGAGTCCTTATCGGATGGTGTACGGAAAAGCATGTCATTTGCCATTAGATATTGAACATAAAACTTATTGGGCCATTAAAGCTCTTTATTTTATTTTATTTTTTTTAAAGCAGGGCGGCACCTGCGGAATTTATTAAACAAAAAGAGAAGAACAAACTAGAGGGGGACAACCAGCCTTTCCCAACGAGGGGGGACAAAGGGGTCTGACCTCGAAAAAGAGATACAAAACAAACTAAGGGCAACGACGAAAGCTCGAAAAACCATACAAGTCACTTTTATAGGCAAAAAGAGCATCCCTAGGGAAATCATTAATGTCGTAAAAAAATTGTCTCGAATGATGATGGTGGGCCTCCGCAGTCAAACGATCTACAACAAAATTTTGTTCCCGGAATACATGAGATAAACTATAAGACGAAAGAATTATGCGACATTCCCGAAGCTCATAATCATAAAGCCATGGGGAGGTATGACGACCTCCAATAAAATTAACTGCAGTCAAAGAGTCCGATTCGACCAAAACATGATCCAAAGCTAGAGCTCGACATAGCCGAAGGCCATCAAGAAGAGCCATGATTTCCACGTACATATTTGAACCATTGCCATAAAAAATTGAGAAAGCAGCCACTAACTACCCTTTAGAATTCCGAATAACACCTCCCCCAGAGCAATTGCCTGTCACACAAGAGCCATCTGTATTAAGCATCAGACAATTACCACTCGGATGAATCCATTTTACCCATCGACCCACCCGAACCCGCACCACTTGAATAGGAATACTTAAAGATTGTAAAGCCACCATTCCAATAGAACCACAAGCTGACCGAGGACAGAAGAGGCCACCCGAATCCTGCATATGAGAAAGAATTTCCGGTAACGGCAGCGCATCTCGCCTTACAAATCTCCCAACAACCAAAAACAAAAACTCCTAATAAGCATGCCCCAAGCTAATGACGAATTGAAGTCCTAGTCCAAGAATGAAACATGTGGAAAATATCATTATACTGACTAATTATACTGAACGGACGAGCAAAACGGGTCCAAATCACCCTGGCTACATCGGAGAACAGAAACAGATGTTCAATTGACTCGCAATCAGGCTGGGAGGTGCAGCAGACACACTTAGAAGACAAATGAATGAAGCAGCTTTGCAGACAAGAATCTACCGGAAGAGCTCCTTGCATCATACGCCAAACAAAAATGCTAACTGTGGGAGGAATCCAAGGCTGCTAGATCTTTACAGCCCAAGCAATAATTGGACTAGGAGGTCGAATATAATTCCAGAACGCCGAAGATTGAAATTTACCCGAAGTGGTTAGGGTAAAAACACGTCGGTCTTTGATATGATCGGAGCAATAAATTCTATGAATCTTCTCGTGTAACTCAGCCAGGATGAAATGACTAACCTCATGAAATATAGGTAGCGCCTCCTTTACGGTCAGGTTAATGTCCATGGGGAGAGGGCCTTGAAGCCGCGTACCACACCAATTCTCGTTCCAAAACGAGAGATTTCCTTCCCCAACAATCCATTGGCTACACATCTGAACCGTGCCAAGCTGGGAGATGAATGCTTTCCAGGCCATAGAGGAAGAGGCAGACCCATACAGACCATCTACGCTACCATATTTGAGATTACAAAACTGAGCCCAGATGCCTTCATTCATAAGCAGCCTCCACACCAACTTTGCATGAGCTGCAGCCATCACATGTTGGAGCGAGCGAATACCGAGACCTCCTTCGTTCAAGGGACAACATATTTTGTGCCAAGCTACCCAATGCGCCTGATGATCACCATTAACACTCCATAAAAATTCAGCCATAGCCCGTTCAATACGAATCAGGATCGTTTTAGGAACCGAAATGGCAGATAACATATATATGGGAATACTACATAAAACAGATTTGATCAACGTAAGCCGAGCACCAAAGGATAAAAGTTTGGCATGCCAACCGCTAATTCTTTTCAAATTATTTGATTCTAGCTCCTCAAAATAACGTCTCTTAATTTTTCCCGTAAAAAGAGGAATGCCACGATACTTCATCGACAAAGACTTATGACGGCATCCAGCCCAACTACTGATAAGAAGACTGCGACGATTAGAGCATCCCTTGGACACGTAAAAACTGCTTTTACTGAGGTTAATGAGTTGTCCCGAGCTTTGTTCATACTGCTGAAGAATAGAACAAAGACCCAAGATCGAAGACTTACTTGCATTACAAAAAACCAACATATCATCCGCATATAATATGTGCGAGATTTGAACACCACCCCGCCCATGATGATACAGGCAAAAAATACCTTCTTGCAAACCTCGATTGAGATTAAAAGACAAGATTTCTTGAGCTAGAAGAAAGAGCAATGGCGATAAAGGATCTCCATGTCTAACCCCCCGAGTAGAATGAAAGAAGCCATGGGATTCTCCATTAATCCTAATGGAATACCAGATATTATTGATCAGCCGCTGAAAAAGCCCCAGCACATCCTGACCGAAACCAAAAGCATGCAAAGCCCGGTGAATGAAATCCCATTCGAGCCTATCATAGGCTTTAGACATGTCGAACTTGAAGATAATATTGCCCCCCCTAGTCTTTAAATTCAAACGATGAACCAGATCACTAGCCAACAAAATATTTTCTTGGATGCTCCGACCCTTCACAAAAGTCGCCTGCTCCGGAGAAATAAGACGTGGTAACATAGTAGAAAGACGAGAAGTAATAATACGAGAGATAATTTTGCAAATAAAATTGCACAGACTGATAGGCCGTAAGTCCCCCAGAGCCTCCGGATTATCAACCTTCGGAATCAACACCAAAGCAGTGGCCGTCATACCCCTAGGAAGGTGATGGCCCAAGAAATAATCACTAATAGGTGCCACAACATCAGTTTTAATAATCGACCAACACCCCTGAAAAACCAACCCATAAATCCATCTGTACCAGGAGAGCTATTAGGATTGAGAGCAGAGACTGCAGCGAAGATTTCCTTTTCAGAAGGTAGTTGTATAAGGCTCGCATTATCTATATTTGTCACCCTGGCCGGAAAATTATCAAACAAACTCTCATGAATAACATGCGGCTCTGATGAGAAAATATCGTTAAAATAATTCACAGCCATCGACCCAACATCCTGCGCACTATCACTGAGATTCCCATTAGGCATGCGAAGATTAACTCTGTTAGATCGAGCTCTATCCTTGATACGAGCATGAAAATAAGCTGAGTTTCTATCCCCGTGTTCAAGCCATTTTTGCCTAGATTTCTGCCAAGCCAACTCTTCATCCCAACCCGTTAACTGAGCTAGAGTCTTCCGAGCATCTCCAAGGCGAGAGAAAGTATTCTGCTGCCACCCATTCTGCAACTCAACCTCAAGACTAAGAATCTCATCTTGGAGGGCTTCTAGACGACGTCTAACATGGCCAAAAACATTCCAGTTCCAAGCCTTCAACTGAATACGAAGAAGCTGCAATTTCTTAAAAAGGGCCTCTAAAGGAGGACCATCAACAGCGCGATTCCATTGAGACTCCACGAAAGACAAGAAATTAGGATGATCAAGCCACATACGCTGAAAACGAAAGAGACTTTTTGGTTGACAAACATTCTGTATCGTGACAAACATAGGCGTATGATCGGACTCGTTGGTCGACAAGTGCTGCACCCTAAGACCCGGATAAACTGCAGCATAATTCCCGCCACAAAGGACTCTATCTAACCTCTTCCAAATCCGACGATTCCCTTCATGGTTGTTACACCAGGTATACTGGCTGCCCTCGAATCCAGCATCTTGAAGGCCAGCGCGAGAAATAAACTGATTGAAGTCATCCATGGCACTAAAATCACATTGAGCACCTCCTAATTTTTCAGACAAGTGGGATATAACATTGAAATCACCTCCTACCAACCAAGGATCAGTTAACCCGCATGCAAAAGATGAGAGATCGTCCCATAACTTCCTTTTAAGAACACGACAGCATTTAGCATAAACCACAGAGAAAATAACGGAAAATTTCCCGTCAACTGTAACCTTTAAGGACAGAAATTCATCAGAAAATCCTACCAGTTGCATATCTACATTAGCTTCCCAGAAAACCCAAATATGGGTGTTCACCGGGTTAGCATGCAAAGCGTGGGAATAATGAAGTCTGCGTCGTAATTTATGGATTTTATCTCCAGCAGCTTTCGGCTCCAAAATGGCACAAATAATCGGCCTATGTTGCTTTTTAAGGAGACTAAGATAATCTCTAGTCCCTTTATTACAAACCCCTCAAGCATTCCAAATCAGAACTGACATTAAAAAACTAGAAAGGGGAAGAATTAATGGACTTTGGCAGCAGCCCTAGTCTTGCGCTTATTATGCTTCGAAAACTTTTCTTGTTGTGCCTTTCGAACTTTCTACTTGCAGTAATTCAGAAAAGCCGGCCAGATTGTTTGAGTCCCAATGTCCCAATCAGTGAAAGCTTCACTAATATCCTCTATATTCTCTTCATAGTCACCCCCAGTGGAATGAGCCTTCCCAAGCTTTCTGGGACAAACCATCATCCAGAATGGCTCCTTGTCAGCCTGCCAAAAACCATGCCCAGCCATACCTATATCATCCGTACGAAAATTGTTGGAATCCTGAATGTTACTATCAGACGGAGTCCCAGCCACATTCTCCACTTCATCATTATGAATATGAGCAAACACATCAAAGGAGTTAGAAGTTTGCACGCCATTGTTTCCTTTTGGAGAGGGCATCGAAGAAGAAGTTTTAGTAGTAAAGGATTTTTCCGGGCACTGCTTATTACACAAATTTTCATCTTTATTGACAAGATCAATTATTTCCACTTCTATAGGACAGCCGCTATCATCTTTAGCATGCGAAATAGAGGCTTTAGACACTTCCTTAGCCTGTTTCACAGGTTGCCAGCAAACCTCATGCATCGGCTTCACGCCAACAGAATTAGTTTTACGCGTCTCGACAACAGCCTCCGGGTTCGATTTAACTTGCTCCTTGCCCAATGAAGTATCCGATTTCGACTTAATTTGCTCCTTGCCCAATGTTTTGCTAGGTTTAGAAGTCTGAACATTATTTGGCGTATCAACCGTGTTAACAAAGTCACTCCTAACAGTCCCACGTCTGTTATTACGGCAAGATTGCTTAGTATGACCGAGAAGGCCACATCTCGTACAATAATTAATGTTTCCCTCAAACTCAAGGTATTGCCAAAAACCTTGATCCTTTCCAGTCCCTATCCAGATGCGCGTTGGAAGAGGTTCCGCTACATCAATTTTCACACAAAGTCTAGCAAACATTGGTCTGGACAAAGCAAGGGTCTTTTCATCAGCCCTCAAGAAGCGACCAAAGCAATTCCCTATACTTTGTAAAAAGGATGGGTTCAAAAAATTAAGGGGGAGCTTATGAAGTTTGACCCAAACAGCTACTCTAGTACAATCTTTCTTAAAGAGAAAATCCGGCGACCATCTAAACGATCGAAACATAGATGTCTGAATCATGTGAGATTCCCTCGAAAGGGCACGAATCAGGTCTTCCGCAGACGATAGATGGACCATGACATGGCGCGGGTCTAGCAAACCAACAACAAAGGAACTAGAGAGGTTCCAGTTCTTCGCAATATCTTCCTGTATAGCAAAAGTCGAGGGGCACCCGGCCGAAAAATTGAGCACAATTGTGTTGTTAAGAAGATGTTCTGACATCTCAACCTCCAACGGAGTAAAAATACACGCTGGTTCGTTCTCCATGTATGAAGGCTGATGGGGGGCCAGAGGGATTTCCTGAAGGATAAGGGCTGAATTAGGGTTAACACAAGGATTCTAGCGAGGCTGTCCGACAATGGTTGCATACGAACGAACCGGTGGAGCGGGAGGATGTTGGGGAAGAGAAGAGTGGTCCGGAGGAGCCGTGGGGGTGGGGCTGGCGTATGGAGGAGGAGCCTCCATACCAGCGCCGGCCAAAGATGAAGCAAACCCTAGCACTAGCGAGAAGACTTAGAGAAAAACCTAGAGAGAGAAATTTTTGGGGACACCATCCTTGGTAGCCAAAACACCTGTAACTGCTGAAGAACGTCTTTTTCAGTTAAATGAGTTAGAAGAGCATAGGTTAAATTCGTATGAGAATGCAAAAATCTATAAAGAAAAGACCAAAAGATACCATGATATGGGAATTTCTAAAAAGATGTTACGTCCAGGCTTGAAAGTACTTCTTTTTAATTCTAGACTCGGATTATTCCCAGGTGAATTAAAACTGAAATGGTCCGATCCTTTCATTATAGTACGAATTTACCCACATGGAGCCGTCGATATCAAAAATCCAAAGACCGATGAGATATTTAAAGTTAATGGTCACCGACTCAAATCGTACTTTGAACCCAAGTCAGTAGAGAGAATAATCGAACTCATTCGTCTCTCTAACACTGAGCCCCCGAGAGAATAGGTTTTCAGTTAAGTTGAGCCAAAGACGTTAAACAAGTGCGCTAGGTGGGAGGCAACCCACTATGATGAAATTTTATTTGTTTTCGTAGTGTAATTTAAATATGTTGTTCTCCGTCTTATTTAATTATGGGCATTTTGAATTAAATGTTTTCTAATATAGGCATAATTCAAGTTTGGGGGACAAAAGCATCTTAGTGTTGTATTTATATGTTTTTAATAATTTAGTTTAGAAGTTTCTATAGAATTTTTAGAGTGCAGGAAAGAAATAGCCTTACCGGAACGTAACAGAGGACTTAAATGAAAAACTGCTCAAAATCATGAAACTACTCCCAAGGCCACACAATCTGTGAACCTTGCGGACACAAGGCCTTAAACACCTTACGGCCGCAAGGCCCAATTAATGGCATAACACACGTGACCCTTGCTGCTGCAAGCCCCTTGGCACATGCGCCCGCAAGCCCTGCATCAGCATTCGTGCCCGTTGACTTGGTACCTTGCAGACGCAAGGTATATACACCTTGCGGCCGAAAGGTCCCCTTTATAAGCCGAAGCAGAGCAGTCACCAGAATTCACAGTACATCAATCTCTCTCTCTTCTAATTCCGGTCATCTCTCTCTTTCTTCAACACTCCGACGAAGCTCCACCAATTCCGGCCAAACTTCAAGACCAAGCTGCCTCTCTTCAAGCTCCCTCATCATCTCCATTCCATCCCCCTCCATTCAAGCTTCAAAGGAGAAGTAAAGCCACAATTGTTGACGACGTGAAGCTTCGAAGCCTCGGTCAACCTCTGTTGCAGTTAAAGCTTTGTAATTCCCATATCTTCTATCCCTTCTCCATTTAAATTGTTGATTTGTCAATTTTTTTGCATGTTAGGGTATTAGAATTATTTTTACGTGCATGCTTTATTTGCTTAAGTAGGTTGTTTGATTTTAAAATTTTTAGAGAGTAGATTTATTTGTTTTTATCCTTCAACAAATGGTCCCCAAGCATAGAAACACCGGATCATCCTCGTCCCGCTCCCAAGAGGAGGAGCAAGAATATGACCCTTGAGAGGGATTTAAGGCCAAGGATTTTGCTCTCCCTGCCCACTTCACCCAGCGAAGGTGGTGCCCTCTTTGTGCGACCCCAAGCGTGGCCATCATGGCCTTAGTCCGTGGATTCTACGCCAACGGACATATTTCTATTACTGACGAGGTGCTTGATATCACTGCTGTTAGGGATAGGAATGTCGACTTTTCGCCCGGTAGTATTAACCGTTATTTCAACACTCCTAATTTTGCGGCGGGTACTAACCAGTACAGTATCCATATCGCTAATTATGTCCCTCTCTCATTGTTGAATGCGACTATCGCAACACTTGACGCGGTTTGGACCTTCCATCAAGGTCTGCTGTTTGGCCCTCACACCATGGACGAGACCCATCGCACAAACACGGCCAAGGCCGTGTTCAAATTTATCTGTGCACGTCTTATGCCTTCCAGCCACCAGCACACGGTGTCTTGGCATAAGGCTGTTTTGATCAACACCATCCTGGCCGGTGGGTCTTTTGATGTTGGGCGTCTGATCAACGCTAAGATTCAGACCCTCATTAGAGGTACGACTACCTCGGGATTCATTTTCCCGAGTTTGATTACCGAACTGTATACTGGGGCTAGAGTTGTTTGGACTCTAGATTTGGAGAGAGTTCGGGCAGTCCCTGACATTACTGTGGTGCTTCTATTTGCGCACCCTCACCAGCCATGTGAGAGAGGCCCACGTGAGGAGCCTCAAAAGGAGGAGGATCATAAAAGATTAATGAGCGGAATAAGCTGTAGAAGACCATAATATATAAACAAGCTCGACAGGTAATTCGGTGTACAAAAGATTATAAGTATCGAATGTCAAGAGTTATACAACAACACAAATACCCAAGTCAAGTCTAGGTGACTTGCTTCCCAACGACCTTGCCAAAATAAAAGACTATCTAAACAAGTCTCAAAAGAACAACCTCCAAGCTCATTGGCAAGCTAACTCGAAAACGGCGAATCTAGCGAGGATCTCCTCCTTGGCTTGGATCTAAGGAAAACAAAACAAACAAATATGGTAAGTCCTAAAGACTTAGTAAGCAACTAAAAATGCATGTTCATGTCATAGCGTAGCATTTATCATAAGTATGGAACATGATCGTCAAATATCACTTAGCACATTATTCACATAAGTGCAAATAATAAATCATACAAGCAGGATATAGTATAGACCCGGCCGCTACGTAGCTCCTGCAATAAAGTTTGTTAGCCTAATATCGTGACTACGATGCTCGTGACTTGGCATCGATATACCGAACTCCGCCGGCTAATAGCAGCATGTGACGCATGTATTGATACGGCAAAAGGGCTACTTCCCCACTGCGGCCTACAGTGGAGGGGTGTGTGAGGTCCCATGTACGGCGATCCATAGCGAGCACGAATCTCACAATTCATGAAGGCGATGCATCGTCCTACCCTGACATAAAAATATCAAACCAAGTAATGCCAGCTGGACTCAATGTGATACACAAGTAGGTATTTACTCGTCGTAAACAAACAAGGATCGCATTCGACAAGAGCAAACTCAACCGGCCAAGTAGGGTATTAATCTCTACCATTAATCATGTTAAGCCAATTTAATTGCTCATAATCAAATAATCACAACCGACTTCAATTACGCATAAATAGACCTAACTCATAGGTTAGTAAACTCGACCATATGGTGTCCAAACTTTGTAGGGATTAAAAGTGGTGTCCAACATGTTCTAATCTTCCCTAGAGTCGACTCTGTTGAGTCTTTACTACACATTCCCAATTTTAGAGAATAGAAGTTATGTGTTTCATAAACCAACCTAGGTTCATTACTAAGTCCAACTAGGTTATAAATTATCCAAGGTACTATAATGTAGTTCATATTCAACATAGAGTCCAATTAAAGGATAGAACACATAACAACATACCAACATATCAAGTAAGCTATAATTAGGATACTTTCACATAACACCATTTCAAGTAAACATATAAATAATGCTTCTAACATGTTCATAATCCTAAATGTACAAGATAAAAGGGTATAACATTCTTCCATAATCATAAAATCATCCTACACATGCTTCTAACAAGTTCATAATCCTAAATGTACAAGATAAAAGGGTATAACATTCTTCCATAATCATAAAATCATCCTACACATGCTTCTAACAAGTTTACACTTCCAAATCACAAGATGAAGGCATACAAAGCAAGTATGTGTACTCATTGACCTCAAAAATCATAGGTTTTGTTTTCCTTAGGATCAATGAGTACCAAAACCAAAAAGAAGAAGAGTAACTTGTAAACCACACACAAAAGATCAAATGGAGAAACTATTCGGTTGGAAGTGCTCTACTCTTCAAGCTCTTCAATCCTATGGTTTGGCTTCAACAATGGAGGGAAGAATCAAGGAAGACCAAGATGAAGTCTTCAAGAACTCAAACAAGCCCTCAAGAACTCTCTCTCTCTCACGTTTTTGGAAAGGGATGCAGCAAATGTGGAGTCCCAAGGCTGATTTGTGGTGTTTATGGAGTCAAAATGCTAGTGGAACAAGTGTCACTACAATGTGGTTGATAAAAATCTGTTTTTTGGGTTCATTTAATCCACTAAAACTCTAACTTAGTCCCACTTAAAACTAGTGTAATAAGGTTGGGTTAATAGTAAGGAAGGTTAGGGAGGTTTGGGTGAGGTTTAGGAATGGTCTTGATAGGGGTTGAATACACAAAAATCGTCAAACAGCAAAACAGGGCAAAATTCTCGGGGGACCTTGCGGTCGCAAGGTCCTCAGCATCACCAAAGGCCAACCTACTCGATACCTTGCGGGGGCAAGGTCTTCACACCTTGCGACCGCAATCCTCACAGCCTTAAAATGGTTTATAAAACCACCTAAAATACCCCAAACACTTTGCCAAAAAAATTAGGCTTAAATCTCATTCAAAGTGAGTCTAGAACTCACCCCTAACACCCTCGAACAACACTCGAATAAGTCAAACGAAGGAGGGAAAGAAGGAGAACTAAATGAACCACTAAACCAATGATTCAACAAGCATGCAAATAAGATTCTAAGCATGTTAAAATCATTATTCATGATTTATAAATGATTCTAACACATATTTAAGCTAATTAAACATGCTCACGAACATTATGAATGCATGAAGGCAAGCACAAATTAATCATGCAAGAATCCGGGGTGTTACTGATCGATGTCTTATTTTAATTATTTTCCTTGCAAGTGGACAAGACTATTGTAGAATAGCTTTGGGAAGCAAGGGTCGAACCACAGAGACGAGAAGATCACGAATAGCACGATTATCGGTAGCAAATTATTAAACTAAGGGGGTGTTTATATCGATTTTAATCTAAACTAATTATTATTCTAAAGTTAGCTAATTTAGCAGCAATCACAGATTATGAAGATCTTATAATGAATGGAAATCTAGGATTAGGGTTTCACATGTATCTCATCTATGGCTTACTTTGATAAAGTATCATTCAATTTCTTGGGTTCGTTCACAAAATATAGATATAGCCTGCCGAATTACCGTTCAGTCTCCATCTCCAAATAATTCGTCCATTCTATATCCTAGGCACAAGAACATATGATCCTAATTGTCACTTAGGTCATATATGGAACCTGACCCTAACTTATCACTCTCGTGCATCGATAGGTTCAATTTATCATGATGGTGAGCCAATGTACGACATATGCACATTGATCATACAGTTATCCGCACCTCTAGGCCTTTATTATTCACGATTACATTCATTTGTTCAAAGTGAGCTAATAGAGGGATTGATAATCACCATAATCAACAAGAATAGAATGAATACAATTAATATAAAGCAATAGATTCGATACAAGTTACCTCCCAACTCCTAGATTAATGGATGTTTAATTCATCCTTGAAGATGAACAGCACATGGAGATGATTGAATACATGGATCGATCTTCAAAACTTGTAATTACAACAACTAAACTATGTTATACACTCTAAATCCTATGCTAGAACTATCAAAAACTACTTTTTGGACGTCCTTGAGCTCTAACTACCGTCCTTTATTTATACCATGGAGTTGTAGGGGGTTTAGGAGTTTTGGTCTGGCTTGAAATCCTCCGAAAGTCGGTTCTGGCTACCTTGCGGCCGCAAGGTCACTACCCCTTGCGTCCGCAAAGGTCTTCAATCTCCGGGGCTGACTTACTGCCTACCTCACGAAGGCAAGGTAAGAATACCTTGCGGCCACAAGGTCATCAGAATATCCCTTTGCCATTTCTTCTTCAATTTACACTCTGGCCCCTTCTTGGAATATTTACCAAAAAGCCTTATAATTCATATAATTTCACCTAAAACCCTGAAACTCATAAAACAACTGAAAAACACATATCAGTAGCCAAAAGCCTTGTGGAATTGCTCAATTTAAGTCATAAAAGTACCTGATATCAACGTATAAAATACATCGATCAAATACCCCCAAACTTAAACTTTCCTCGTCCACGAGTAAACAATACTTATAAATACAAAATCAATTAAACAAAAATAACGAAAATCTTTTTGGAGGGTGACATTATTTACACTGTGACGACCCGACCCGGATCCCAAGACGAGATCCTAAGGTCGTGCCATCGGGAAACAAGTAACAACAAGCAAATAACAAATAATGGGTAAGGCCATAACGGCAATACGCCAACAACTTCAACATATGCGGAAGCGAAACATAATAACACAGTGGCACCGGAGCTAACAAGCTCAAACTAAATACAACCAAAGAGATAATAAATCTCTCGGTCCAAAAATTCGACGCACGTGCCGCAACATTGGGCACGTAAAGCAAAACTCCCTGTCATGTAATATAAATATATAGCAACAAATAAACCAAGTCATCGGCGACGTTACAGCCGGAACCCAACGTTACACTAAGTCTAGGACTCTAGTCTAACATACTCAACAGCTAAAAACATGTTGGAGAACAAACATAATAATTTATCCATCAATATACATAACTAAAACATCATCATCAACAATCACCAAGCACGACTAACACAAGTCGGCTACCAAAAGAATAAGTACTAATAATCATAAGTACAAATATCACAACCACAAATAAACTTGCTACCCAACATGAAGTTTACATAACTTCACTTTTCCCATTGTCCTTGCCAAAAGAAAATGAACTAAACTAATAGGTAGCAACCCTGCCAAAAGAAGGCTTCACCAACGAACTCGGCAATCACTTCGATCCGCTAGCACAACTCGGATCTAGGGAAAACAATCAACAAATAGGAATAAGTCATAATGGCTTAGTAAGTTACTAAACATAACTTCCTATCATGGCACCATGCTCAATAATAATATATCATGCTATCATTATAGAATAACATTGTATTAAAAATCATGTCAAGGTATTCATGCTCAACAATAATAAGTCATGCTACCATTATAGTATAACATTTCATTAAAATCCATGTCAAGGCATTCATGCTTAACAATAATAATTTATGCTATTGGCATAATATAATATCCCAACAATATTCATGTCAAGGCATTTATGCTTAACAACCTTTAAATGTCATGTAATCCATAAAGTATAACAATTACCAAATCATCTCAACCATCATATCATATCATATTCACCAAGCACATTATTCACACATAAGTACTTATGAGTCAATTCATATAAAAGAGATATGATACCGTTACCATTTCTTTCCGCCATGTCGCTCCTGCAAAAACACGTGCAAACCTTTATGTGTCCTCGATATCCCTTTCGTGGATATCGACGTCCCCGAGACAATCCCCGCTCGAGTTCCATAGTTATCAAAGTCATGTGTATTACTACAACTAAGATTAACTACTTCCCCACCGTGGCCATCGATGGAGGGGTGTGTGCAACCCGGCACGGCGATCCATCGCGATCACGAATCCCACAATTCGTGAAGACGATGCATCGTCCCGCCAAAGACTCAACAAACCGACTCCAGCTGGACTCAAAACCAAAGCACAAGTAATATATACTCATATGCTCAAAACAAGTAGGCACATACTCTACCATCAAACTAGTCATGCATTTCATTCACAACTAGCATAAATTCACATTAAAGAATGATATTAGTTAGCTCTCATAATCAAGTGTCCTTCATTCACTTCAAAAATTCTTGGAGGCTTAACCTCCATCAAATCTACCCCAAATTCCATAGGACTTAAGATTGTAGTTCCTAAAATTCATACTAACCCAAAGGTTGACTCCGTTGAGTCCAATCTACACTTTCCAAAAATTAGGGCATAGAAACATGGGCTACAATACATTCCTATGTTCATGACTATCATCAATGACAATATTCCTAAGCTCATTAAACCCAATAAAACAATTAATTAGGAAACATAGAGCAAACATCACATTTTAGGCATAAACCCATTTAAGTCACTTCACCAATCATGCTCTCCAAACATGAATAAATCACATAGAATGGATGAATATACTACTCTACACATGAATATCATACTAATCAAGGTCTCAAGTAAGTTCATCCAACCAAATCATCATTTAGGCATATACCCATTCAAGTCACCTCACCAATCAAGCTCACAATACTTGAATAAATCACATAGCATGGATAAACATACTACACTACACATGAATATCATGCTAATCGAGGTCTCAAGCAAGTTCATCCAAGTAAAATCATCATTTAGGCATTTAGGGTTCATAACATCTCTAAAAAACCCTAAAATGCACCCATTGACCTCACATAGCACAATGATTGTTTTCCCTAGGGTCAATGGGGCAAAAAGAAAGAGGAAGAGATGTAGCAACTTACCTCGAATCAGCCCTTCAAGCTACAATTTCGAAATTCCAATCGGTGGGATTTGTTCTCCTCAAGCTCATTTTCAAATCTATGGTTTGGATTGTGCAATGGAGGTCTCTAGCTATGGCATCCAAGGATGGGCTCTCAAGAACCCTAGAAGACTCCCTCTCAAGCTCTCCACGTTTTTTAGAAAGATAGGCAGCAAATGAGGGGTTAAATGAGATGTTAGGGCTCCAAATAGGTTAGGAAGGTAAGTGGGTTTATGTTTAAGTGATAGGGTTGTTTCCCTTTGATTAACCCCAATAATCCACCTCTAAAACTCAATTAGATGTTTAGGATATAACTTAAGGTAGTTAGGAAGGTTTAGTAGTGGGTTAGGTTGGGTTTGGGTAGGGTTAGGATAGGGAACTTGGCAAAATACCAAAGAAATCCCGTAACAGGGATCTGGCTCAATGCGGTCGCATGGTTGCCCTACCATGCGAGCGCTTCCTGCTGAATTCCACCATTCTCGCCTTTGTTGATTCCTTGCTCGGTCTAGGTCTTTCCCCCATGCAACCTCAAGTCCTCCAAAGCCAAATTGGTCTAGATTTCAATCTTAAAAGACTCCAAATCATAACCAAAGCAACCAAGGTTCAAACCTCACTCAAAGATGGTTTAGAACTCAATCAGAACACTCCCAAACAACAACCGAAAAAGTCAAACAAAGAAGGTTAACAACTAGAAGCAAACTAGCAATCAAACCGACGATGCAACAAGCATTCAACCAACATCTAAATCATGTTAATGATGTTACGAATGATTTCTAACACTTATCCATATGCTTTCAATGCATATAAACAAACAAGGTCCCAAGGCATGTCATGAAGAAAAGATGCACTCGAGCATAGAAACCGATGTCAACGAACATGCCATTGATTCTAAACATATGAATGAGTTAAGTTAACATACTTATGATGAATATGAATGTATGAACTCAAGCATAACACAAGCAAGTAATGTTCTAGGGTTTTACATACACTCCTCTAGAAACCCACAAACTTAAGGAGACTCTTACGAGTGACTCGACTATGCAGATAAATACAAAAACTAATAAATACAAAAGCAGATAAAAATTAAACTAAAAACAATAAAACAAACAGCTTTTTGGATTCAACCTCAAGTCATAATCGCATGGCATAACAAAGTAGTCTCAGTCTGACTTATACTCAAATCTGCTACTAGTCTTAATTTCTCCGTGTGTGTGTGATCACCAGTCTTAAAGAATATCTTGACTAAAACAGTTTTATTAAGCTAAGCACCACATTCATATGAAAATCAGAGTTTAATTAAAACCAATGTATCATAAAGTATGAGATCTACCATCCAAACCCGGTCTATTACAGAAAGATAGATTCACCAAGGATTTTAAAAACTTATACATCCATCCCATGCACTTCTATGTATGACATACAATGCTCTCCTATCCCAATTACTTGTAATAGCTAATATTATGCTAACACAGTGAGCTTTGTGAATAATGTGAATATGAAGTGTAGATCAATTTTACATGCCTTACCATCAAAATAACAAACACAAGCATTGGCAAGAAGATCAATAGGTCTTTAATAGCTTGTAATGTAAGGCCATGGTGTTGGGGGATATGATGGAAAGGTATTATAATTCAAAGTGAGAGAGCAATACTACCCTTTACCCCTAATACTTCCAAGCAAAAGGAATTTTTTTTCCAATTAGGCTAGGACCTGCAAAGACCACAAGTGGGGGCGCGTTTTCTTTTTTTTTTCTTTTACTTTTCTTTTTCTCCCCCCCCCCAAACTTGTTTTGTACAATATATCAAGCTAAAAATATCTCATCATCTTTCTCAGCATAATTTTTCTAATATATTTTCTCTTGAAAGCTATGCTTTCATTTGAATCTTCTTGCGCTCTTCTTCTTCCGTTTCATTTTTCGTCGATCTATTTTTCTTCTTCTTTTTTTTTTTTTTAACGAGAAGAAGAAGTCTTCAGAAAACTTTCTTGACTGAAAAATGGTCCCATAAAATTAATTCCCCACCCACATCCTACTCTCTCAATTGGTAGGCTAAAAGTGTATAGGCTTTTAGGGTTAAGTTAATGTGGGTAATAGAAACGATGTCGAATGGGGGTTTAATGTGTGCTTGGCACACTCCATTCTTTTTAATTAGGCTCAAAAGGGGACACTAGGGATATTTTTAGTAAAGGTCGGGGAATATTTAGGCTCAAACGATTCAAAAATGGCCTAAATCATTTCTTAATGCCAATTGCTCATGTAGTTTTTAAAGCAAGTAAGACACATAAAATATCATATCAACTATGGGAATTGTGGAGTTGAATGTTTAGCATCACTGGATTTCACATAAGCATTCGCTAAAACAGATGGTAGGGACAATCGAGACTAACATGCAGACACGGTTCGAAAGTGTGCTTGAGATATATTAGTAAGAAAAATTCAAGGGATCTAACTTATCATGCAATTGACCCTAAGTTACAATTCAATGCAACAATCATGTTAGGATGGCTATTCATCATATTCTTGTGCATATTTTGTTACTTGCATGAAATGGGTGCTATAAACTTTATAAAAATATTCTAATCAATCCATAATTATGACTGGTGTAGGTGCACAGAGATTTGGAGAAAATCAAGAATTTTGCAGAATCAAGTAAATTCCAGAAGGATCTATGGAAAAGTTATGTGGTTCATTGCATTAACTCCTCATCAACTAGTACAACCACACAAAGACTCGAGGATGAAAATTTTGAATTAAAATATTTTTTTGATCTTTTCAATTTTTTATAAAAAATTTGGAGATGATGATGACACAATTGATGATGGGTCCCCATAATGGGTACCCGCAGGAACCAAATATTATAGTATTCTGGTCACGGCAACATCTCCGAAAATAAGAAAAAATAAAAAGCAAGAAAGACGGGTGAGGAGAAGACATGATAGAGGGAAAAGAAATTTTTCCCCACCCTAAAAACATAGCCCAACTCCACTCCTCCTTAGGCTAGGACCTGCTAAGACTCTGGGCTTAGAATCCCCAAAATTGAGGAACATATGAGAGGATTGATGGGGAAGGACAAATATCAAAAGGACATAGCAGGCCCACCTAACGAAAGAGGAAGAAACTTGGGCCTCGACTCACGGCGAGTCGGGAGGAAATAACGAACGAGGACGAAACTCGGGGATTGTGCCAAGTGGCATCCCAAAATATGTGGAGACATTCTGCCCTACCTGGTTAATCCAACCAAAGAGGTCAGTCTGGTCGGCACGCATTTGTGCCAATTGCTGACTCACCATATCAACTTGGAGGACAATCTCTTCCTGTCTGTTGGAGATCGCCTCTAACGGATCCTCCTCCTCGGGCTCCTCCTCACGAGGGCCTCTCTCTCGCGGCTGGTGAGCGTGCTTAAACAATAAAGCCCTAGTAATGGTGGGCACCTTCCTAATTCTCTCCGAATCTGGAGCCCACGCGACTCCAATCTGATCACACAGTCCGGTAATCAAATTCGGGAACGCGAATCCCGCATTTGTATTACCTCTAATAAGGGTCTGAATTTGGTCGTTGATCAGGCGGCCAACATCGACGAACCCACCAGTAAGGATGATGAAGATCAAAACTGCCTTAGCCCAAGTCACCGTGTGTTGGTGACTGGAAGGCATGAGTCGGGTACAAATAAATTTGAACACGGCTTTGGCCGTGTTTGTGAGAAAGGACTCCTCCATAGTGCGGGCACAGAATGGTGGGTTTTGGTTGAAGGTCCAAACCACACCAGGCATTGCGATAGTCGCATTAATCGCCTCGAGAGTAATAGGGTCAGAAAGGTGGCAGCTGTAGTCGTCGGCACCACTAGCAAATTTGGAAGTGCCATAATAACCATTAATCTCTTGGGACGTAAAACTAACGTCTATACCCCTAACACTAACAGTTTCCAAAACACTACCGTCTATGACAATTTACCCGTTGGCATAAAATTCACGGACGATAGCCACGATGGCCGCGCCCGGAGAAGCAATAAGAGTAGCCCACCTACAGTTATTAAAGTTATCGTGGAGGCCAAAGTCTCGAGCCTTAAATCCCCTTTCAGGGATTATGGTCTTGGAGAGCTTCTTAGAGTAGCTCTCCGACGCCTCAAAGGAAATGAAGCGGTGGACATCATAATCTTGATCCTCCTCTTCGGAGCGGGAAGTGGACGGGCCAGTATTTCTCCGCTTAGGGGCCATCTAAGTTTTAAGCACAAAAAATTAACATACAAAAATCTACTCTTTCTAAAAATTTCAAATTACAACCTAACAACTAAAGCATGCAAAAATAAATTTTTACGTAAAATAAATCTAACACCCTAGCAGGCAAATATTTTGGTACGTCAAAAATTGAAATGCGAGGGTGAGAAGATACTTTGATTTGCACGCTTTAGAAGAAAAATAGGTTGGCCGGATTTTGGAAGCTTTCGCCGGAAAAAATAGAGGTCACACCTTCTTCAAGCTTGATGGAATGGAATAAGGGTGGAAGAGGATGATGAAGGTTGAAGGAGGGAGAACCTTAGCTTGGATCTTGGCCGGAATATGGGCAAACTTCGCCGGATTTGTGTGGGAGAGAGAGATCTTGATGCTGCCGTTCTTGAGAGGGAGAGAAAATTCAAAGTGATCTACTGGAGGCTGCCCGAATTTTGCTTATAAAGAGGGCCTTGCAACCGCAAGGTCCCTAGGGCTTGCGTCCGCAAGGTCGTCAGTCAACAAACTGAACAGAATCTGTAGAATGACGATCACAATTCTTTCATTTAATAGGTCCTTGCAGCCGCAAGGTGATTAGGCTTTGCGTCCCCAAGGTCTCCAGAATGTTTCATGCTTTTTCTGTTTCCAGTCTTTTTGGTAGTTTTGCGGTTTGGTCCTTCTGTTATGTTCTGTTACGTTCTGTTAGGTCCGTTTCTTTCCTGCACTCTAAAAAATTATACACAAACTCTAAACTAAAACATTAGCAACATATATAAATACAACACTACAATGCTTTTCTCCCCCAAACTTGAATTTTGGCATATTTAATTTTAAATTAAATGTGCAAAATTAAATAAGATGGAGAATAGCATATTTAAATTATACTACGAAAGCAAATGAAATTCATCTTAGTGGTTTACCTCCCACCTAGCGCACTTGTTTAATGTCTTTGGCTCGTCCCAACTGCAAACCGAATCATTTGGTGGTTCATAGTCAGCAAGACGAATAAGTTCAATTGTTCTCTCTATTGACATGGGTTCAAGGTATGGTTTGAGTCGGTGACCATTAACTTTAAATATTTCGTTGGTCCTTGGGTTTTTAATATCAATTGCTCCATGAGGATAAATTCGAACTATAGTGAAGGGACCAGACCATTTTGATTTCAATTTTCCGGGAAATAGCCTGAGTCTAGAATTGAAAAGAAGCACTTTTAATCCTGGACGAAATATTTTGTTGGATAATCCCATATCATGGTATTTCTTGGTCTTTTCTTTATAGGTTTTAGCATTCTCATACGAATTTAACTTATGTTCTTCTAATTCGTTTAATTGGAACAGTCTTTCCTCAGCAGCCAAGGTTAAATCTAAGTTAAGTTCTTTGACTGCCCAATAGGCTCTATGTTAAATTTCAACTCGCAAATGACAAGTCTTGCCATACACCATTAGGTAAGGACTCATTCCTATTGGGGTCTTATATGCGGTTCGGTATGCCCACAAAGCATCGTTAAGTTTAGACTGCCAATCTTTACGGTTTGGTCTAACAGTCTTCTCTAAAACTGTTTTTATCTGTCTGTTACTCACTTCCACTTGGCCAGATGTTTGAGGATAATAGGGTGTGGCTAACTTGTGAGTTACACCATATTTTCTAAGGACTAAATTTAGCAATCTATTGGTGAAGTGTGTTCCCTGATCACTAATTATGGCCTTAGGTACTCCGAATTAAGCAAAAATATCTTCCACAAATTTGACCACGGTTTTTCCACCATTATTTTTAGTTCCAATAGCTTCTATCCCTTTAGACACATAATCAACATCAACTAAAATATACTCACAATTATTAGAGACTGGAAAAGGACCCATAAAATCAATACCCCAAACATCAAAAAATTTAACAACCGTATTTATATGCAAGGGCATTTCATTCCTTTTGCCTATTCCACCGGTTCTTTGACACTTATCACAAGTTTTATAAAATATGTCACAATCTCTAAAAACAGAAGGCCAATATAATCCAGATTGCAAAAAATTTCTAGCAGTTTTATTACCACTAAAATGACCGCCACAAGAGTATTCATGACAAAATGACATAATACTTTGTTGGTCTTGTTCTGGAACACATCTCCTAATTATAGAGTCGGAGCACATTTTATATAAATGAGGTTCTTCCCAAAAATAATTCTTTGTCTCTATTAAAAATGTATTTCTTTGATAAAAATCAAAGTCAGGATTTATGATATTAGACACATAATAATTGACATAATCAGCATACCAAGGATCTAAATCTTTGACTGCTAATAATTGTTCATCGGGGAAGTCTTCATTTACAGGAATTTTATTATCAAGAAATTGACGTTCAAGTAAGGGAGAAAATTCCAATCTAAACAAATGGTCGGCTACGATGTTTTCCGACCCCTTTTATCTTTAATAGTAATGTCAAATTCTTGCAATAATAACATCCACCTTATGAGTCTAGGCTTTGCCTCTTTCTTACTCAATAAATATTTTAGGGCTTCATGATCAGAAAATATTATGACTTTTGATCCTAACAAATATGGTCTAAACTTTTCTAATGCATACACAACTGCTAAAAATTCTTTTTCTGTTGTTGTATAATTAAGTTGTGCATCATTTAATGTCCTACTAGCATAATAAATTACATGTGGTTTCCTTTCTACCCTTTGACCTAACACAACTCCAATTGCAAAATCCGAAGCATCGCACATGATCTCGAAAGGGAGAGACCAATCGGGGCCGGTTAAAATTGGGGCAGTTGTCAATCTTTCCTTTAGTAAATTAAATGCGTCTAAGCATTCTTGGTCAAAGATGAATTCGGTGTCTTTTGCCAACAGATTACATAGAGGTTTACAGATTTTTGAAAAATCTTTTATAAATCTTCTATAAAAACCTGCATGCCCTAAAAAACTTCTAACACCTTTGACAGAAGTTGGGGGAGGTAGTTGTGATATAACTTCAATTTTTGCCTTATCGACTTCAATTCCTTTGTTAGACACAACATGACCTAAGACAATTCCATGTTTAACCATTAAATGGCTTTTCTCCCAACTTAGGGTCAAATTAGTTTCACAACATCTTTTCAAGACCGATGTAAGATTTTCTAGGCAATGATCAAAAGAATTTCCAAATACTGAGAAATCATCCATGAATACTTCGACACATCTTTCCACTAAATCTAAGAATATAGAAATCATGCATCTTTGAAAAGTAAATGGGGCATTACAAAGTCCAAAGGGCATTCTCCTAAATGCAAAGGTACCAAAGGGACATGTAAAAGTGGTTTTCTCTTGGTCTTCGGGTGCTACTAGGATTTGGTTGTAGCCCGAGAAACCATCAAGAAAACAATAATATTCATGACCAACTAGTCTTTCAAGGATTTGATCAAAAAATGGAAAGGGAAAGTGGTCATTCCTAGTTGCCGTATTTAATTTCCTCAAATCTATGCACATTCTATAACCGATGATAGTTCGTGTGGGAACTAATTCATCCTTATCATTTTTAACTACTGTAATTCCTGATTTCTTATGAACTACCTGAACTGGACTAACTCATTTACTATCAGATATCGGGTAGATTATCCCCGCATCGAGAAGCTTAAGAACTTCTTTTCTCACTGCTTCTTCCATGTGAGGGTTAAGACTTCTTTGTCTTTCTCTAGAAGGTTTACTACCTTCTTCTAAATGTATTTTATGCATACACATAGATGGACTAATGCCTTTTAAATCTGCTAAGGACCAACCTATGGCTTCTCTATGTGTCCATAAAACTTTTAATAAGCTTGCTTCTTGTTTCTTCCGTTAAATCAGCAAAGAATTATAACAAAGTAAAGTTTTACCTACCCCTAAAAATGCATATTTCAAGTGGGGTGGTAATGATTTAAATTCTTCTTCTTCAGAGGAGATTTAATGCACGGAATAATCTTAATTTTCATGTTTAATCGTCTCTTCTTTAACCTCCTTAATGTTTTCTACTTTTTCTTCATCTACTTCTATTTCTTCAAAAAGAGATTTTAGAATTTCTACTTCTTCTTCATCATTATTTTCATCCTCTTCTTTTTCTATTTTATCATAATTATTTTCTGATTCTGACTCTTCTATTTTATCGTTATCTTTATTCTTAAGGGCTTCTAATCTCTCTCTCTCTCTCTCTCTCTTTTCTTTCATCAGTCTCTCGAAGTTCTCTTTCTAACTCTTCAATGTCAAATTTTATGTGAGAGAAAGTTTTATCATCATAACTTACAAACACATCTTTCTCATAATCATCATTCTCACAATTTTCTTCAAAGGTTTGAGTTGTTAGTTTTTCTATTTCATCAATTGAGAAACATGCATTCATGTCACTCGATCTATTCATTGCATCAAAAACTTAGATTTCTACAGTTTCACCTAGGATTGACATTGTGAGTTTACCATTCTTAACATTTATCATTGTATTGGCAGTGGCCATAAAAGGTCCGCTTAACAAGATAGGGACTTCATTATTTGTGCATATTTTCCTTTCCATCTCTAGAACCACAAAATCAACCGGATGGTTAAATTATCCACCCTGAACTAGGATGTCCTCTACTATACCCAAAGGATGTTTAACTGAACGATCAGCTAATTGTAAAGACATATTAGTGGGTTTCGCTTCTCCAACCCTAATTGTTTATAGACCTGAAAAGGCATCAATACTTGCTCCTAAATCTAACATAGCCTTCATCTTTTAGAACTACCCAATGAGACTTGGATATTAAAGTCGCCAAGATCTTTCAATTTGGGAAGTTCGAAGTTAAAATCGCACTTACGCTTTAAAACAATAATTTTTTCATTGTTTTCGAATTTGTGTTTCTTAGAGTGAAGATCTTTGAAAACTTAGCATAGGCCTGGAATATTTAATAACATTGCTACAAAGGAAGGTTAACATTCACTTTGACTAAGGAACTTCCTCTCTTTCTCTCTTTCTCTCTCGCTCATATAACTTTTGTGAAGTTTCTCCCTACAATTTCTAAATTTTCTAAAGAAAGTATTTGTTAAGGCAACTTGTCCTTTGTTTGCTCCATCCGATTTTTGAAACTTCTTCAATTTGCAATTGACCTTGATTTGGGAATTGTTGAGGTTGTAGTGGTTGAGGTTGTAATGGTTTATTTCCTCCCATGAAAATTAGGATGATTCCTCCAACCAGATTATATGTGTTTGAGTAGGGATCATTCCTTTGTCTTTGAGGGTACATGTTCATGGCATTCACCTGCTCGTAATACATAGCACTAGATGACAAAAATTAGTAGCATGAGAATATAATCCACACATGGCACATGCTTCTTGAATTGGCCATTTTCGTATTGAGCTTGTATATCCGGTTTTTCTTGAACTTGGAATAAATTTCTACTTTTACCTCTTGCACTTTTCTGTTGAGAATTTGCACTCAACATCTCAAATAATTCTTCTAGTGCAACCGGTGTCATTCTATTAATAGAACCACCGCACTATCAACCATAGTTTGTAAAGCGCAGCGAAAGAGCATGATAGAATTGAAGTACTAACACATCTTGAGATAGATTATGATGAGGACACATAAGTAAGTTTTAAATCTATCCCATGCTTCATGGAATGTTTCACCGGTTCATTTTGAAAAGACATGATTTGTTTTCAGATTCGTAAGAGATGCATGTTTATAATATTTACTCATAAACAAATCATATAGTTGAGCCCAACACTACTAGGTGCTAGATTCATAAACCATCTTTTCGCCAATTCTTTTAATGCACTTGGAAAGTATTTCATTTTTACTTGGTCTTCACCAAACCTCCTAACGGATAAGTACTTATCATATACTCATATTCTCTAAGGAAACTTAATGATCTTCAACAGCATTCCATGAAAAGAAGGTATCATATTAAAATAATGACCTTTAGTTCGAAATTTCTTATCGCTTCTCGTAAGACTAGACATGATGTTGCTACATTCAACGTAGGTCTACTATAATCATTAATAGTTCTTTGATTTACTACTACTTCCATATTCTAGTAGGTTCTTCTTCTTTGATTCGCATTGACCTGATGAACCGATTTTCGTGATTTTGATTATTATTGTCCATTAGAGGATCAACCAGGATCCTCTTGATTCAATTGTTCTTGATTATCGGTCGGGTTGCTAGATTATCAAGATCTTCCCTCTTTCCAATATTATTTATATTTTGATTTAGTTCTACAAGTTTAGGATTCAAAGATCTACGACCGTCATAAAATAAATAAAGCAATTAAAACAACTAACTAAAAACAAATAAAATCTTTTTGTATTTTTATTTTTATAAAAACCTAAAAAAAAAATTACGCTACCAACAAACTAACTATGCAAACTAGCTTGTCCCAAGAACGCGCCAAAAACTTGATCGATGTCTTATTTTAATTATTTTCCTTGCAAGTGGACAAGACTATTGTAGAATAGCTTTGGGAAGCAAGGGTCGAACCACAGACAAGAAGATCACAAATAACACGAATATCTAGCAAAAATTAAACTAAGGGGTTTTTATATTGATTTTAATCTAAACTAATTATTATTCTAAAGTTAACTAATTTAGCAAAGAATCACGATTATGAAGATCTTATGGTGGATGGAAATCTAGATTAGGTTTCACTTGTATCTCCTCTATGGCTTATTTTGATAAAGTATCATTCAATTTCTTGTTCGTTTCACAATATAGATATAGCCTCGAATTACCGCTCGCCTCCATCTCCAAATAATTAGTCCATTCTATATCCTAGGCACAAGAACATATGATCCTAACTGTCACTTAGGTCATATATGGAACCCGACCTAACTTATCACTCGTGCATCGATAGGTTCAATTTATCATGATGGTGAGCCAATGTACGACATATGCACATTGATCATGCAATTATCCGCACCTCTAGGCCTTTATTATTCACGATTACATTCATTTGTTCAAAGTGAGATAATAGAAGGATTGATAATCACCACAATCAACAAGAATTGAATGAATAAAAATAATTAAAGCATAGATTCGATACAAGTTACCTCCCAACTCCTAGATTAATGGATGTTTAGTTCATCCTTGAAGATGAACAACACATGGAGATGATTGAATACATGGATCGATCTTCAAAACTTGTAATTACAACAACTAAACTATGTTATACATTCTAAATCCTATGCTAGAACTATCAAAACTACTTTTGGACGTCCTTGAGCTCGGCTACCGTCCTTTATTTATACCATGGAGTTGTAGGGGTTTAGGAGTT